>JAODKL010000062.1:13070619-13088948 GCA_026780765.1 Petrocephalus schoutedeni | reverse complement strand
TGGAGGCCATTTGAGTACAGTGAACTCATTCTCATGTTCAAGATTTTTTTTCTCTGTAAAAATCTGTAAATGCAATCAAAAAACAAAAAAGGCCAAAAGTCTTGTATTTTGTTTGATTACTTATGGTTAAAGTTAGGGCTGAGTAGGGGTTAAGAGTCTTGTGATTGTGATATGGGTTTTTCCCATAGAAATGAATGGACGGTCCTCATTAAGATAGGGATACAAACGTGTGTGTGTGTGTGTGTGTGTGTGTGTGTGTGTGTGTATGTGTGAGTATGCTGGCCCAAGTTCCCCACCTCCTTTTAGTCTTTGCAATTAGCCCCTCTCAACTGCGTCTAATGCTTTCATTTATATGAATTAGGACGCGGCCAGTCAATTACAGGGTATCGTTTCATGCCGCCTATTCAGTCCTTTACCACCTTTACTTTACTCTGCTCTCTCATGCTCTGTTTATCCTGGAAAACCCAGCAACACTAAATGAGCACCCAAAGAGAGATTGTTTCCCTGTCGATGTACCCGGGCTGCCATATTCATTCATGTAATTACATCCGTAAAGTTATTCTGTTTTGATCCTTTTCCCAGCTATAGCCCACTTAGCGATGAATGAATGAGCCACTGCTTCCTGCTTCACACATTACCCTGTGCAGCTGCAATGTGTGTGACCCAGCCCCATTGGCTAGTTCCACATTTAAAAATATAGTTCATCAACCAGACATATATTGGACACAACCTCACTTTCGGCAGTTTTTTTTTACCTGGTAAATTCATCTGAAGACATAATAAAAGCGACCATTTCTTAAAATGTTGTAATTTAAGTTATGTATCAAGTAAATTCTCCATTGCTTATATGTGTTCAGGCATTTTTTTTTGTCTCCTGACCTGAATTCCCATATACTGCGTGCCAGGATGCCAGAAATGTGGGATCTGTTATTTCTATTATGATAAAGGGAACCTGACTGGATGCTTTAAGCCTGTACTGGAGACACCTCTGTGTGAATTTAGGCCAGGCTAAGACAGAGAGGAGGACATTCTCAACTGAGTGGTCATGTTCAGCATTAACCTGTCAACCCTTCATTCTCCTGTACTACAGTCAGCCTTATTCGCTTTAAGGTTTTTCACAGGGTCCCGGTTGACAGAGACCTTCCCAGATCTCCCTGTCAGGCGCTGTTGTCCTACCGTAAATTGATAAGACTTTAGAAGTCCTTTTTGTTACAGTTTTACTGCCATAATTGCTCCGTCCTTGTCTTTGCTGACATCTTTGGCTGGGAAGGAGCCAGTGAATAGCCAGGGCTATGCTTTACCGTGTTACTGGGTATGTGAGAGAGCGTCTGAGTGCTATAATATGGCCCGTAGAGTAGTGAGCAGTTCACTGACCATAGAGAGAGGCTGTCAGTAAATCTGGAGTGAGTTGCTGTTTATTACTTCTAATCTTTGTGCATTATTCCACTCTTTTTTCCCCCTTTCGCTTTTCCCTCGTTCCTCTCCCGTCGTTCTGCTGCCTGACACTCTCCTCCATCTTCTGTCTCACCTCTGCCTCTTTCCACCTCTCTCTCGGCCATCCCCCTTATCTTTTCCTTCTTCCCCATCCCCCTCTCCTCCTCCTCTATTGTCCCCTCCCTCCTGTCTCGTCTCTTACTTACCTATCCACTCCTTCGACTCTGTCCTCACTCCATCCCTCTCTCTCTCTCCCTTCCCCCGGATCCTCCCTCGCTGTCCTCACACAGGCGGAGTTGGACCTGAAGCGCCTGCGAGACCCCCTCCAGCTGCAGCTCCCCGTCCAACAGGTCATGGCCAGCAGCAAGGATTGATGGGAAGGGAGCCTAACCCTCCTCCCCCGAATCATTTTTTTTTTGTTTTGTTCTTTTCCTCTCTTCTTCTTTCTCACTCTCCCACTTCCCACCTCTGACATAATTTCAGAACCTAGGGAATTCCTTTTCATTTTTTTTTTCTTAATTCTACTTTTTTATCTTTTGACTGAAAACAGAATAAAATAAACAACACGGGAAGAGGGGAGGTACCAAAAAGCATAAACTGGTCATTTTTTATTTATTTTTTTCTTCTCAAAAGAGGAACACGATACTGATTTACCAAGGAGCAGAAGAGATGAGGTGACTGTTCACGACGTGGCAAAAGAAGACCGAGGAACAGCGCAGTAGCGAGCAGGAAGTCTTGGGTCTCCACTGGATGTGCCCCGTTTGGCCAAGCAGAGGCTTATGCCCATCACCCCTCCTCCCACATCAGGGAACGGATGGGTGTTGTGGAAGAGGTGCCCATTGTTTTGGACCTCCTCCCTTGCCTCTCCCCGCAAGACTGCTCATGTGATCGTATTGTGGGTGTCAAGGGTCCACAATGGCATCATGCTTTGGGGCTGAAAGTGTGCAACGAAGTAGGTGGCCAAACTAACAACTGAGTCCCCTTGCCACCCATTCACAACGCAACGTCCGCCCCTGGGTGGGGCTGAGGATTGGTGTGTTAGGCACCCCCCCCCCCCACGGCTCTCTCTGCCACAGGGGCGACCGGAGCAATGCTGACTTCCTGTCTCTGACTTCCTGTACGGACCCTCTCTCGTGTGCGTCCTGAGAGTACTGCCGGTAAAACATCACTGTGTGTTTGATTATTCCAAAAAAAATTTTGGCACTTTTTATTTTAAAAGCCATAATAACTTTGTTAAGAGAATATATATATCAAAGTAATGAAACACTCATTTTATTCTGGTCTTTTTTTCTTTCTCATTCAAACACGCACACGTAGAGCGTTTCAAAGCCTCACCCATGCATCACCGTCAGCATGGCCTTATTCATAAGGAACCGCCCTGCAATACAGACTCTTTTTCAGCGCACATTTTATTATATTGAAAGTAAAATTTGCCTACCCTGTCTGCCTCACTGTGGACAGTGTTAAGCTTTTTGTTTTCAGGGATACTGCTAAAATTTCCACCACTCCAAGGTTCATCCAATACCAACAAGTGCTGCTGTCACAGGCTGTTTTGACAATTGCTACTTTAACTATATTTCCCATAGTGCCTCGCTGCCACCAAATCCAAGGGCGCAGTGTGACCAGCATGTGAAGATGTCACACGCACGCATCAGTGCCATTAGGAATAAGAATATTACCTGTCAGATTATTGGAAGGGGGGAGGGGGAGTAAAGGGCCGTGTATGTTTCACCATTATTTTTACGAATAAAACTGCAGGGATGCCCCAACCTTCACCTGCAGGCTGAGTCAGCCCGTTTAATCGGAACATAGGACCTAGGGTGCAGTGGTTGGGAATGTTTGCGGCGTGTTGGTAGCTGGTAGCCCGGGTGGGCTTGTGATAATGTGATATTGAGAGCAAAGAATTTCGGATAACTGGGGTCTCTGATAGAATGGACCCCCCCCCCCCCACTCCCGTGGTGTCAAATCAACATAAACTAAATGCATTAGATTAATCAGAAGGCTTTTGCCAACATTAAAGCTGTGACTTTTACGATATCCAGACGAATTTCGCTAAAGGAGATAGTTATGCATTCATATGCTAAATAGATTTATGAATTTTTAGATTAAATAGGTTTGGGGGTTTTTATTTAAGATGCACAGAGGAATTTCTGTACTGGCATAATGAGAAATCTGTGACGAGAATTCTGAGTGGCCTTGCCGTTGGTCTTCTAGAAGGGAAGCAGTTCAGCTCTCCCTCCTAAATGCACAACTTTTAGTGCCGGAGAGGGACCATCTGTGCTGGACGGGGTGTGTTTGCTGGCAGGTGTCTGCAATGTTGCAAGTTTGGTCCTTGTCTTCATTGTTCCAGCGACACGCTCGCAGGGTACCCTGGCAGCTAGAGGGCGCTCCATGTTCAGTCTGCCTGTTCATATTTCTGTGCGTGTCACCAAAGCTCTGTTTGCGCCGCAAGGAAGGCTGTCACATCGGCGTGGCACTGCTCCCAGAATTTGGAAACTCCGTCCTCTTCTCCGTGTCCCGGTTCATGGGGATCGTGGACTTTTAACGCACAGAGGCAAGCTCAGCCGGTTTGTCGGAGCCTTTTGCGTAAACATGAGGCAGTTTGGGAAATGGCAGACTGGTCTGCGTGTCGGGAGGGAGTACAGGTGTATGCTGAGAACGTGCGTGGCCCTCCGTCCCCTTGCTCCCAATCGACTCTGAAACAAACCCCTTTTTTGCCCCAAACAGCTGTCAGTTGGCCCCAGCCTGCTGGGGGAAGCCAGTCCCCTGTTCCCATCGGTCAGAGGCAGAAGAACGTTCTCCTGCCTCACTGACATCTCCATCACTCATTCATGTTTTCATTCATTTTTCCTTCTTTCTTTTTTTTTTAAATGAGAATATATCAAAATATAGGGATTTATTCTAAAGCGGGTGTTGCATGAATGTATGTTTACATGGGGAAAAAAAATTATTTAGAAAAACCTAATAATAGAGTTACCAAATGTTGATTTTAGGAGCATTTCTCTGCAGAAAGATGGACTCCTGTGCAGGGCATGGACTGGGGCTGCTTCACATTACACTGACACGGTGTCCCAACCAGAGCTGGCTGCCAGTTAGCGGACATCCACCAATCTGGATGAGGCGTGTCGCAGTAAAGTGGGGGCAGCCTGTCCAGGCCTGTCCTCCCTCCCTCGTCCATCTGTCCATCTATCCATGGGCACGGACTCCACTGTGCCCCAGGATTCAAATGCGAAGCTCCTTCCGAGAGCATGCAGTACAAACTGAAGTGTGCACGTTCCCCCCATTTCTTTTACCATCCTTTTATCATCCTTTTAAAGCCCCTTTTAGTTTCCTGTTTTAAGCTTCGGTGTGTGCATCGTTTTAAAGTTGAATCCTGTTTACGTGCACAGAGATGATAAAACGAAAAAGCGAACGAAACGGGAATGTAGGGTTTGATCGTTTGCTTTTCGTTGGGATCTCCGTTCCATTTCTTCTGTTGGCATTGGATGCTGTAATGTTTATTGAGATGAAAAACAAAATTTAAACAATGTAAAATCCTGTATCATTTATGAAATATGTATAAAAGAGAAATGTAATTCAGTTATCAATAAAATACTTATCCAGTTTTTGGAATACTTTGTTGTGTGGTATTTTGCTCCGCTCACCCAGCTGACGATTTGAGATACCTAACTGAGTATCCCAGTCAGGGTCGCACAGAGAGGGCTGTACCAGGCAGCACAGGGCCCCAGACTAGAGTACGCCCTGGAGAAGATGCCAGTCCATCACCAGCTGCTTGGGCGTAATCCCTCCCTTGGGTTGACTTGGGTTAACTGTATAGTAAGACTGAGTTTAGCTTCAGTGTCAGACAAAGCAGGGATTCTTCCCCATCTCTTGTGTTAAGGGATTGTTTTGTATGAGTGGTGTTTACCTTAAGGGTGTTCCGGGGCTCCTGTGTTTACAGGAGAGAGCTCCTGGTTTGGCCACCGCCGCCTTGACCTGCTTCTCCAGTCATCCTTGGCCTCTGCTGCTTCCTGTATCTGACCAACATCCTCCTGAGATAGGACCCGTCTGCAGATCCAGAAAGCCACCCGGCCACAATCCATCTTTAACCCTTCGACGCCCATGTTTATCTTCAGGCAACCTCACGTTCCTCAGCGCCACCTCTTCCATGGCTCTGGCCCCTCGTGCTGTTATTGTACAGAGGTCCGCTTATCGAAAACGGGCGGCGCCAACGTCTATTATTTTAGTGGCTCGTGGGAGCTTGACAGGCGCACGTGGTCCGGGGGCATACCGCTTCAGCCCTGCTGCTTGACAGGTAATCTGTCCTGATATGCCAGGAAAGGTTTTATCCCCTCAGTGCGTTATGTGCCTATTTAAAGCGGGGAAGCTTTCGATAAGCAGCCTCACTTCCTTCCCAAACCCAGGGCCTTTCTCTCTAATGCGTTGTCTTGCTAATTGTTCCTTGGTCCACCTCGGTGGCTGATGTTTAAGTTTGTTATAGTGCCCCAGCCGCCGCTTGCGGTAGCACCTCCCCGCTCCTCTGCTCGCATTGTAAGGAGACTCACTGCTAAGCAATCATGTGAAAAGTTAGGCCCATTCCGGATTGTTTCATCTAATGTCCTTCATGAATTCAAGGGAATTCATTTAAATTAAAGTGAAACTAAATTGGCTGCCGCCTTGTTGCGGGCCATCTAAATTGAAGCTGCAGGGCTTATTAAAATTTATTCTTTATAATAATGAACAAACTTGTTTAAGGAACGTTCATGCTTGACTTGTACCCTGCCGCAGTGTTAAATACCTCCCGGGGCATTCTTAATAGGGCTGTTGCACTGTGGTTAACCTCTGCTGTGGACAGGCCGTGCTCAGCTGAATCTGCCCTCCATTAGTCGCCCATGTCCTCAATGTTCTACAACAGGAGAGTGATAAAAGTCAAGAAAGGAGGTATCTTGGGGTTCTGGAGCAAATGGAGGGAGCTGCATCTTAGAGCTGAGAGAACTCAGCCATTTTTGGAGAGGCTTGGGGGACACTGATAGGATTGAGAAAGATGGAATATTTAAGCATTCAGGCCATCTCTCATTGCCATAGAGAGAAGGTAGGATTGCAGTATCTTGGGAGGATGGCGGAAGTGTCCTACACGACTCGTTCCTGGATATGTCACTCCCAAACAATGGAAGGATGGTCCTGTCAGAGGGTGATGGAGGAGTCCGCATATATTGGTGCAGGGTGGGGGTTGAAAGTCAAGGCGAGAAATGTCCGTAGCCAGACGCCGAACCAAATTAAACACAGTTCCTTCCCTCAACCTCATTCCCGCTCACCATCCCAGTCGTGCTTTCCTGCTGAGAGATAAGAGTCCCCCATATTAAAATCCACCCCTCTTCCCTAAAGTGGCCCAGAGTTTTCCCAGTGAGTTAAGTCTTGCACGCCGAAGCTCGCTGACGGTGGACGCTGCCCTCGGCTGCCCATCTCGCTCGAAGCATGCTGTTTCTGCTGATCCCTCTGCTGCTGCTGGACGCCCCTCGTGTGGACGCCATAGGTGAGTAACTGCATTCCACCTCAGGATGCAGCTGAGCAGATGTGGCAGGATTGAATCATTTCAAGAATTTCCCACAATGTTCACCAAATTCATAAGGCATATGGAGACATCGGCGGTAAGCTCTAGCATGGAGTTTTGCTCCTGTTGTATGTTGTATATTTGAACAGCCGAATTAGTCTTTTTCTAACATAAGTAATTACAGATTAATATAAGGGAGTGACCAGGCTTACCTTATACTTACTAACCTACCAATCCAGTTGGTATTATGCTGTATTAATATAATTGTCGATGGTACGGTAATCCTAGTGGAGCCGCTTAGCCTCGGTGCAGAGAGACTCCGGTGACGCGTGCTCACGGTGGCCCGGTGCTGATCGTCTCAGTAGCACATAGCAACACACCCATGTCTCCGTGTCAGGGGAGTGTAAAAGATGGTTGTTCGGGACTCGCGTATGTACAGCAGAACACTCCAGGCACTGATGCCGGGGCCTTCCTACATGTTCCTGGAATCCTTCTGTGATGAGATGTCTTCGGGAAGGCTTTATAATATCCTTTAAGGAAAGAGTGAACATTGGAGCACCAGCCCTCCCTCTCTCTCGCTCACGCACGCTGGCTCCTAAGCCAGATGGATTGCTGGCTCTCTGGTTCCGCTGCCTGTCACAGAAATTGTGGCATTGTCACCTCCATTCAGCCGAAGGGCTCGTGTCTCTCATGGCCGTGCCACTGACAGTGTAAGATTGACTCCTCCATCCATCTTCTGGCTGCTTATCTCGGTCAGGGTCATGGGGTGGGGGGCGGGGGCCTGTGGCTGGCAGCTCCCAGCACACGGCTGGGGTTCACCCTGGGCGCAGTGCTAGTCCGTCACTGGCCTGATTAACTTTTACTCATTCCCATTTTCAAATTGTCCTTCATTGCTGCCTAATGTGCCTCTGTGTACTAATAGTGGCTTAATGAGGAGGGGTTGCTCTTTGGGGTTGGGGAGCGGCTGTAGATCGCTGTCTGATGCAGTCTGTTTAATCCTCTGGTGATATTCAGCTGTCCTTTTCCTCTATCTCTCTCAGTGAATGGGGCCTCATTTTCAAGCATAAGATTCACACACCAACTCGGGCTGTTTGCACATAGGACACAATTTCATCATATTTAACATCCGGCTCTACAGGGCGAAAAATCGAATTTGGGAAAGTAATGAAAGACATTAGACTGAGGAAACCAGTACTTGCTCACTCCCATTGACCATCACAGGGCATGTTTAATATCCATTTTGGAATGGAATCATTATTTAAGCCAGCAGGTGGATCCAGCATTCCTCTAATGAAGCAAAATGTGCAGGATAATCTATGACCTTTTTGGTCCTTTGCCAGCCCTGGACCCGTGTTCTGCCTACATCAGCCTGAACGAGCCATGGAGGAACACAGACCACCACGTGAACGGCTCCTTGGGCGTGCCCGTGTGTGACAACCACATGGACGGGGAGTGGTACCGCTTCACAGGCATGGCGGGCGACGCCATGCCCACCTTCTGCGTCGCGGAGAACCACTGCGGCACACACGCACCCATCTGGCTCAATGGCAGCCACCCCCTGCCCGGCAGTGGCATCGTCACACTGCCCGCCTGCGCCAGCTTCAATGACAACTGCTGCCAATGGAATGCCAGCATTGATGTCAAGGCCTGCCCCGGTGGCTACTACGTGTACCGCCTGCCGCGGCCCACTGTCTGTTTCCATGTCTACTGTGGCCGTGAGTCCTGGCCTACCCGCCTCTTTGAATCCATCCATCCCCCAAACCTTTATACAGTACAAGGCACCGGGGGTGGGGGGGATCTGGCGACTCTCTGGATGTGAAATTGTGAAAGTGAGATTCATTTACAGGACAGGCTTAAGCTGTAGTATCACCAAGTCACGCGGCCCTACAAAGGCGAAACGCGATAGTCACATGACACCAAAACAAAGTGAAGGGGTGTTTTGCCTATGGCTGTGTTGTGTATCTGTTTTCTAAAAAACTGAGCATAGACGACCTAAGATATTTCGTCATGAGATAACACAAGCTGAAAGACTTTGGTCTTAGGTCAGTTTTGATAAAAATACAGTTTTGCTATTTTTGCCTATTGCCTTTCATTGGCAGCGTACACAATTAATGAATGGCAAACTTATAAAGATGGGGTGCGTAATTAGACATTAAGCACACAATTCTTGTTTCTCAAACCAGTCCTCTGGGACTCACAGACGGGCCACATTTTTGCTCTCTCCCAGCTGGAGACACATTTTTGCTCTCTGCCAAAATGTGGGCTGTCTGGGGCTCCACATGGACGGGTTTGAGAAACGCTACCCGAGACAGTCCTCATTTTCTATAAAATTCATTTTACATTACTCATTTCACGTTACTCATTTCACGTTACTTTTTCCACTTCAAATGCACTGAAATATTTAATGATTATGTATGTTTTGTCAGTATACTAATATCAACATTATTTTTCCCTGACTGTCAGGAAATAAAGCTAATATATCATGTTATATGGTAATTTCGGAATTTCCCTGAAATTAATATTTTTCTCTGCTTGACTCTCCCTATATTAGATCACAGGCATTTTCTGCTACTAGAAAGGGTTAAAAAGGAGATGGGTACAGTTTGTGTGTGTGTGTGTGTCTTCCTGTTTATTGTCTTTATCTCTGTTACATGCGTTCAGCACTCTGGTCTGAGAGGCCCAGTAATGAGTCATTGTCTTTCTCCTTTCTGCCAGACTTCTACGATATCTGTGACGAGGTGGAGTGCCAGGGTCCGAATTGTCTGCCGGCAGAGTGCCAGTGTCCCAGTGGCACCACCCTGGGACCTGATGGGCAGACCTGTTTGGGTGAGCCAGGGCAATAGAGGCTCTGGGTAACAAAGTAGGGAGGGGTGGTGGGTCAGATGTATCCTAATATTAGATTGAGTTTTGGCATGTAATTGAAAGTAGCCGCAATACGGTAAATTCTGAGTTTAATTGACGCACATTAAATGTGGAGTACATTTGGTTGCATGGATAATGCTTATCTAAAGTAATATATTTAGCTGGTTATTTCACTGGAAGTAATTTGGTCACATAATGATGCAGAGAAATGGGCAAGACCCTTCCTGAGATTAGAACTCACAACCTGCCCATTATGCGACTCTGCGCTAAATTGCCTTAACTGCATGCTGCCCTGTAAAGGAACACTGAGTTATGCATGATGAGTTATGAACATTGAGAATTGCATGATGGGGGGCGGCCCTGATATGGGACGCTTTCCTGTCTTGGCCAGACGTGAACGAGTGCGAGAGGAGCAACGGCGGCTGCGCAGAGGTGTGTGTGAACACCAAGGGGTCCCGACGCTGCGAGTGCGGCCCTGGGAAGGTGCTGGGGGATGACGGCCGGAGCTGCAGAGGTGAGGCCGCCCGCACGGCCCCTCCGGCCTTCGCCGGGACCCTCCCGAGGTGACGTGTAGGAGCATTGACCCCCCTCTGCCCCTCAGAGATCGAGGGCTGCTACAGCAGCAATGGCGGCTGCAGCCACGGCTGCTCCATGCTGCAGGGCTCCTACCTCTGCCACTGCCCCCGCGGCCTGATGCTCGGGGAGGACCGGCGCACCTGCCAGGGTGAGGCCGTGCAGCGGGCGCGTGTGTCTGTGCGTGTGTCTCTGTGCGTGTGTGTGTGCGTGTGTCTCTTGTGCGTGTGTGTGTGTGCCTGTAAGTGTGTGTGTATCTGTTTGTATGTGATTGTGTGTGTCTATCTGTCTGTCTGTATGTATGTGACTGTGTGTGCATGTATGTATACATATGTCTGTCTGTATGTGACTGTGTATCTGTATGTATGTTTGCGTGTCTTTAT
This sequence comes from Petrocephalus schoutedeni, assembly GCA_026780765.1. NCBI lineage: Eukaryota > Metazoa > Chordata > Actinopteri > Osteoglossiformes > Mormyridae > Petrocephalus > Petrocephalus schoutedeni. Next base: position 13,078,166 of record JAODKL010000062.1, on the reverse strand, counting down.
GCTTGCATGTCTGTGTGGCCGCACTTATCCACCCAACACTGTCCCATTTCAGTGCCAGTGCAGTGCCACCCCAGCTCCATACAGGTGTCCGTGCCCAAGAGCCTGGTGGGGGGCCTGGAGCTCTTCCTGTCCAACTCGTCCTGCCGCGGCGTCTCCAACGGGACCCATGTCACCTTGAGCTTCAGCCTGAAGACCTGTGGAACCGTGGTGGAGGTCAGAGCTCGGCTGGCTGCAGCGGTCCTAGTGCTCAACCATGTTACTAACTTATAATGGTAAGAACACATTTATCACCTCAGGTGATAAATGACAAGATCGTCGGAAGCAACCTGGTGACGGGCCTGCCGCGCTCGAGTCCCAGCAGCAGCAGCGACATCATCGTCCGCACCAGCAAGCTGCTGCTGCCCGTCACCTGCGAGTTCCCGCGCCACTACGAGGTGTCGGACGGCTACCAGGCCAGCCTGCACAGCGCCGCCCTAGAGGTGGCCGGCCGCAGTCGTGGCGTCTTCCCCTTCAGCCTGGAGCTCTTCAAGAGCGCTGACTTCTCAGAGCCGTACAGCTCGCCGCCACGCCTGCGCCTGCGAGACTCGCTCTTCTTCGGCGTGGAGCCACAGGAGCGTGTCGACGGGCTGGCCGCACTCGTGGAGAGCTGCTTCGCCACGCCGGGCCCCACGGCCGACCAGGCGCTCAAGTACTACCTCATCAGAGACGGGTGAGCCATGCTGGGCTGGGCCCATAGCGCTGGACCGTGGATCAATGCCTTAGGGCCGATGAGAGTCATAGTTATGACTTTCTATGTGTGTCTGACAGTGTACGTTTTCTTTAAAAAAGATAATAAAATTAATAAATGTGTTTTTTACACATTTTTAGACTCGCCTAAGGTGCCGGAACATTTGCAGAAATTATCCGTAAACATAAAGAAAAAAATAACCCATTTAAAAAAAATAACCAACTGCTACTAAGGTATATAGTCAGGGTAAAGTATATAGTCAGGACTTGGAAGCTTGCACTGTCATAAAGGTTGGAGACAAATGATATAGCCCGAATGGGGTCACGAGGTCCTGGCATTGTTATTTTTGGGTCGCAAGCCTTTAGTTTGTGTGTACTGAACCTAGAAAGCAGCTGAACATGAGGCATTCGTATGGTGTCCTCATGTAAGGCGATTCACCCTCTACAGACAGCTCATGGTCACTGACAGGATTCAGCCTTTTGTGTGGACTTTTATCTCAAAAGTTTATTTTGGCTTTGATCTCATTGTTTTATAATGTTTTAATTTTAGGTGGCCCTAATACACTTCCACGGATAATTGCTGTCTGACAGCTTTATGTTTTTACCTTCTCAGGTTATTTATTTATTAATAATTATAAACTTTTATAAAACTACGGTTCTGCGGCTTTCGGGTCTGGACGTTTTCGGGCGTTTCCGAGCAGTCATTAGGTTTAGAGTTAGGGTTAACATTTCTGGGGGCTTTTCCGGGGATCTCTTTCCCATTTTGGGGTCTCCCGGGTCCAGGCTTTCAGGTCTGGGGGTCTTCGGGTCAGGGCTCTCACTTTTTGGACTTTGGCTTTCCGGCAAGTTTCCGGTCTTGTGTCTTTACACCTTCCATGTGTCTTTTCTGCCAGTTCCCAGTCTCGCCTGCCCCTTTTCTGGATCCCCCCCTTCTGCTAGAGAAACCTCCCTTTTCTAGATTCTTCGGGCTCTAGAAAAGGGGTCTTTGGCACTTTTGGGCTGGTTTTCCGGGGTCTTCGGTTATGGTTAGGGTTATGGTTAGAGTTAGGGTTAGGGTTAGGTTATAGGGCGAAAAACCACCGCCCTATAACGCGAAACGCATAGATCCAAAGTTTCAGCCGGATCCGAGCACGGGAACACAGTGAATTCCGCAGTCAAAGTTTCGGTTGACCATGTGTCCGAAATTCCAAATCGGCGGGCTGGCTGCATTGATCTGCAGGGGTGGGTGTCGGGGGGTGTGTGGGCCGGTCGGGGAGGGGGCTTAAGTCTGGTGGTTCCCAGAACTACTCCGAGGACGGTTCCCGGTTCCAGGAACTGTCCGGGAGCGTGGTTCCTGGTTCCTGGGGAACTGGTTCCTGGTTCCCGGCAGAGGGAGGAAAGGAGGGGACAGCCCGGGAAGTGGAATCGGGCGGGACCTCAGAGTCCCAGGTAACCCTAATTTCCCGGGGCTAGGGTTACGGCTAGGGTTAGGGTTGGCTTCCCCAGGGGGTTCATGAATATAGCCTTAGCTGCTTGCATGACGCATTGAAAACTCAATGAACTAACTAAAAATTATAATGAACTGGCCAGCATACACGTGCTGAGCTGATCAGTTGGATGACCCTGGCTCTTATCCGCCTGTGCTGTCACACAAAAAAGGTCTCTGCCTCAGGCCCCAGTGATGGTCTTGCTGGCAGAAACGTGTGTCCTGTTTCAAAAGTTTGTGTTTTCTAATTGGTAAAAGCTAAAAATAATGATTGACCTGTTAGTAAACAGGACAGAGCCTAAGTATTAATTATGGAATACTCCAGTGTGTCTTCCGGGGTGATTATACCACATTTTATCCCGGGGGTTATTAATAAAGGGTGTCTGGCTGGGCAACTTCCCCCAGGCTGACAGCAGAGATGAATGCTACATAGCACATAGTTACAAAGTGCTGCTTATTTACACCACAGAGGCTTAAATCTAACCTGATCTCGCACTCAAACGTAGCCATCCTGCAAAGCCATGATGAGCTACTCACCCAGCAGGGCCCTGCCGTCCACAGAGGGCCAATCATGTGAGAAAATGCTGGTCCTAAGGCCAGCGGGCTCCGAGATCAAGGTGACCCCTGTTCTCTTTTTCACTCTCTCTCCTACTCTCTCCCGCTTTCCTGCAGCTGTATTTCAGATGAATCGGTGAAGCAGTACTCGTCTAGAGACCAGCTTTCCAAGCACTTTCAGGTGCCAGTCTTCAAGTTCGTGGGCAAGGACAATGAGGTGAGTGACAGGGATCACTTCATACATAACTTTGTCTGCCCGTGTGGTAACGCATTCTCTGTCAGTTTGTCTGTCTGTCTGTCTGTCTGTCTGCCTGTCTGTCTGTCTGTCTGTCTGCCTGCCTGCCTGCCTGCCTGCCTGTCTGTCTGCCTGCCTGCCTGCCTGTCTATATATCTGTCTGACCATCTGTCTGTGTGTCAGACATATAGACGGGCAAGCAGGCAGGCAGACAATCTGTCTGTCTGTCTGTCTGTCTGTCTGATTGTCTATCAGTCTGTCAGACATACAGACAGGCAGGTAGACGATCTGTCTGTCTAACCATCTGTCTCTCTGTCTGCTTGCATATTTATTTTTCTGTCTGATTGTCTGTATGACAATTAGCACTGTTACTTTACAGTCCACATTCTATTTTGATTTTATACTTACTTATAAGTAAGTATAAAATCATACTTATAAATATTATTTATTTTATTATTCCCTTCATTTTTAACTTAATTGGTATATTGCCCTTTCATTTTTGTTCTCTATGTTGCCCATTGTGTTGATGACATTAAACCATTGAATCTTCAATGTATGTATGCATGTGTGTGTGTCTGTCTGCCTGCCTGCTGTATGCATGTATGTCTGAATACCTGTCTGTCCCTTTGCTTGCCGGCATATGTGTCTGTCTGTCTGTCTGTCTGCCTGACTACCTGTCTTTGTTTGTCTGCCTATGTGTCTGTATGCCTGCCTGCCTGTCTGTGTGGATGTATGCATGTATGTATGCCTGCCTGCCTGCCTGCCTCCCTGCCTCCCTGCCTGTCTCTGTGTATGTATGTCTGCTTGCCTGTCTGTGTGTATGTCTGCCTCCCTCCCTGCTTGCCTGTCTGTGTGTATGTATGTATGTATGTATGTCTGCCTCCCTCCCTGCCTGCCTGTCTGTGTGTATGTCTGTATGTATGTATGTCTGCCTCCCTGCCTGTCTGTGTGTATGTATGTATGTCTGCCTTCCTGCCTGTCTGTGTGTATGTATGTATGTATGTCTGCCTCCCTCCCTGTCTGTGTGTTTGTCTGTCTGCCTCCCTGCCTGTCTGTGTGTATGTACATCTGCCTCCCTCCCTGCCTGCCTCCCTGTCTGTCTGTGTGTCTGTGTATGTATTTTGACAGGAGGTTTTTCTGCATTGCCGAGTGCTGGTCTGCGGCCAAAGGGAAGATGGCTCCCGCTGCTCCCAAGGCTGTCGGAGACGGATGCGGCGGCAGCTCTGGACTGAAGAGCACCTGGACCAGCACATCCTGACAGGCGGCCCGATCCGGATCCTGCCGGACCCATGATGGAAGCTGCTTACTCTAGGCCAAGCAAGGAGATCTCACTTAGGCTCTGGGTTTGGCCATTGACACTTCAATATTAAGACATGTGCAAAGAGAATGACGGGCATATGACAGGCATATGTTACATGTAGATATATTTGAAGTGTTTCCCATTGTCTCCAAACCACAAAAACTCAGAAACCAAAGAAAATTTGAACAAACATGATTGGTTATACATTTAATTTCATTTTTTTTTTTTTACATTTTTACATCTTCTGTCTGGAGGCTTGTGAACATACCCCCACCTCCCACACACACACACGCACACAAACACACAAACACTGAGCCTTCAGGAATCTCCAAAAAAAACCTGACAGTTACTCAGTTACAGTTATTCTGTCTTCCTGTTTTATGTTTTAAGTCATAAGCAGTCTGTACATCGACCCATTCTACTCACAGCAGCCTTTTGGAAATTAGTCTGTTTGCTTTTTTCTGTCTAGTTTTAATGTAGTTTGTAACAAAACTATATGTCATTACTATGTAATCACATATTCAATACAGGCATTAACGATTTCACTGTGGGAGAAAAGCAGCAATTTAGTCTTATGGCAATATTTAACTGGCATTTCTGGACACATACAGTATAACCCTGAATTGCTATAGATTTAATTGAATAGCTGATCAATAAAGAAAGAATGAAAAGGTCCTAATGGGTTTGTTCAGGCCTGTGCGAGGTGCTGGGCATCATTCACTGCTGCAGCTAAAAAGCAGTTTCTCTGATTTGGTGCTTCTGTTTCATACAGAGCCTTGGTGGGGCTGGGGACTCAGGGTGTTTCACAAGATGGAAAATCATTATAAAAATTGTAAAATGTGTCATATTTCTAAAATTTAGTTTTGCTGGGTGGCAGATTGCAGCATGACAGTGATATGCTTTGACAAGGCATGCTTTTGCAGGGGACACAAAACTGCCAGAAAATGGCTGGTATTTTGACAACATGATAAATTTCTTTTAATTTTGCCCCCCCCCCCCCCCCACCACAAAAAAAATAAATAAATCAGTGGGGTTGTTTTGAATTTCATACTTTTTAATGTTATTAAATATTGAACTTGTATAACCAAACCATAATCATAATTGTACTCACGGAGGGAGAGAATCCACACAATAGTTAATAAAAACTAATACTGCTTTCTAAAGCTGTTGAGTAATACAGTCTTATACAATTTAATATCATGCTACAGAAATATCCTCCATGTATTATACAGAATAAACCTAATCCACTAAAGGACTTTAGGACTTCATACGTTACATTTAAAACTTATAACAGCACAAATAAAAATATCATTTGCAGATTCAGCCTGTAAATGCTGAGAACTAATTTAAAAACCCCCCCCCCCCCCCCACACACACACACACGCACTCACACACACACGCACGCACAATCTGTAATTCGACATTATTCGGGTTGAGTGCATTGAATGTGCCCTGAATACGGCATATCCTTACTTCTCTCTGAATTAGGTTGCTTCTAAATGCCGCTCGTGGAGGAAGCATGGTGCCTGGGGTTTGTCAGTGACCCGCCGTTTAGTCCACACTCAGCGGCAGAAGCGGCCATACTGCTCGGTCCCCAAATGAACCAGAGCCATTTCTTCGGTTGTCAGGTCGGCGTTCTGAGGGTCTGAGGTTTGGTGCGATTCTCATTCTCTGCAGTCTCACTCCCTGCCTGTGGGCCGTATTGGTCTGGGCTGTGGATGGCGTTGGCCTGCAGCATGCCGTTTGGCTCCTGTGTTTTCCTTGCTTTGGTTCTTCTTAGCCTCTCTGAGCAGCGGGGGCCTGTTGGGAATCGACTTACAGCTCATCCTTCTCCTCCCCTTCACAGTAGCACGCTGCCCTCTGGCTGTTCATGTAGGGCCTGCAGCCAAGCGTCCACACCGTGTTGTACAGGGTGTCCGCCACCGTCTCGCAGGCTGTGTGTAGATACGGGGGGATGAGAGAGGACTTTGGTTAAATGCCCCAGTGTGACACGTGTGCTCTGGTGCGTGAACATCTACAACGAGAAGGTCTCGTGTCATTGGGACGACGGCTGACCTTCGACCTTTGACACAAAGCCCAGGCTCCTTTTGAGGTCGGAGCAGATTCCATGAAGGCACCACCGGAACTTGGAGTCGCAGCGGTACTTATTGGAGCCACAGGTGTCGTAGCACAGATCCAGCTGGTTGCAGCATTTCGTCATGGCTGGGATTCCTACATCTAGCTGGGGAAGCACAAGGGTGCTGGGTTACATACACCAGGGCAGAACGAGGTCAGCACTGCGTCCGTGGGTGTTGAATTGGTGGATTGCCATGCAAAAGGGCATAGGTTTGGTCAGTGGTGGAACTAGACTTTTATACTTCAGGTGGCCACAGGGTGGCCAAGACTATTTCAGGGGGTGCACACACTGTCAGTGAATGTGTGAAACAATTGCAATAGGAGTCTGTAAATGTCATCATCTGGGGTGGCGCCTGGGGTGTCCAATCAGATTTCAGGGGGGCCCAGTGCTACCCTGGCCACCCCTCTGGCTCCGCCCTTGGGTTTGGTTATAACACTGGTAGGGACCAAATCAGCCCCAAATCCCTTTACCCCACTAAAGACACACACAACTTCCACAATACTGGCCATGACCCTACACCCTTTAGCTGGTCTGTTGTTAGCTTATATCACTGACGCATCATGTTTGAAGGTGAGGTAGATATTCATGTGTTAGTGTCAGCATTTGCTTTGGCCTTTAGCTGGTTACATACACTTTCTGGTACCTGGAAACCAAGTAGTGATGAGCTACACCCATTGGGCTCGGGGGTCTTGTAGTCCGTCCGCGGCAGTGGAGCTTTCCCTGAAGGACAAAAAGCTTCTCATTAGCTCATCATAATAATGCCAGATTCTGTCATCAGTTCGTCTGACGCAGTTGGGCTCGGGCCAGACTTATTCCTGGAAGGGCTAATGGTGGGTAATTAGCCAGCTGGGTACAGTAGCTTTACTAGAGTTACACTAAAAGAGGAAAATGGAAAAAAGGGAATTACTGATAATAATGTTTGGAATATTGTAGCATCAGCATTATTGGCTGCCTATTGCTTGTTTATGTGTCTGTCTGTCTGTGTGTATGCATATTTGCCTGCCTGCCTGCCTGCCTCCCTGACCATGTAATACTGAAACAGTATTTTAGTATTTTTTGACGACTAGCAATGTAAGACGCCCCTGTACACTTTCTAGATGAATCCACTAGATATTACAGCATTCTGTGTCACTATTGATCACCCTGTTGT
>JAODKL010000062.1:13026469-13044050 GCA_026780765.1 Petrocephalus schoutedeni | reverse complement strand
GGGGCGGCCAAAATGGGGGGCACACGCTGACACGCAAATCCGCTGGGACAGACCTTCCTGTTCAGTGTGGTGCTGGTAAGGGGGGGGGGGGGCTATCAGGTTCTGTTAGAGGGGGTGTCCACTTCAGCTTACTTGTTGACCCCACTATGTGGGTAGAACGTGGCTGTCCCACGGTTTGTGAATGACAGACGTAAACGTACACTTCAGGCTGCGAGGAGCCCGTTGACCCCGAAAGGGCTGCTCTAACAGGGGAGGTCATGGGTCTGAAATTTAAAGAGCCTCCTCTCCAGGGAGTAGATGTAGACCAAGTTTGGGCTGCTGTATGCCACCGAGTGTTTCCCATCATTAAGTATAAGAAAATAAATTACTGTGGCTGTAAAACCGAAATAGAAAAACGTAAATAAACAGAATTAATGAATTCTGGGTTTAGTGTCAGTTCCGATGGCAGTGCCCAAAAAAAAAGTACGAACCTGCACGCCCTCAGGAGGGGAGTAGCCGGGGGGAAGAGCTGAGTCAACGTGGTGTAGCATGGGACGGCCACTGCGTTGTAGAAACCCACCTGGGGGGGGGGGGCACTGGTGAAAAGCTGCGTTTAAATTTTATCAGCTTTCTGGCCTGCAGGCCAGAAAAAGTGAAGAAATGACGAATGATGTACAAATTACGCCACCATTTCTGTTGTTTTTACAAATTATCGCCTTTTTGATAAAGATCCTGTGGCTACCCTTGAAATGAAATCCAGCCTGCCTGAACTTTGCAATACCCTTCTGAGGAGTTCAGCCGCTTCTCATGGGATGTGGGGACACTTCCTGGGAGAGTTACTCCAACCTCTTTGGATTCCCAACCACAAATGTTGTACTGGTTGTGGTCTGGGAATCCTGACGTCCAGGCCAGAATGTCGCTTTTGTGTTCACTTAACCACATCCGTGAAGAAAGGCTCGAATTTGGACATAAATGGTCATTCGAGTCTGACAGAAGAATCTAGGTTTTTAATTCAAAGAGGCCGTAACAGGCCTGAGTTTTTCTCCTCCCCTTGATTTTACCAGAACAAGCACTAGGCAAAACAACACCAGCATTCACACAGTATGTCACAAGGGGAAGGATTTTTTCTTCAACAATGAGCTTAAGTTTTTTTTTTTTTTGTGCCAAACATTTAACTGGTGAAAATGCAAGATGAGTTCTAATGCTGACGGACCACAGAATTTGCCCTCCGGCATCGTCTGGCGAGTTCCAAGTTACCCTGTGCTCCTCTTTCTATGCCATGTTTTTGGAAGAAGCATCATGCCAGATTTGCGCAAACCTTTTTCAAATATTGAATAGTACCAGCATTTGTTCCAGCTGGGCCTTACTATTTTTTTCCTAAGTCATTTAGTCGGGGCAGTACTGACTACATGAGTCACTTTGTACCTCTCAGTGACAGAATGCTTGGCTGTCCCACAGGCCAAATGACTGGCGTCTCATTACCTGCCCCTGGGGCACCTCGTCCTTCTTATCCCTGTCCATCATGGGGATGGGCTGCATTCCAATCTTCTTCATTTCATCACCCTGCAGACAGAGAGTGAGATACAGTGATACAGTGCATGGTTAATGAGCAAATATAAAGGAAATGTTTTTAAAAGATAGTGGAAAAACAACCACAAATGCACTGCCTTGCATTCATCCATCTAGGTCTAGACTATGATTTGCTCTGATTCTTTAAACATGCCTGAAACCAAATTTTTGAGAAATCACAAAGGCAAGGTACGGTTTACGAAGTCCTGGAGGCTGTCTCTACTCTCCAGAACAAAAAGTAGCAAAGTAAATGAAATAAAAATTCTGAACGGCAGAGAATAAGTACACAAAACGGATTGTAACAATCGACATTGAAAATAACTGCGGGAATTTTCCTAGAGAATGTCCAGAGATGCATCTGAAGAGCATTGTGGAGAATTTTTCATACTGGAAAAAACAAGCTAACTAAAACAAACAAACAGCAAATCTGTTCCCATGGCTGAATAAGGGAGAACATATAGAATAAAAAAATGTCAATCTGTATCAGAATGCAATCTATTTTCTAAATTCTTCTTGACAACAAAGTATAGCTCAAGTTTCCTTTTATACAACAGGGACTTCTCCTTGTAATCTACCAACTGTGTGTGCACGTTTGATTGGACGCCTTCTACATGCTACATTTGGCACCTTCAGGTGTTGACTTGGAAATGAACCCAAAACATTTCATACCTCAGCCCAGAACTCTGCATAAATATCATTCGCCGTGAGTCGCGTGACGGGCCACAATTTGGTGACAGAACAGAGGTCACACGCTGTCATCATCAACCCAATCACACGGTCTCTGAAGAACAACACAGAGAAAGCTGAAGCTTCAGAGCGCTGAAGTAACACATAATCATCATTAAACATCATCTGAATTTCTCCTCTCATAGACTACAACAGGGTTAGGCAACTCTGATGCTGGAGTGCCAGTATCCAGCAGAGTTTCTACCCTACCTGATGAGTTCCTATCTGCCTGAGATCAGATGTCCTTCATCACAGACCAGGTAGGATAGAAAAATTGCTGGATACTGGCACTTCAGGATCAGGGCTGCCTACCCCTGACTTACAACATTAAAAGTGGGAGCATCTCTGTAACTTCTCTGTAGGTAATCTACTTGGATTTTGAGAAGCTTTGTAGAAGCCTCCTGACTTTTTAGATGGGGCTTCTTATGGCGCTTTTCCACTGCCACCAAGAACCGCGCTGTACACGCGCTGTCAGGTCCAAAAGCGTGACCAAACCAAACTGGTTGCATCATCATCATCCGATTGGCCAGATTGCACAGAGATAGTGCACAGTGTTCTGCAGCGATAAGCATGGATTATTTTAAGGAAAAAAAAAAATGTAATTTTCTACATATTATTCATTATTAGTCTTATCGCATGTCGATGTAGTAAAATGTCCAACCACCTATTTAAAAAAGTACTATAGAACAACTGAACGGAATGGATTCCTAATGCAAATTTACGCAAGCCAATGCTAATTCCGCTCCAGACGTGCTAGTGGAAATTAGCACATAGTAAATCATGATATACACCGTGTGAACAGCAAATGAGTCTCTCTTTCGTTTCACGCTCTTTAAACCCAGCAACACCTTTACCGAGCTGACACTTCTGCAGTGATAAACTGAAGCGGGCCAGAACCGCACTGTAACTAGTCTCTCTTCGCAAAATGGCTCGATTCCTGTATGCCAGTGGAAAAGCGCCATTTGAGGGACGAGACCTGCATCCTGCGGCTCCTCACCTGTGACCATGATTGTTGAGGTCCAATGCACCTGTGGTCAGCAGCTCCTCCAACTGCTTCCGGTTACCAAAGTACAGGGCTAAATCAGTTGCTATGATGGCCTTACGGATGATCTCTAGCACCTGCTCATACTCACTGGAAGTCAGGTTGGAGAAAATATTGTGCCCTTCCAGCTATGGAAAACAAAGAGATCAATAAAAAAGCAAAAGCTCCACTTATGAGACGTTCTGCTCGGCTGGATTGAGGCTGAAAGGCTGCTGCTATTCACAACCCAAGAGGAAGTTCTTGACTGTAGAACATCACCGTGTGCATTCTAATCACACATATAACCACAATCCAAATTTGTGACAACTTACCATCACTTCTCATAACACTACTGAAATCTCACCAGCCCAAAGCTATACTTAGCCTTCATTGTGGGATAGCGGTGAACAAAACAGGAGGCATGTCAATATATAAAATCGCATTAGCTAAAATGAGTGTTCTCAGGAAAAACCTCATCAGGAGGCATGACTCAATAGCAGTACCCAAGGGTACTGCTGTGTGACTGTATTTCAGTCACTAACTGCAAAGAAACCTTCAGGAAATTTGTACATTGACAATCAGGCCTTAGAGACATGAGTCTTGTGACAGAGGAACAAAATCCAAATGTGAATACAAATCCAAAGTGAATCCAAATTGAAACTAGAGAAAGCTGGATTAGACAGTAAGTATTGGGGCACTAAAGTGGAGTAAATGGAAAGGCGTGAAAGGAATCCCTAGAGAATGCGGAGGAATAAATAATGGGATTACTGGAATGGAGGCTGTGTGGGACCTGAGAGGGTTGGATTGTCGGGTATGATGAGATCTCTACCTGCAGGATGGACACCGTCTGGGAGAAGTGGTGCTGCTCCATGGTGGAGGTGGAGTACAGGGCCGCCAGAGGGTGGTCAAACTTTTGCAAGTAGCTGTTGCTGTATCCACGGTGATCAAGGTCGTGACACAAGCAGGCCACTAGGAGACCCTTCCGCTACAAGGGAGAGAGGACAGCGTTCATCTCTACGGGAGATCACTGCACTGCAATAAGCTGGCCTGTTGGATAAAAATATCTTCATATTTTTGTGTCATTGCCTCCTGGCTGCAAGGTTAGCTGAAGACAACTAATAAATTAAGGCTCCTGAGGAGACAATACATGTAACTAATACCAGAGACTTGATTACAGTGCAGGTTGGCTTTGTCAAGGGTCTGATTCCCTTGCTGTATAAATGGAATGGAGTCCCTCTAGTGAAATAGTTCCAACATCTTGGTGTCATTGTGTTGATGATGGGAAAACATAAATCCCCAATTTAACGTTAGCTAAAATAAATCTCCTGGATCAGATAAACATTTGGTCCTACAATGCACAATGACGTTTTGTTGTTAACATTAATATATTAAGAACCACTGCAGTTATTTGACTATTCATTCATTTATTCACTTTCAATCCATCTTTTGCTTCCTTTCAGCAGTAACTGTCCTGCATCCCACGGGCCTCCGGTCTAGCAGATTAAATTGATTAAACTGATTATGAACAGATCCCCTTTCAATCAGTTCTCACTGAACATTGACCCCTGGTGTTATTGTTTCGGCCACTGCCCAAAAAAATTTGTGCACGCCACCCCCCACCCACCCGCGTCCAACACAGGAATGCACAAAGACAGATGGCTCGCTTGGCCCATCCCCAAGGCCTGACCTCCAGCTCAGTGAAGATTCCGGAGTTCTTCTGCAGTATGGCGTACATGCAGTGTGCCACTGTCACCGCATGCTTCCAGTTGTGGTAGGGGACGCGGCGGTAATTCTTCCGCACGGACATGGTGAAGCGGCAGAGTTTCTCGAGCTCGAAACTAAAGTCAGAGAGACAGATGTCACTTGTTAAACGCCAGAGCAGAGGTATATTCTCAGCCAACGATTACAGATTGAACAGAGTCAAGAACAGTGATTGCTCACAGTGATTGCTTTACCTAATTCCTGGGTTAAAAATGTAAAACACAGTTCATCCTCGAGACTATGGGGGAAGCAATGTCGATTGCTCCTAAAATCCTTTGTTCTTCATGTTTCGTATTTTCATTTATTTACACACAGGCATACTCTCAGTGGCTAGTTTATTAGGTGCACATGCTTGCTGACGCAAACCTGTTCCTCCAAGACAGTGAATCATGGGGCTGCAACTGAATACACAAGACATGCAGACAGGATCAGGAGGCTCATGTTCTGTTTGGCTAAGCATTTCAGCAGCTAGGATGGTTGATCTAAGTGATCTTGAACACGGTGTCATTGTTAGTGCCATACGTGGTAGTTCCAGTATTTCAGAAACAGGCACCTTCCAGGGATTTTCACACTACAGCTCACAGAAAATGGTCTGATGAACAAAAAACATTATCACTGGCATATATATGGCCAAAAACCCTTAACCTGTTAAATCCCAAAACTTTTCCCTGCAAAATAAATGCATGCATTTCACTCCTTAGACCTCCCTAACACACAATATGAATGAATTTTGGTTAAGTTAGCAACAATTGTTGCCGGGGGGATTAAACCGGTTAATAATGAGAGAGGTCAGAGGAGATTGGCCAGAGTCATTAAAGCTAACAGGAAGTGCAATAACAACAACTTGGTACAACAGTGATGTGCAGAAATCCTTCTCCAAATACACCTGCCTACTGTAATTTGGAGCAGGAGGTGAAAATGGGTCCTAATAAAGTGGCCACTGAGTTTATATTATATCCCACACACTTTTATAATACATACTGTACTTTTCATAATTTTACACTTCTTATACTGTATTCTCTCGTGTGATTATTAATTTTTCTTTTCGTATCCCAAATCCATCATTCTGCGGATGGACCGCATGTGTAAAAAACGGAGGGGTTTCCATGCCAACCTCTGTGGAGAGCGGTGTACCTGTTCTTCCCACAGGAGCTGTGCACCATGTACACAAAGACGGCCGGCCAGAGCTCTTCAAAGGGACTGATATCGAAGTGGAAGCTAAGTGGTACAGGGGATGGGACGGGACAAATGGTCAGTTTATCACAGCTCAAGTGCATCAGGGTGTGACTCGGGCTGAGACTCTGCTCAAGTGCATCAGGCTGTGACTCGGGCTGAGACTCTGCTCAAGTGCATCAGGCTGTGACTCGGGCTGAGACTCTGCTCAAGTGCATAAGGCTGTGACTCGGGCTGAGACTCTGCTCAAGTGCATAAGGCTGTGACTCGGGCTGAGACTCTGCTCAAGTGCATCAGGCTGTGTTACTCAAGTTTTGCAAAATTACTGATTATTCCTTTTCAAGATTATCTAGTATACATTTAAAACGCTCTCTGTCCTAATATATTATACAAAATACTTTATTTCTTGCCCCTGATCTTGTTCTTTCAACATGATAATTTAAGCGTGGGTCTTTCATTTGTCCGCACTTCCATTATTATCACTTAATTTACTTTATGTATGTTATTTAGTATATCCTTGTTTATATTTGTATATACTTTTTTCAAGACGGCAGCTGTATTGTATTTCAGAGGCAGGCTATTTGCATTATCAAATCGACAAAGAAAGTGTTTCAAGTCCCACCCCAAAGTACCAAAGTACCCCAGTTGGTTTGGCACTTTTGGTACTGGAACTTCCAAACTTTTCCCAATGGAAAAGGGAAAGTAACGTGTGGCGGAAAAGCCGACATGACTATTAGAGAATTACAGACAGTCATTGAATGCTGGCGTCTTAAAGATTTGTGACTGTAGCCCAGTGTTTCTCAGGCAGGTCCACAGGGATCCCCAGATGGTCTTCGTTTCTGCTCCCTCCCGGCACTCCTGTACCAGGTGTTTGGCGCTCTTCATTGATTGGTTCAGGTCTGCTATGAGCTGGGAGGGAGCAAATCTGGGGACCGCCTGGGAGTCCCTGAGGAACGGACTAAGAAACATTACTCTAGCCTGTAAAGACAGACTATATAGATATGCAAGGGAGCATGGGCAGATCTACCGGGGTGGCATGGGGTGGCAACTGCCACCCTAAAAAAAGCCTTGCCACCCTGCATATTATATCAGCACATATACTTCTGCCATAATGTGCCACCCCTCAAAATCTCCTGCCCTCCTCTTGCCACCCTATGAATATTGTTCTAAATCCGCCGACTGTGAGTGTTGAAGTCACATAGCTGCCATGCTGTGTGTAGAGTCAGATCAGGTTAGTATGCCTTTTTAAGGTACAGAAATAGACTATGAGGAACATTTTTGGACCATTGGGGGTACATTAATGTTGTTTCTACCTTGGGGAGGTTCCTCAAAGTCCATTTCTGTACCTTAACCTTTAGGTGGTATTAATTTCAGGGGGTCAAAAATTCCCTTTGTTTAAAGTAGCTCTGGGGTATGACCATACCCCAAAGGCCCCCTAAGGAAAGGTACAATTACCTACAGCTAAGGGGACAATTAGCAGACCCTTGAGGGTACAGTCCCAGTGATTAGCAAAGGTATGAATGGGTACCCTTTTTTCTGAGTGTGCCACATGACCGAGGATCAGTACTGGCGCTGAGCTCAGTGTTGGAGAAGGTAAGCACTCTAGACGCAAGTCAGCTACTCACAGCTCGATCTCTTTGTACATGGGCGTGGGCAGCGTCAGCTGTGTGAGGGTCTTCCACTCCTCCGAGGTGCAGATGCTATGGTAGGACAGCTTCTCCATGGTCACTCTGTAGATGCACTCAGAGTGCCTGATCCGGTGGTACATCTGCAGGCAGACAGACAGGCAGGCAGGCAGGCTGAGAGAAGACCAAGGAGGGGGTCAACCACAGAATTACAGACGATACAAGCTGCCTTTATACTTCTGTGAAAACGCCGGAGGGCCTGGCTGATGATTAAATGAGTAAATTCTGTGTGGGATATTATGCCTGATAATGAAGCCTAATTCATCTATTTAACCTGACATCCAACTGTATACACTGGCTAAACAGGGCCTAAATAGCTCATTTTGCTAGTAATAACTCAAACCAAAAAAGCAATCGTGGGGGGAAAAGAAAAGAAAAAAAAAAAAGTAAGACTTTCCAGTGACTTGGTTCTCGAAACCAAGACAAATAATAAGCTTAATAACATGAGCAAGTGTGTTTATCTAGATCAACTGAAAAAAAAATCTATTAATTTCATCCAGTAGAGATCTCAAGAGGCGTGGCACTACATGTGCAACCCAGTGTTTATGGGGCTGGGGGCAGAACTAGCCGAGATATGGACCAGCAGGATCAAGGAGCAGTTTAGTCCAGAATTTCCATTTTTGACAGGTTGAACCACATGACCTGCCCAACCTATTGAGTCATGCCTCCTGATGAGGTTTTTCCTGAGAACACTCATTTTAGCTAATGCGATTTTATATATTGACATGCCTCCTGTTTTGCTCACCGCTATCCCACAATGAAGGCTAAGTCTAGCTTTGAGCTGGTGAGATTTCAGTACTGTTATAAGAACTGATGGTAAGCTGTCACAAATTTGGATTGCGGTTATATGTGTGATTAGAATGCACACGGCGATGTTCTACAGTCAAGAACTTCCTCTTGGGTTGTGAATAGCAGCAGCCTTTCAGCCTCAAGCACTAATCTGTTACACATTCAAATAAGGACAACAGAAAGGGTATTTCAAACACCCTTAATGGAAGGGCTAATATTAAGTTTCATAGACAAATACATAATCAAATATTTATAAGGGGTGCATCATCAGAATTTCCATTTTTGACAGGTTGACCTGCCCAACCGTAACAGCCGAGTTGCATCTAAATATAATTTCTATACTCGTAATGTTATAGTGTGTGGTCTTAAAATAACATGTCAAGTGATAAACAGGTCTGACACAGATGGACCATGCAATCGTGTCACAACACGGTCAGATAAAGTTCCTGTAGTTCAACAAATAAAGCTTTGCACTAACAATGCAAAGGCTGTGGGTTCAAATTCCAGGGAGCATACAAAGCGTCAGATTAATGAGCAAATGTAACGTTCAAGTTTCCTTACATTGCACCTCATGACTGAATCCCTAACTGTGGTGCTCAGTCACACCACACACCAAAGCAAAGACTAGCCTTCAAACTGGAGCACCTAGCATTAACCCACAGCATTAGCTGTCAACATATACCCTGACTCAGATGCCAGTTCCCACTAACAAAAATAAAACTATTCTTGGTTGTCGCTTGTATTAGCGCCAAATACACACATACTGAATAGCTTTTTTGTGGGGGGGGGGGCACACTCACGTTTGCACAGTGTAAGGCCAGGGCACAAAAGACGGCGAACATCTTAAAGTTGTTCTCGTCGGTTTTCGTGAAGGCACTTCCGCTCCGCTTGTTCACCATCTGCACGACGCCTATTACCGTCCCCCGACTGACGATAGGCATGCATAAGATGTTCCGTGTGGTATAGCCAGTGTACAGGTCAACTTCTCTGCATGGGTCAGAATAAACAGGCACAGTGTTACATGATGAAGAAACTTTTGCGTTGAGCGAAAATGGCTACTTCGTCCGATTCTGACAGCCAGTGGAAATACAATCTCTGCTCAGAGGCTTGACAGCAGTTTGAACCCTAAGGCTTGCGTTTACCACCTGCAACTCTAGATGGGAGTGCAGGCTTTCGTCTCTCGTACCGCCACGTCCCAGTAACGTCAACTCACATGCAGGGGCAAAACAAACCCCAGAGCCATTATCTGAATGACGCAAGCATCCCAGCTATACAGTGTGTCACACGTGAGGCCGTGATTCCCGAGAGCGTACACGTTTCAGTGTCCCATTTTGCTGCTGTAGAACCCCCCCCCCCCCCCCCCCCCCCAAGGCAAGAACTTCAACCGGCCCAGAACAAAAACAGCTGTATAATAGTTAAATCGCATAATTTAATGGCTACATGCAGCTTGCCCTTAAATGAACAGCAGCGGTTTTATTTGTGCTTTTGGAATTGAGATCAGGTGGTTTTTCACACATTTGTATTAAAAGTCACCTGCTGTGCAGTGAGGTCACAAACTCATAAAAGGGAAAGGAAAAAAAATAATAATTCAGGCAGTGTCGCGTGGCATGACATCATCCCGAAGAACAGTACATTTCCGCAAGCAACGCTGCAGTCAAAGCGTAAACAGGAAAACGGCTGGATCGCACACTACTGCCACAGCTGGAATGTACCGTGGTCTCGGCACAAGCGTTGTGTGAAATGGCACTGGGACAAACCCATTACACTAAAGGGAGCCCAGAAACTGTGAAAGTTGTGAGCAATTACTGGTAATCGTCTTATTGGTGTGTAGGGTGTTGAGGATCCGGAGCGGGTTTTTACCTGTTGAAGCGCGGGTCTGCATAGGCATCAGGGATGTTCAAGACCTCTCCCGTTCTCGCTACCTGACCCGCTATTCCTTTCTCTATTGAAAACCTGCCAAGGCACAAGCAGAATTTATTACCATCAGTCCGCCTTAACACACTGGCCCAGACCTTTAAGAATAATACAGACTGCACTTTGTCTCTGCTTATTACAAAGTACGGCTGGCAATTCCAAAGGAAGAAACTACAGCCCAAGATAGAGTAGCTGGACGAAGCTTATTTTTGTACACGGTTCGAAGGCTAATAATAGGGCTAGCTACTTTCATTCAAGATTTCGAGGAACGGGCTACGCAAACAAAGGACCTTCCATTTCCTTAACGACTCAAGCATCCCAATGCTCTTATGGCCTTGAACAGATCTTCTGGATTTTCCAGAGAAGCCTAAACATGCTAATCTCCTAGACAGGACGCTGAAATGCAAGGCTGTGAAGCTGAACCCCTGACAGATCGCTAATGAAGGTCGTCACCCCCCCCCCCCCCCAAAACATGGCAGGAATGAGGCACAGCTTCTGCTAAAGGGTGCCAAAACCGACCTGTAGAAGGTCTACTCCTCCATGTTGGGGCTAAAGGGTCTTCAACACTGGGGGAGGAGGTCTGTCATGAACAGCATGTGTGCGGCGTTGGCAGCACACAGCCAGCTGCAGCCATAGGTGATGGTCTGCACTACATGGACACGGAAATGCCACCATGGCACAAAAAAGAGGCTCCTCCGCTGTGGCCCGTGAGGAGCCCAAGCAGCCCGCTCCACAGCCAGCGAAATAACGACCCAGCACTCTCTGTGGCTGATGGCCCTCTACATAAATGTTCAGAAATAACATAATAAAATGGCATTTAATTCTGTTGTTCTCTGTGGCTCAGTGGATTACACCACTAGTCAGGGGTGGATAGTTAAGGTCCAGAAAGTAAAAATCCAGACCAAGATTTTGTGGCAACCAGTTGAGTATAAAAAGTCAGTCACAGAGTGCTCAACTGGTTGGCTGATATAAAATCTCAGCCAGGATTTGCTAGGGTTCGGGGATCAAATTCCCTAGTTCTGTGTTTGAAGGTCTGCTTGAGTTCCTTCCAAAAGAAATTTACAAACGAGAGGAGGCCATTCGGCCCATCAAGCTCGTTTGAGGAGCCTTCCACTAATAGCTCAGAGATGTTAAAATCTTGTCTAGCTCTGCTTTAAATGAACCCAAGGATTTAGCTTGCACTACCAATATCCTATTGGCCTTTTTAATTGCTTCCCCACAATGGCGAGAATGGGACATGGAAGCATCAACATATACACCAAGGTCTCTTTCACACTCGGCTTCCAGTATTTCCGTGGCACCCACAAAATACTTGTGTCTTATATTTTTGTTCCCTATATGGATTACTTTGCACTTGTCCCCATTAAACTTCATCTGCCAGGTATCAGCCCAGTCACTAATTTGATCAAGATCCCACTGTAGCCTCTGTGCTCCTGTTACAGCATCCGCTACACCACCCACCTTGGTCTGCAAATTTGACCAATTTACTATATATATTGGTGTCAATATCGTTTATATAAACTAGGAATAATAGTGGCCCCAACACACAGTCCAGGAAACAGTCTGTCCAAAGTGTTTGACTACATGCATTTGTGCCCTGTAATAGGCTGGATGTTCCTCTGTGTTTTATTATTCCATGCCCCCATTGACCCTGCCCAATGTGACCAACCCCAGAACTCACAGCTCACAGGCGTACAGCAGGCAGGAGTCGCTTGCACATTCACCTGATTTCTTTGGTCTTCCTAAAGACAGGCTTCCCTTCGTTCTCCTCTCCGATGTCGAACAGGTCCGAGTACAGCTCTTTGTTATTGTGGTCCACCTGGAAGAGGGCGCAGCGGTCTGCGTTCACCAGGTTCTTTGCATATATCTGCAACGCAAACCCAAGAGAGGTTTCAAGCGAGCATCAAATGTGCAGCCACGGTGCACTTGCAGCGGCCAGCTTCTGACAGCCCGCTTACGACGGCATGAAGAGTCGCAGGGAGACAAAAGTTCATCCTTCCAAACACCTTCTTCATGCCAGATACCGCAAAGATATTCCTGGAGTCCTTCAGAGCAGCAAGATTCAGTGTCTATCAAGATAAGTTGCCAACAAGGACTCTGAGTACCCGTTTCTAAAACAACTCAAGTGCAGGATTTGTATCTCTAGAACTCCAGTTCTATACAATTCCAGTTGGCAGCAAGTTAATGCTGAAGAGAGAGAGACAGACAGACATCCTGCTGGATTTGGCTAGAGCATTTCTTTAAATTGGTTTAAAGAAGTTTAAAATAGGACTACAGTTAATAGAAATACAGTCGGCCCTCCATATCCACGGATAACTGACCGCAGATGTTAAGTATTCAAGAATAAAAAGATCCAGAAAGTTCCAAAGAGCAAACCTTGAATTTGCTGTATGCCAAGCACTATGCGGGATCCTCGCAAACGAAGAGTGAGAATGGATTTGCGTTTTCTCCATGTACAGTATAATCATATTTTCTATATGTACTATGATGGTTGCATCTGTACTGAACAAGTACATTATGCCCTAAACAATACAGTATAACTGTTTATATAGCATTTATATTGTGCTGGGCATCTAGAGCAAATACTTTGGATTTTTATATAAGGGACTTGAGCACATCTGCAAATCTTGGTATTCGCGGGGGGTCCTGAGGCCAGTGTCCCTCCAATACCGAGGGACGATTGTACTTGTAACTTTTGATAAGACGATCTTTGAGAATTGTACTAGTAGTCAGACAATGGAATCATGTTATACGTTTAAATATTATTTTCGAAGGTATTAAATTTAATATGAATGCGAGTTTAAATGCAGTCTATGAAGACTGCTGCCTTCAGAAACGTCGCAGTCCAGGACTCCAGCTGGAGCCTGCTGTCTCCCACGGTGACTCATTACCCAACTCTCATTACCGCATGCTAACACAGGTGTTGTACCTGTGTAGCAGCTCAGACACTAATGGTCTATCATAAACCGTCACAGTGTCAGCTTACGAAGGCTGCCGATTCCCCCAGGACAGGCTAATGTGGCAAGGGCTCACAAAAGATGCAAAAGAGGACACCCATATGCAATTTGCTCGCTCTTCTTAATAGAGACTCCATTTGATTTGTTTAGTTTTTTCCCCCCATTTACACAATGCAAAAGACAACTGAAATGCTGGTGACAGGAAAACAAAAGAATCTCAAGTTCTTGCCCAATTGCTGCTCATTATAAGTCCATGGATGAGGAGAGTACGGCCAGCTGGGCTCCCAATGCAAAGAGCCTTTATACCATATCAAAAACACTCAACATTCTAATCCAGGGTTCACAGTGATGCCCTTCTAATCACATCCTTACAGGGTTTCTGGTACGGTATAAAAACGACAAAAGTTAAGATTAATTCTATCCTATGGACTGAAAAACCTTAAAGGTCCTGAAGGATTCCTTTAATAATACGCACCACTAATTAATCCAAAATAAAGGCAAATTTCTCACTTGCATATGCTGTCAGTACCCCACACATCTGGCAATACAAATTCTGCTTTCCCCAAACACCATGATGGAGCTAAACAGACACGTACACTAAGCATGCATCATATGCAATTAGGCCATTAGTGCAAATCAATCAGAACTGAATTTGTACCCAACATCAGAGACTCACCATAATATGTTCAAGTAGAGAGTCTATTGCCACAATGTTATCAAAGTATGTCCTGTCAATTGAAACAGAAAAGCATGGCTGTATCAGGCAGAGAACACCATTCAATACACCAACGGAATTCAGATTTTTCACATTCCTCATAAAGGAAATTATGGATATGATAACAGAAATGATATTATTAATAACAACAAAAAGCATACACATTTCTTAATTAATGGGATACAAAGTGGCCAATAAAAAAAAAACAGAAAATATGACAGATCAATCTTGACCCAGTTATGTTAAAGTACTAAAACTTTATCATTAGTTGCAGTTCCCCATTCCCAAATTACAACTTCATACTCTCTCTTAACTCACAACTTAACAGATCTGAAGTAATATGCAGCCCCAGTGTCCCTGCATATTATCCACCCCCATTTATCCACCATGTGACAGGAAGTGGCAGAGCCCTGCCCCTTACTTTGACACATCCAGCAGGAAGTCATTCAATTCTGTCTGTTTGGCCAGACCTCTGCAGACCTGTAAAAACAAAATTACGCATGGACCAGCGCCGGATGTGCAAAGACTCCGGCATCTGACCCGATGCCAAACCCACACGTTTTTGTACCGGTAATTTGTTTTTGAACCAGTTGTGATACCAGAATCTACAGACTTCATTTACTTGGGTTCATTCAAATAATGAGCAATAGCCAATCAGTAATCAGCTAAACAAGTGCCATATCAGCTGACAGCGTATGAAGTTTTATCTTCTTGCCACAAAAGATGGTATTTCTCTGTGGCCAGATAGCCCGAGGCCACAGGCGTCTGAAAGATGGTTCTCTAAATAAAAGATATGGAACTTGGCTTGTTTTTTCCTAGGGGGCCCAGCTTAGACTGATATAACCCCCCCCCCCCCCGCCAAAGGAGAGAGGTGTACTGCAACCAGAAGAACATCGAGGTGGCAAGATGGCGTGTCATTACAACTGATGAGCGATATTCATAAACAAGACAGAGACTCAATAATTGCACCTCTAGAGGAAAAGTCTGTGTAACATTTAGGGGTTGTAAAGGGGAGGCTGATTGAGGTAAAGTCCAACCGACCAAGGATTCAGGCTCACACATTTACATCATGCCCCCTGGCTCTTATAGGAAACACTACCCTCTCACCCATCAAGTCCCGAAACTCTGCACCCGATAGCAGAAGCTCAGCCCAGACATTGTAAAATGTGATCATCAAACACGGGATTTCTGTGGCGTTTTGGAGGCCATGCGAATGACAGTCAGCTGCTGCTTCAATAAATGTAAGCGTTCTCTAGAATTACCTGCACTTGGTGTATAGCCACAGAAGCCCATGCTAAATTTGCTGTGGCAACCTGGAGGATAGAAAATAAAGGCAGTACAGTTACCACCAGCACGTTATTACTAGGGCAAAATTAGTCTTTCCCATGCTTACCATCTGACGATATAATTCCAAGACCGTTGAGCCCCGTGACATGCAGTAGCATTCAAATCCTCAGTGGTTTTCCTGCTTGATGCATCTCCTACTTTGCCCACATTTCCATGACTCATTCTCACTATAATGTCACCTGCATCTCCATCACTTTATTACTGTCCTAACTATTGAACTTGCACCTCCATGAAATTAGAACAATGTTTCTCAACTGATGGGTCACGACCCAAAAAAACAGGTCACAGAGTTGCGGCCAAGTTGCCACTAAGGTAGGACTGTTTTTAACAGTGCGTGACGGTGTTATGCTACTACTGGGCCTACTTTGTCATTTTATTTTCTGAAATAATTTTTGTTCTAATTTTTAAAAAATTTGGATCATGATTTAATGACCAAGAGTAACCAAGGAAACCAGCTGGAAGGCACTGCTGTAGACAAGTTCTGATTCTTAACAGTAACACCAACCGGTGCTGCTGCATCCAGGGCATAGCTATTCGCCTCGCCCCATGTGCCCCAGCCTCCCTCTCAGGGTGGCACAGAGGCGGCATATTCCGAAAAGCCGCTTAGCCACCTGCTCCATGTTCTCCTTGACTTGCAGGGCTTCACTTCTCCACTTGCCCCGGGTGACTAACCTCCTGGTGGCTGAGGTTGAAGGGCTCCTTCCCCCAGTGACGATGCAGCTCCAAGATGGCGATCAGGTCCCCGATGGCAGTGAGGATGGGTAAACACAGGACAGAGTGCACACGGATCCCTGAGTCCTGCCCTGTGCCATGGGGGAAGCGCTCGTCCTGCCAGGGGTGCAAAGAGAAGCACAGGAGGTTGAGTGTTCACGACCCACGTGAAAATTGTCATTATACTCACTATGACACTCATCAATTAGATAATTACCATTTTAGACTGGCAAAACTGAGAAATAGAGATCGTTCAGAACTACTTAGAGCCTTAACAGAATGTGTTACATATTAATTATACCTTGGTTTTTATTGAAAAAGAAATGCACCTTAGCAGGTAAGCATGGTGACTTGTACTTGTTTAGTTACTGTAAGTCACTCGGGGTAACAGCTTCGGTTAGATAAACATGAACCGTCATGGCGAGTAAAGTCGCCCTCGTTCGGTGGGAAGTGACAGTTCCACCATTGTAAACAAAACACAGCAATCCATACAAGCTAATCATAGAGCCAAAGGCCATCAGCCAATGAGAGACTGAGGGAACACAAGGGTCATCCCTATCCTGGTCTGCTGCAGAAGATGACATCTGAGGACCTGCATGCAGGAGGAGACTGGCTCACGGGATCAAGTCGAGCCTCTCTTTTTCTGAATGAATCTTCTCACTTCCTAAAAGCAACGCTATTCAGAGTTCATTCGGAGAGCTACACTGTCAGTTTGAAGTCCTGATTTGGTAACCTCTATGGAAAATAGACATAGGTCAGGGCTGGTAACAGGCAGTGTTGGGAGTAACGGCGTTTAAGTATAACGGCGTTACTAACGGCGTTATTTTTTCAGTAACGGAGTAATCTAATTAATTATGTTTCCCATACTTGCAACGCCGTTATCGTTACTGAGAATGTTAAGTAGCGCGTTACTAAAATTTGGTTGAATGACGCGTGAGATGTCAAGCAGAAGCTTTGGCTTTATCAGCTGCCTGACGAGAGATAATGATGACGCCGTTGCAAATGCGATGATGATTGGCTGGGTGGGCGGATGTCATGCTCATGGTGTCTCACTGCACGCTCACTGACACTCTGACTTCCACTACCTCTGAACACACTGGACAGCGACAATGGCGACGAGCCAGGGAAATTCAAAGGTAGCGTTCCCAAACTGGAAGTGCCCAGGAAAAAAGATATTATCCACGTCTACCTCAAGCAACTCTAACCTTATGAAGCACCTTACATCTAAACATGC
>JAODKL010000062.1:13014370-13026369 GCA_026780765.1 Petrocephalus schoutedeni | reverse complement strand
GGCCCCCCCCCCCCCCCCCCCCCCCCAGCTGCCTCCTTCCAGTCTCACCCCCAGGATATCCTCCACGAGCAGCGTCTTGCGCGTTTTGGCAACATGAGCGGCGATGGTGGTCCCGAACGCGACTGGGCCCGAGGGGATGAGTCCTGGAAGACCCTCCTTTGCACCGGTTGGGGTGAACAGACATAAACTCTGGGAGAAACAGAGAGAGAGAGTCATCACACTCTTACACACTCGCTCTAGCTCCCGCTCACAAACACTGCAGTTGAAAATACTCCTCATATTATTTCAGATGTTTTCCTTTATCACAAGGGGAAATAAAATATGAACAAACTTGCATGTGCTTAACAAAAAAAGAAAAATAAATATCCCCCCAAGCATAACTTCCACTATTTGTCTAATAATCAAACTCCTGGCAGTAATATTTACTTTAAAATGCAGTTTTTCTGGACAGTAGTTACAAGTGAGGTTTGTGATTTCCTCCCAAACTTTGTGGTACCAGCCTTCCACGAACAAACCTTCAAGAAAACAAACCAGGGACGCGAGTATAATCCGGAAGGAGCACGGAGGAGAACGACCTGGATCTGCTTATTTAACATGGCTTTGGTCTTAAATCGGTGCCGTCACAAAATCAGGGGCTCTATGTGTTGGAGACTGACTACTCCAGCCAGCGTGATACCTTCTGAAGTTCAACAAGAACATGTGTGTTACAGATGGTGGCATTTTAGTCATGAGCCATATAGCAGAACTTCCGTTAGTCTCTGGGAGGTTTACAAATCACTCTGGTCAGTCACAGATACGGAGCGGGGGGCTGTTGGTAACACTCACATTGTTGCATTCTCCCAGAAAGTAAAGTGCAAAACTATCGGCTTTTGTGGCTGTGAAAAGAAGAGAGAACAAGTTAGATACGTGGCAGATTGAGATTTTTGCTAATGTCACAGGTGGATAAATCAGTACAGTATGCACTTTACATCCGACTGACGTAAACATCAGGAGTGTAGCAAAGCACAAATCAGGGAGGTAAGTCCCTGAGGATGACCACTATGCAGACTCAGAAAGCATCAAGCCAAACTGAAACCTCTCTCTTCGTAGTTTGACAAGTCGATCCACATTCTTACCCCACTATTTGACACCATCAATTACAGAAATGCAGCCAGGCTCAAGGCACCGTCTTAAATTTCCCATCTCTGTATAAAGATGATCCATTGTTGGATAAATCAACATCCCCAGGGCAGCAGAACAGTGTTACGGAGCAGGGCAGAGAAATATCTCAAGAAACACTAAACACTTGTCTTTTTAAGAAGGGCAAACAATGACATCACACTAACGTAACGCATGCGCGAATATCAGTCGCATTTGGCATTATGCGACAAAGGCTCGAAGCCAAGGCCTTCTCTAAAGCTAGACAATCGTAGAGTAGCACTTTGCCTCTGGATACAAAGCGGAGTTGAGCTTCTCCCGCTGATGCTCTGAGAAGTTACACGTGCCAAACAGTATTCCATGTTTCCAGGGGAAATTCCATTCCATACTTTCCCTGACATTCTTTGCACTCCAAACGTTTATTGTTGTCTATTATTTATTGCTATGGTCTATTAATGTGTCCTTACTGCATTAATGTGTGTATTCAGCTACAGTGAACTTGCAATATCCTTCAGATCTAATCGGGTGTGGGCACATCCATATGGAAACACTTATGGAACACTATAGAAAACCAAGCTTGAATTTCTATAGTCCTCCGCTTATTTACTCTCTAACACCACCACAGGAGGTGTTAAAAGTTCCAGTATTTTACCTGAGCATGTCGAGAAAACTCTCAATTTCCCCTTACACCCTGCTGCAGACGTGAAAGCATTAACTGATTTCGGAAACAAACAGAACATTCTGAAAAAGGAATTATGAAAAAGTTACTACGGCAGAGCTTGGATAATAAAGCTACAATAAAATGCTTTCTGGTGTTAATTAGGAACCATTTTTTAATTTTTACTGATTTGACGGCTGCCTGAGACGATGAGTTAGCCTTAAATTAAGACCACTTGCCATAAATGCTTCTTGTTTATGCAGTAATTAGTGGAAAAACCCCAAAAATTTAAATTAAAATTAAAAAAACAGTACTTGCCGTACAGAGCTAAATCGATTCTAATGGCTATGTAAACGTGCTACTGCGGTGCCTAGCTCTTATTAAACTAATACACTCCTTCTATACAGGTGAGAGATATGCCCACATTGTAATCCACTTCTTCAAAGATGAAAAAAGTAATGGAAGTTCTGGGTCAGGATTCCACCTTTCCTTGCCACGTGGGGGGGAGGGGGTGAGAGGAAGGCCTACCAGTCTTGATGATGTTGCACAGCTCATAGAGAAGCAGCTTGTTGTCTCCTCCCGTGTCTAGCCGCTGCTCCATATAGCTGTTGAGCTCATACACCACGCCCTGCATGTTCGTGTCCTGGTACTGCTGGACGCACGAGAGAGGAGGAGGGAGAGAGAGTGAGAGACGGCGTGCAGCTCACACCTGCCCCACCATGGGGCCACTCAGACAGATCAATCTGCATGCAAGAACTTCACACCCGATGACAGCCCGAGTTAATGCTTATACACTGAGGGAGAGTTAGCCATATTCTGCTTTAGAGCTGGTGGTGAGCACTGCTCTGCTGGAGGAGAAGCTTGCCATCGTAGTCTTCACTGGTAGTGAGTGGGGCGGCCGGCGACTGCAACAAAACGCTAGCAGAATGTGGGCCCTGAAAGCCCCTCTCAGACTGGCTATTTCTGTGGAGAGCTTGGGGCTGCCCATCACATGCTCTCCATGTCTAACTCCCCCCCCCCCCCCCCCCCCCCCCCCCCCCCACTGTCAGCACTCTGACCCTCACCAGATCCGCTTTAATATGGCTGCTCATGTCTTCACCCCCCATGAGGGGTCAGCGTGGGACCGTGTCAGACACACATCGGGAAGCTACCACGTCCCCAAGGGAGCTGCCCCCCCCCACATCCTGTTTTTCAGACGTATCAATGACGCACTGAGGTAATAATGCACCCCCGCCTTTATCCCTAGGCCCCTCTCTTCCTCCCTCATGTAAACCCAGCTACCTCATGGAAACAGGCTGCCACTTCCACAGCTCACCCACTGCCACCAAGTGTGGCACCTGACCCCTGACGCTTCCTGGCTGCAGGAGGATTCATATGGGCACCAGGAAAACCCCAAACGGGTCCCGGGCAGCTGTAGCTACCTATGGGTGGCCTTTGTGCTCCTGTGCCATGGAGCAGGTAAGATAAGCTGGGCGACTCCAAACCAATTCATGAAGAAGGACAGGAGGACACCGAGTATAAAGAAACAAGGGAGAGATCTTTCAGAAGGTAGGGCTCCACTGTAGATCCCAGAAACCCTGTCAGGGTAGCAACCAAATGACCAACACCAAGTCCAGCAGTGGTGTGACAAATTATCACATAACAAAAATAAACTTCAATGAAAAAAAACTCTATAACACTTTAAAGTGACAAAAAAAGTAGCAGTTACTACTGAAGGACCAATCATGAATAAATCAAAAACAAATAGCTGCTTCTTAAGATGAAAGACGCATCACGATTCATTAATGATGAACCAGCATGAGATCAGTATCTCACTTGTGTTATTCATTACTTGTTCATACAGTACTTCCTTCAGTAGTTCCTTCAGTAGTTCACAGGGGTTTACATAATTAACAGATATAGTAACAGATACAGTACGTGCTCGAGATGAAAGATGCGTCACGATTCATTAATTATGGGATCAGTTTGCAACGAACACTTAATTTGTGGTTAATTAGTACATAAGTAATAGCTTAATCCTACATTATTTCTGTCGCCTCAAGTAAAGCGTTAAAAAAAAAACTTTTACCCAAACATAAAAAGGGAACCCTAGCAAGGCCAAGCAGAGCTTGAAACGTAGAGACCTTCCATTCGTCTGCATAAATGTTGCCAAACACACATATAAAACACTCCGTCCGGCCTGATGAAGTGGATAAAACCTGTGAGCAAACAACCATCCGCGATCGAGAAAGATTACAGCGGAAATTATTCCCTGGGAAAAAAAATAAAAGTAACAGATGGATCCAAAACATTGGGGCGGGGGGGGGGGGGGGCTCCTTTTGCCAAGGGCCACTGCCAGTGCTAGTAGAGATTTCCGCCGTTCTGTCAGGCCCACCAATGGGAGCTGACTGTTTCCTTCGAATATCACCTGGCCTATTACCGCGGACATTTCCTGACTGCTTCCGCAAGCAGCCAGATTCACAGAGGGGTCATGAGCAGTGCAAACAGTTAACGGTGTTCAATGTGGGTTTTCCATATTTAAGCCAGATTACTTTTCATATTTAAGGTAGTCTAGCCTAAATATAAGCGAAAGTCCATTTGCCCCGGCTACCTTAAATCCAAAAAGATATCAGACTATGCAAGAAATCCTGCTTCATGGAACACCCCTTGATGTCCATATTTGCCAAAAATCTCCAAGCACCTAGCTAACAGAGACAGGTGGATAGGGTTGGGCAATAAATTAAAAAAAAACTAACACTAATACATAAATAAAAATCGGTATAAACCATAATATTGAGTCATTCAAACCCACATCCCTCCGACTCACGAGCACAGAAGTAAATATGCATGCAGGCACCAAGTGAGGCACATACGTTTATCTTTAACCGAAAGACAGATGTTACACCCTGAAAAAACGATAACCTCCTAAAGTGTTAAAATTCAGCTGATCTTAGTCTCCTAGACTTTAAAATGATTAAATCAGCCAGATGTAATTATGATTTAAAAACAGGTTAAGGTACATCTAAAATCATAAAATAAAGTAGTGCTTCACTAACTTTAACCAGTGGTAGTGATGTATTTCTTCAGCTGGAATGAAAGCCAAAATCATAAATCTTTGCCATCTTGCTTTGCACATAGCCTACTCCCTCACAAAGTCACAAATCGCCAATTAGTCAATATCAAATATCAACACTGGGTCTCTTGTCTAATATTGTCCATTACCGATGATATCGTAATATCACTGAGCCCTAATAAACACCACATACATTTCCAGCTAAAGTTACTTAAAAACAGCAACCACCCAGCACGTTAATAGACATTTCGATGATGTTGCATTAGATGATATTTTTCTGGTTCCACAGCACTGTTGCTAGCTGATGAGCATTAATAACGTTTCTGATGAATCACGCTGCATCATCCATCTACCTCATTGGCCGATCACTTCAGGTCCAGTTAAGCTCGATGAGACCAATTTAAGCTCATTCCTCTCTGCCAAACTCCGCACAACTTTTCATTTGTGCCGTAAATTGATACACAATGAAGCACTTATCTTCCACCAAACAAATAACCAGTGACATATGATAACCGTAGTGCTAACCTTGACACCTCGCATAACCCTCATATGGATAATAATGCTACAGGCTGCCCCTGACTTACGACCGGGTTCCGTTCCGACAGACAGGTCATACATCGCAATTGAAGCATGCCTGAAGAGGAGAAATCGCACCGACTTTGAGGCCGGGGTGGTCACACTGCCACACAGTACAGTACTTTCAAGGGGCAACTTTTGTATGGCATGCAGCGGGCACGAGGGTGCGTATTGCTGCCGGACGTACAGCCACCCAAAATTCAAGTCATGCAAGTCTGTATTACGTACAGCATATACTCATGTCCAATCAGAATGTACAATACAATATGCAAAATTATATTTGCAAACTCAAGGTGAAAACATACAAATCTTGGATAAGAAATATACACCTTTATATAGTGAACAGGGATTCACAAGCTAACTTTTTAAAACACCAAGGATGCCCCTGACAAACCCTTTGGTAAGATTTCAGTTCAGCAGGCTGAGGAAAAATGTGCTGATCGCCATTCCATTGCCTACTTCCATCACAGCAGCTTGAGACATTTTAAACTGGCCGATTTCCTCCTTATTCTATAATTATCTCCATAACAGAAATCAAATAGGGAGTGAAGCGGCGCAGATTAATCCACTCAGAGGTGGAGCCGCTGAGCTCCGGCCTACGTGGCCCTCTCTCTATGCAGACACACGGCACGCAGGCGGGACGCCACACTTACCCTGCTGACTTCTTTAGTGCCTGGGTCATCTGTGGGGAAACAGGAAAAAAAGGTTACACTCTAGGGCAATGGAGAGAGAGAGAGCGCCCCCTGCAGGTGGGGGCGTCTCATATACAAACACAAAGACAAGGGTTTCATGGGAAGGGAGAAAAAAGAAACAGCATGAAAAATAACATCCGGACATCGATTTCTGAGCCCTAGAAGCGTCAGATTTCAGGGCGGCAAATTTCTATGGATATTCAACAAGGCAGATTGACTATTCCACTGAAATTCAAAAAATGCAATCTAAATCAAATTCTCAAAAAAAAATAAAATAAAATAAACATGAAATGGACATACATGGAGCTCAATTATGTGGTTTAAAGAGTAAAATACCCAGCAACTGCTTATCAGCAAAAATTTTAAATCCATAGTGCGTACTTAAAATTTTTACCTTCTCCACATATTTACAGTTAAGCCTATGGAAATGAAGGATATTAAATAATGGTAGATCCAATAAAATGACACTGTTCGAGCAACCCATGGTAACCTTTTAAGATTAGGCTTGACCAAGGATTGGGCTCCTGGGATACAGTTCCATCTGTGAAATTCAGACTTCGATTTTAAGATGTGAAATGGGCTTCAGCCCCTGGACGCAAGTGCTGCCTTTGAAGGAATCATGTGTCGTGAATTTATAAAATAGTGGAGCATCCCGCCCGCCCAGCGCTGGTCAAGGAACGAACAGGACAGTGTTTGTGCGGGGGCTTTGGCTGGAATGCCTGAGCGATGATCTGGTTTTGTCATTAGAAGAATAGAGGCCGTGACAGACACAGTAAAAAGACAAAGTGGCAGTTTTACACTGTATTAGTCGGCTACATGGTGCTTTAACAAAAAAATGCTCCACGTTTTAATATTTAATGTCCAGAGTGTGGATACGATTCAGTCCACTGTCTAAAGATGGTGAGCATGGTTTACACTCACAGAAATGATTCACTAGACAAGCAAATATTAATAAATAATGCCAGCTATCTGCTGCTTACTGTACATCACAAACGCCATCAAGTGGATGGAAGTGAATAAATCAGTCCACAGCAGCCAGGCCGCATCTAGCCCCAAAACCAGTGACATGCACCTTGCAGAAACATACTGAAACATAGTTTGCCGAGCAGAACAGCTTCGGCTCAGCGAAAGCACGTTCTCTTTCTTAAAGCGTTAAAAAAGACAGGCCATCTCTGTATGGGAACAGAGAAGGGGGTCTGTGGCTTTTCTTTGTGGTTTAATACGTCTTTTCAGGGAGCACAGTTCTGCTCTAAACTTGTCCTCTGAGCTATTTTAGCACGAACCCCAAGTGTCCGGCACACACTGGATGACGTCAAGGAAGAGGCAACACGGAATCTGCTGGAGGCCAGATGTAGGCCTTTGCTGAATGCGACAGCCGGGCACATGGCATCACACGCACGCTCGGAGAGCACGTGTGCATGCGTGTGATCATCAGACACTTCACCCCTACTGTGTCCTGTCAGTAGGCATTTCAGCAAGCAAATAAGAGAGAAGGAAAGGAGGAGGACGAGGAAAAAGTAAATTCTGTGACGGGTATCTGGAGGCCTGGGAGGTCCCCACCCCAGTGGGAAGAGCAGGAGGACGCAGTCTCAGAGAGCCGACTTGAGCAAGGAGGAGAGCTTCCTTCCGGTGCAAGACAGCGAGCAGCGGTGTGACCAGTGTTGCTACATGGCAGGAACTGCATTACAACATGAGGCAGGGATAGATCTCAGAGCAGGAGTCACTCAGAGCCCACTTAAGCCACCTTTCAACACCAGGCATCAGAGTTAGAGAGGGTGTCCGTTTACAATGGAGAAATGAAAACTATAGCAGTAATTCTGATGGGGGGGGGGGGCACATGGACCTGATAATGGGGACAAATAATAATAATAAATATAGACGTTTTATATATAGAAGTCCCAAAATATTGAACATGAAACTTTAAAATTAGAACGCAGTTTTAAATTTTACTTTGAGGCGAATTGTGGATTTATTCAGGATTTCAATGTCTTAGACTCACCCTACTAGTGCTATTAACATTGCTATTGTATACCTGAATAAATGTGCAGCATTACAAATTTCAACACAAAGGAAAAACACTGCTCATTTAGTAGCCTGTGCCTGTAAAAGAAAAAAATATGTAAAAAACATATAGTAGTCAGTCTACTCATGTGCGACATCTGCGTTTTATAGCTGTGAACGAGCACAGAAATGTCATGCCATGAAGTGCAGGCTCTACCTAGCAGCAGAAATGGCAGATGCCTAGGGCTCCGGATTTACCTGTGCGGCAGACGAAGTGAAATGATCTTTCTGGGTAAGGAGACCATAACATGTCTATAACATATATTGGTGCTGAACACAAGGAGTTTAGAGGGTACTAGTGTAGCCCAAGTCAAAGATTAATGTGTTGTGTGTGTTTTCTGACTTGAGGCTGTGCATGCTGTACACACCAGTGAAGAACTGGGTAGAGATATCCAATGATCTGGTGGCGAGTTGGATCCAGCACATGGGAAGGATGCTTGATCGACCAGCATGACCCACATGGGCAGCAGCTGTTTACTGGAAACTTCTGGTTGGAAGGACCCTACTGTGATCCTCAAAAAGCTGCAGCCCCCAAGGCAGTCTATGCCTGTCAAGGAGGCATCCCCAGAACCTGCTGGTGGACATCAGTGCTGACTGAAGCCAAGCTAGACCCTGTCTCCATTATAGTTTGTAATATTTATCCATAAATTACAAACCGATGGATTAATAACACTGCAGGTACTGTGTGAAAGGACAGCCACCCAAAGGTCATGTGATCCCTTTATGATGCTCCTCCATCCTACAAGTCATAGGAGTACCCCTTCCACCCCTCCTGACATTTCCAAGCGTCCGGACCATGTGATGGGGCATCCCGCTCACCACGGGCCCCCCAGGTACCGCTGTACTTCACGGGCTGCGGGACCCTACTAAACAGGCACACCATTGTCCACCGGTGGCAGCTGTCCAAGCCGCACCCGCTAAACAGTCAGATGACTCCCGCTGCCCCCAACATCAGAGCCACCAAGCCGCTTCGAACCCCCGCAGCCAGCCTTCCCCTTTACTCCAAACCAGACCTGTGCTTAAATCCCTCAGGCCCCACATCACCCCAGGGAACCCCACTAACCCCTCCATCTCTCCCCGCCTCTCCTTAACACATGAAAACAGGCCAGAGTGAAAGGTCATCCAGTTACGGGAACGAACCAAGATGGCCGCCGCCGTGGCCAATCCCAGCAAGGCCAAATATAAGCCTGCGAAACATCACAACATGATTGCAACTGTTCTAATGCGCCAGGGCTGTTTTCTTATCTGCAGATTACCGGCAATAGTCCTTTTGGAATTCACGGAGTCATGGCTAACCAGAGAAACCATGCTATATCCACACCCCCCCCCCCGCCACACTGCTCCACTCTTTCACACCTGGTCCCCCCTGTGCGTCACAGGCAGCCTGTGTGCAATTACAGCCCCCCCATTCGATTGGCCATCCCTGAACCAGCACACAACTGACACCAAGAGGACTTGTGTGCCAGTGAGAAATCGTCTGAAGGGCAGTCCAATCAGAGTGGGCCTTCTGCGAGAAGGCCGCCTCCTGTACCCAGAGCACACGTGCTATGTTCCACGGGGGTCTTTCCGCGGCAGCCGACCCCGTAGTTGGACTTGACCAAACGGCCGATTGACCAGTTACTGTGACTCATCCTGACTGCTCTGAATTCTCCAAGGACAGTTCTGGCAAATGTGCCCCCCGCGCAGCTAAAAGGGGACGCTTGTTCCGAGATCTGTTTACGTGTTCCCCCTGAATTAATAATGGTGTTAATCAACCAAACGGCAGACTTGATGAATTAATCACTTAATTGTGCAGGCCCCCAGAATGATTAAATAATCTCCGTTATCTAGAATACTACTTTGTGTTTGAGGTGGACGAATGAACAGAGCAGGTGCAGGTGCTGGAGGAACGCTAAATTTTTTAGCAACACAAACACTGCCAATATCTTTCTTAGATGACCAGTAACCTATGCCATTAATCAATTAGAAACCAAGACTCTCAGTCAGGCATGAGGAACAGAGACTTTTTGACAGAACAGTCCCAGGAAGTCATGGTTTTGCATATCCACATTGGGACCGATCCCAATTTCCCTCCCCAGGAAGGCAAGGAATCACTTACTGGAATTTTTATTTTTGTTTTTAAGAATGAGTTGCCATAAAATTGTTTTAACATATATTTAGTAATTTTGCAATAGTCCTCACGCCAGCTATTTAGAGAATGTGTTGAGTTCATCGACCCTGCAAAAGACATCCGAGACGGAGTGACCCAGCCTTTAGTGAGTTATGGTGCTTTATGACCACGGTGACTAGGATCACCACGTGACAGGTATGGTTATGGGGGGGGGACAGGAGCTGAGGGTCCTCTTTAGTCACAGGCTGGAGACGGGGAGGAGAGGAGGTGCGACTTGGGTGGGGAGATGGGGACAGTGATGGGGACCATTTGCTGGATGTTATCTCATCATGAAGCATCCAGGGTCCATGTCAGAGTATAACAGGGAGTGACACAGGCCACTGGGTGAGGGTCCTTAATGCAGGGGCATGTCCAAACACGTGCCTGCCCAAATTTCACAAGAGTGCCAGGTCACCAACTTCCTTATTTCTTGCACACAGACATGCATTTTCTCATATTTAAAATGTTTCAACTTGCATATATAAAAAAATAAATCACCGGAGGATGAAAAATTTATCTTTGGAGCTGAAACGGGCGGTGCGGTGAGTATTGTGCCTGGTTTCCGTCAAACTGGCCACAGCGTAAGCTCCAGCAAGTGTATTTCCGAGAGGAACAAAGTGAATAAATAATGGATCCGTTTAACATACAAGTAAATCCTGATAAAACATGTCCCCAAAACAACCCGAATGTCAATATGTTCCTCTTTTTTTATTTTTTTGTAAATACATCTCTGGTTTTCAAAAAAGCTGAGCTCTGCGTTTTTGAGACACACTGGGCTCCAGAGTGTGAGACACTGAGATCCCATTTTAAACTGTCAAAGACACACTAGGACAGGAGCATGATAAAGCACTCTCTGTTCCTTCCTGAGCTTCAGAAGTTCCGGTATCTTCTAAAGAGCTCCGGGGGGGGGGGGGGCTCTCTATCCCAGTGTTTATTATTCGTGATCAGTCAAGATGAGGATGACCACTCGACCCAAAATCCGGCAGTTAAATAAAGTCTGGCCTCTTCTGCAATTTGGACATCAGCCTGTGTACCTGTTAACTTATCACCACTAGGAGGTTTCTGGGTCCTTCTGCTAGTGAGGTTAGGTGGATGAAACTGGAGGTGGTTGTTTGAGTCAAAGGAACACATTCTACACTTGCAGAAGGGACTCTGAAGGCTCTAGCACAGCTGCAAAAGTTAAACTGATCTAGACAGAAGAGTCGACAGCACAGACATAGACGTAATGATTATCTGCGACACAAGTGCCTAATTTATCCAGCTCCCAAAGGCCACAAGCTCAGTCAAGGAGATGAAGGCAACTGAATCAAGGGATACGATACAGCCTTCACAATGGGACGCTGACAATTTTAAAAGATAGAGCAAAAGTCAAACAAATTAAAAGCTTAACTGGAAAAAAGTTTCAGGGCTGCAATACTGCAGTTTAATGGACATTGTCATATACTTTTGCAGTATCAACAACATAAATTCACATTTACACATGAATATAGGTGCATTCATTGCTGCAGTTCTCTGTCCTACTTAACCCACTGTATGTCCCGGTAATATTCAAGGCCATGAAATGTTCAAAGAAAACTTCTCATAATTAAACACAAGGCACATCACTGCAATATGGTGCCCAGAAACATCGGCATAAACAAACACGCGCAGTGAGCAAAGGGGGGGCCATGTGGG
>JAODKL010000062.1:12997677-13011933 GCA_026780765.1 Petrocephalus schoutedeni | reverse complement strand
CCATTACCACACGCACCGAAACAGTCCCCCGTCCCCATTACCACACGCACCGAAACAGTCCCCCGTCCCCATTACCACACGCACCGAAACAGTCCCCCGTCCCCATTACCAAACGCATCGAAACAGTCCCCTTTGAGAGCGGTGCACAAAGTTTCTCGTGTGTTTAGATAAACCGTTCTTCAGCAGCCCTGTACAGTCCAGGCTACACTACTACCAGGTGGGGATGGGGAGAGAACAAATAATTTAACAGAACAAACGAACTTATAATTAATATAGCAGATAGACGAATAACAATACCTATGCATATACAAGTAATTACATTATCATTACTGCAGGGTAACATACGTTTTACTACCATAGATAGAAAAGTATATATAAATTTGTTTTAAATGCTTCTCATTGTTAGTTCTACATCACAGGACATTGAACTTCCTTTAACCAGCACCGAGACAGTCAGCATTTTTCCCCATTGGCTGGCTTGGTGTCATCCAGGTGTTTCTAAACATAATAATCATAAACAAGTTGAACTGCTGGTTTCCTACACCACAGATTTATCATCACAGTTGACTACAAGATTTGGCCACTGTCT
Organism: Petrocephalus schoutedeni; assembly: GCA_026780765.1. Classification (NCBI taxonomy): domain Eukaryota; kingdom Metazoa; phylum Chordata; class Actinopteri; order Osteoglossiformes; family Mormyridae; genus Petrocephalus; species Petrocephalus schoutedeni. The sequence goes on along the minus strand of JAODKL010000062.1, from coordinate 13,011,344 downwards.
ATGAGCATAAAGGACAGACTGACAATAGAACTAAAAAGACGCCCCAACATGCACAGGCTCCGTGTCGACGGCCTCCCAAAGATTCTGCCTCTTGTTCAGGTTTCCCCCTGTTTGGATGGTTTCATTATCAACACACCGTAAATAACTTCTTTTTCTGTAATCGATGCCCCCCCCCCCCTCCAAAAAGAAAAAAAAAAGAACCTGCCCAGTTCTTTTGTACTCTTGATACCGATGTAACACAGTCTACCAAACAGCTCAGGGTGGAATTTCCACCAGTGCATCTTGTGCTGACAACAAGACCAAAAATATAGTCAAGACTCGCACTGCCTAGATTTTACTCCGCAAGGAACTTTAACACAAATTAGAGCAGACATGTCTCCTCTTCCCTTTGAATGTGTGGGACGCTGCCAAGGAAGGAGGGAAAATAAATCATATCAGAAAAGGCTGCCTTTAAATTTTTGCAAAATTCCATTGCATCAGTAAAGTACTACACACTGCCAGTGACTGCAAATTATCACGTAAAATAAAATTATTAATATTAAAACTTGCATTTTTGAATATTTAAATATACCAAGTGCTGAATTTCCTACAGCACAAAACACGGAACTTTTAACAAAATAATTCCTTTAGGCAGGAACGCATTTTAGCTGTCATTTCTCTGTTTACACTCTCCAGCCTTTATTTTAGCAGAGGTGAAGCATTATTCATCATGCAGCAAGGTCTCCACAGCAGGTAACTTTGCTCTTTGCCCGTTAACAAAACTGGGAATCTCAGCTTCCACTCAGGTCACCAGACTGAAGTACCCACCAGAAACCTGCAAGGGAAGAACATGCAAACCCCAAACGGAGAGAGGGTGCCAGATTCAAACCCACAACCCTACAGGGCATGACTAGACAGTTCTTGCCCACTGACCAGGCGTGCAGCCCACCCACAAGGCCATTCATATAAACTGAGATTCCAGCATAAAGCAGGGAAATGGTGCGGGAACAAGCAGAGAGAGGAACGGGACTGCAGTGTCCACACCAGTGAGAGATGAGCATCTGAAACAAGCTGACCAGTTGGAGGGACACAGCAGCCGTGTGGGGGAGCCTGAGTGGAGGCAAGGCCCTGTGGCCACACCCCCCAGCACCTCTGACCAGTGAGAGGGGCACAGCAGCCGTGTGGGGGAGCCTGAGTGGAGGCGAGGCCCTGTGGCCACACCCACCAGCACCTCACCGCGACCCAAGCTTCCTCTGCTCCCCGAGCTGCTCCCTAGAGGGCAGTGCTGACGTCAGGAGCCTGAGTTCAGCTGCGTTCCTTTAATGGAAGACTGGGGGGAGGCTTCCTGGGGGATCCATCAACTGGGCCGCAGCGCCGTCGTGCCGCACAGAACTGAAAGGCCGACTCGACCGAGTTTAACGACCCATAAACACCCAGCATGCTCCACTGCCCCCCCTCCATCTCGTCACGTTGTGACGTGTGAAGAGGACACATGGGGGTGTGGAGCACAATCATTTATAGCAAAATATGAAAAAAAAAAAAACACCCTACAATTATAACACTTAGGTTACTAGTGTTGTAGGATGTAAGATCAGCTGTCAGAGCACGAGATGGGGCCGTTCCCCCACACTGGTGCACGTCACCGTTAGCTAAATCCAGAGCTTGCAAGCCGCGTGCAAGTGCAGGACTTCCGGCGACTGAGGCTGCAAAAGCAAAAGACGGTGGAAGAGAGAGAAAAGGGAAAAAAAAAAAAACGGGTGCAGTCCACTGTGAAGGAAGGAGTTAACGGGGCGTACCTCCTGAGCGGTCGCTGCTCTTCCTCTTCAGCCATCTGTCCACGGTCTCTGTGCTCACGCTCTCTGACACAAACTCATCCAGCATCTGTGGGTGGAGGGAAAGGTAGGCCTTGACTTTCTCGTCCGTCAGACCTGGAATGGGGAAAGAGGCAGACAGGAGTGCAGCCGGTTACAAGAAAACTCCCCTTTGCCATCCGCCAAAGACACAACTCCCATTGACGGCGCGCGGCGCTGCGTCCCGCCAGGCTTACCGCCAGCGGCATTCCGGCACTGGCTGCGCAGACGGTATTTACCCTTACAGGAAATTGGATCTGTAACAGCCAGATTGTACCTGACTGAATCTAATTTGTTTTCAAACTGTAATTTAAAATGAACAAATCTGAAACGCTCCTTTCCTCCTTGTCGCGTGATCTCACACGGAATTTAATCAAATCGATGGAGGCGGAGAAACAAGCTTTGAGGCAGCGTGGGGCGATTCAGACCCAAGCGTATACATGGACACCCATTGTCTGTTTATTTTTTTTAGTATTATTTATTTTATTTTTATTTTTTTAGTTCCCCGGAAATAAAATCCAACTCGTGCCCTACAAAAACACTCAAACAGTAAAGAACAGAGAGAGAGTAACCTGAATCTAAGTAGTCTAATAAGAACTACTTGAACTGAACTCATCCCGTAAAACATCCAGTCATTTATAAGAGGCAACTGACGGTCTGATCAGTCTATGTGCCAAGAAGTTTGTGATTTCCACATTTCACAGGTAAAGATCGAGGCCTAGTTCAAAGTTCATGATGCACCATTTGACAGCATCTTAGAGGAAGACTTGAAGGAATGATGCTCAGGGATCAATTGGTTCGGTCTGATTCTTTCTGTAGAGACATTGAATTGGTAGGGGACAGAGAGGACAGGGGACTTTCCCCCCTAATGCCTGGGAGTGCACCTGTACTTTTACTGCATTTGTTAGTCTCCAAGGAGCAATGGCCAACCGAGCCCACAGTAAGGGGAAGAGGGCTTCGATTGCGCTTAATAGGCAATTAGGTTCCGGAGAGCTTGCTAAATGCAGCTGTTTATTGTCTTTGTTGTCGAGCAAACAGCCACTTGCAAAGCTGTCGTCGGGGTAAAGTATGTTTTTAATGCGGCGGCTGGCGTCGGCGAGGCTGTGCTGCGTCATAGTCTCACTGGGGAGCTCCAGACCAGGAGAGGATCACTTGGCCGGGGGCTCCACTGGGACATGCCATCCCTAAAATTAACTTTGCAACATCTGCCAAAGGTCAATGACAGAGAACCAGTGATTGCCCAAATTACTCATCGGACGCAAGTACACCCCCATAATAACGGAGAAGCTCATTGGCTACTGTCCACTGTCCAACACTATCTGCAAATAGCAGCACCGCTACACTGTAGCGTCACACCAACTGGTCAATACCGTCAGAGGATGTTAGCATTCATTCGTCCAAAACAATTGCATTTCTGCTGCATCTGAGCTACAAGCTATGGAAAGTGCGGAATCTGGAAGATTATCCTGTACAGCTGAACAAGGAAGCTGCACTCAGCTATTAAATAGGAGTAGGACTACCCATTGGGCAGAACCGATCCAGAGTACCCCCGCTAAGAAGGTACCCCAAAAAACACGGGAAGCCCTTTAAAAAATGGGTCTGTCCCAGACACGGGTACGGTTAAAGAGCAGTGATGGAGCAGCTGCAGAGCATCTGTGTAGGCCTCACGTAATGAGAGCCAGGCCACAGGATGGGAGTTTCAACCCGTCCATGGCTGGGCCACTTCCAGCAGAGGTAGCGAGGAGTCAGGCTGTTTGGTGAACAATGGAATAAAGATGAAGGAGGGGGTGTTTTTGCATGTTAAAACAAAACAGATGGCAGTTTCCAGTGTCTATGCTGGACGGGGGTTTTTATGAATACCCAAGATACCCAAGGCATAGGGGCAAGAGGTGGGCTTACAGATCGCACTGCTTCAGGGATACAGTACCCACAGTGGTACTATCACACCAAAACACTACTGAGTACAATATGAGTACAAGCATAAGTACTGACATCCAGAACTCACATGCATCTCAGATGATTTAACGTGGAGGGTGACAGGAAAGAGGGAACATGAAAAATGCGGACCAGATGAGAGTGAGAGCTGGGCCGAGATGGAGTGAGAATGGAGAAGAAGGGGGAGAGAAGGATGAGGAGACTGATAAATAAAAGAAGTTGAAAGCCTACCAAACAAAAATTCAGCAGACTTCTAACAATAGGCCGTCTATACGTAGGGATGACATACCCTACCACACTCCTCTAGTCCATGATGTCTTAATGAGATTCACGACATTTATTACTTGGCAAAAGCAGAGCCAATGGGATGAGTGGCACCAGGAGAAAGGGGTAACTACAGGGGCAGGGTCACAGAGGCATTAGCCGAGCTGAAAGCTGATTGGCCCCCTGGAGTGGCCCATCCCCCTTCACTCACCAATTGAAAATGTATATCATCGAGTAATGAAAAGGTTGGCCCCTCTTATGCCCCACCACCATCCCAGAAGGTCTACCCACAAACAGCCAAAGAATAACGGTCTTGGATATGAATCGGTTGAAGCACCTTATCACTCACTGGGTCTTGCATTCACCCCAATGCCGTTTCACCATGGTGATTGATCACCGGCTCATGCCGACGGACGCCTCCGTTAATAAAGCCCAGCTGGCCCTGACTGTACCTTATTAGCGATAAACAGGGTCAGCTGGGGGGGATTAGCAAGACGATAAGGGGCTTCGAGCTTTTGTCCCAGGGAAGCAGCTGATATTTTCATGCATGGGGACAGACTGGCTTGTTGGCTATGTAGTGCTGAGTGTGCTATGTTGAATCTAAGGTTCATGCACTGCACACAGCATACTTTATTATACAGAGATGACATACTCAGGGGTTCATTAAAACATTGTTCAGAAGATAAGATGCTTCAATCATTCCCCCCCAGCCCACAGCAATTTATATATTTCGACTCTTTTCCCTCACTTTGTCAAATAAATTAATAAATAAAGGCAGTGAAATCACATGCAACATCAAAGTCCTCATCAGCTCCGCGTGACGTGAGCAAACACGCTCTGGCCACGAGCTCTCGTTGGCCTCCAGCCTTACGCCTTTCGCCCACAAGTAACCCAACAAAATATCACTTTCTATAGATGTACAACATTGTAAAAACCACAGCAAGAGTGCAGCTTTTCCTTGCATGGAAGCACCTGCCGCATGTGCACGCATCTGCTGGACGTCCTCCTTGCACCACAGAGCTCCAAAACCGGGACTGCATAACCAGAACTGAAAAAGCAAAACAATTCTGCCAGGGCCAATCACCGGCCAACACGAAGCTCCAAGTTTCCCCTAGAAAAGGCTCCAAGACCAGAAAAGCCGTACCAGCCTATCGTTTCACAACGGCACATGAATGATCATCTGGCTCTCAAAGAAGCCAGTGGCCAGCTATTAAAATGGAAGAAAAACTTTATTATTAAACTTTATTCTGCACTGCGTCAAATTTTGTGCCTTTACCCAGTTATGATCCACAACTGAAAGCTAAAGTCAATAAATGGTGATATTCATTACATTTTGGTATATTTCAGGAAATTCAAATACGAATTTTGAATATCAAAGAGACCGGTATTCAGTAGGGGTGTAACAATGCATCGATTTGTATGGATAAAATGGCAAACGATCCGGTGCATCGACGTGAACACAAATGTTGATGCATGCATTTTTATTTATTTTTCTCGCCTGTTGCAGTATTGTTTTCATGATCCACTCTGACGTACACATGATCTGCACTTTTACGATGTAGGCGTCGGTATGTAGTATAACGTCTGCAGGTGGCATCATGCGGCTCCATTTCGATATGATAATTAGACTTGATTTCAATTTTAGTGGATCCGCTCTCTTGTCATATTACGCTAATTTTACATTCGCTTTAAATCGCTTTTAGCCATGTTAGCCTCTTGTACCAGCTCCCCCAGGAGTGATATTTAGTGCGTTTAGCAGACGTAAACCTCTAATGCTTAAATGTCTACCTCTACCGCTAGAATTAACTTTCTGCGTGTGTCATGCTGAATGTATGACAATCGCTGTTTGTGTTTGTTCCTAAACAGGGGTGCGTTTCCCAAAAGCTCCTCTTAGCAACTAACGTAATTGGACTATGTAAGTTGTTAATGCAGTTAGCATCTATGCTTTTGGGAAACGCAGCCCTAAACAGACAGGATAGGAAATGCTGCAAACCCATCCGGACCGGAGTCCATCCCTTCGAGGTGGCAAAGTAACCTGAAAGTGTTTATGAGTGTGGCTTATGTCAGATTAGGAGAGCTGAAATGAACCTTTTGTTGTATGATAACCGGCGACTAAAACAAGAACTAGAAAAAGTTAAGATCACGGAAAGGTTTTTCCAAAGATGACAGCTTCGGAGTGAGACAGTTTCTTCTCTTGGCAGACCTGGCCAAGACTTACTTGTGCTCGGTAGTGTACCTTCAGAGCGTGTGTTTAGTACATAGCCTCCTTTCTCCTGAGCATGCCGACCAGTTCAAAGAAGACTACTGACATACTTGTTTCACCATAGAAGTCAGTCATGTTAATCTTCCTCATTCTACATGTCTATCCATGCAATGTTTATGTGACTTTATTGCACTTCATTTTACTCTTAGACATACTTTTTGTTACGCTTTTGTATTTGTCTGGAGAAGACTTAGGCAGCGTTTGGGGTCAATCTGACCCCAGAGCATCTGGAAACGGTAGGCATTTTCACATGGGAGATATTAAAACTCCCAAGGGGTAAAAAATAAAAATTAGTCACCATGTTAATCTACATCCATCCAAATTTTATTTTTACCTTATTGCAATTTATTTTGCTTGTTTTATGGGACATACTTGACTATACTTTTGTAAGTTGGACTATGCTAAATGCTAAATATATTTGCATATTTCATTGAAATGTAAAGGATTGTGTGAAATTTCATCATTTTGACTACTAACCCCAGTATCAAACCAAATCGTATCGTGGGAATTTCTGAGGTATCAAGAAAAAAAAAAAAAGAGAAAAAAAACCAAATCCTTGGCTTAAGGAATTTAATAATGTATCGTATCGTGAGGAAAGCTGTGATTTACACCCCTAACATTCAGACGAAAACTTTAAAACAATACATATATAAAAGCATATATACATTCTGTGACGCTTGACAATGTTTTTGTCTGGTGCCCTCATGCATAGCTGCTGTAGTTACACAGGCAGAGTATTTTGGCTGGCAGAACTGCTTCTGACCTGTTATACGTCTATGACCCGAAAATTCTATATGAATGAACAATTACGGAAATGACAAGATTATAAACAAACAGGATTAAAACCCCTAAAACACCATAACAGTGATCAATACATAAAACAACTAAACAGCACAGCACACATTGTACGGGTACAGGTTTCATTATACTACTGAATTCATTATGCTAAATCTGTGTACGTGCATTAGACAACATATGTATAAATTCCACAGGCTGTGTGTGTGCTTGAATACATTAATACATTTATCTGAATGCATTTATTTCACAAAGGGACAGATGATTCTACAGGTTTACTTGGTGAAAGGGCATCCTGTGCGAATGTGATTAATGACTTTGGTGCCATTATGATTTACGTAAGGCACCCCTAAAAACTAGCAGGAATTATAATTATATTACTGTAAAGGACCAGAAGTTTAAAAGGTTAACTGTTTTAACAATTTAATCCATGTATAAAAATGAACCTCCTGAGTAGATATGCAGTATCAAAACATTTTGGAAATAGCAGGAATATGCACATCTATTTCCAAATGTCCTTAAAATACTGAAGATCATTTAAACGTAATCTCCTTTGACTGCCTAAGACTTTTGCACAGTACTGTGTGTGTGATTTTATATATATATATATATATATATATAAAATATAATATAATATAATATAAATATAAATACATAAAAATATATGTAAAAATATACATTTTATAAATAAATTCTGAGCCAATTTCTCTCTGAAAACTACCAACTATAACCCTCAGCCAACTCCACAAAAGCCAACCGTCCTTGGCACAGACCATCACTTATATACTTATAGAATATATACTTATTTAGACTTATAATTCATAATTATGTACTTATATAGACTTATACAAAGTGTACAGAAGAAAAAGTCCATAAATGCAGTTTATGAAAGTGTGTGTCTGTCTGTTTTCACCTTTATTTCCCCAAGCAAAACATGGGGATCTGAACTTTGTCTGCAGCTTCCATTCCAGACCCGGTGATGTGCGAAGCAGCCACGACTCGGGGGCAGATACCCTCCGTGCCAAGATCCATGTGAGCGCGCAGATGACGCACGCGTGTGATCAGCCCCCCCCCCCCCCCCCCCCAACTCTGTCCCTCACAGATCAACACCACAGTCCTGCAGAATGTCCACTTATTAACAGTACCACGACTATCTGCCCAGCTGCCACTGCATGTGACCGACTTAGATACAGGAAGTAGATACAGAAAGCACAAACTTCCACACAGCACAGGGTCTTTAAGTTTTAACAAATTGCAGTTTGGGGGAAGCATTAATCAAGCAGCCCTGTAATGACTTTTCCATCGGCTATTCCTGATCAATTTTCACATTTTATGATTTTCGGGGCTTTGAATACTTAAGATTAAGAATACTTGAAATTACAACCTTATAAATAGCAACCCTGGAACAGCCTGTCAAAATGATACGTTCCTCAAATTGAACAAAATACTTATGAAATATTTACAAACAACACATACCAGATAACCATGTCAAAATGTGAAAATATTGGGTAATAACTGCAGAAACTTTACAAACGGAATCCAGTTGGTTGTTGCAACACTATAGAACTAAAAATATACGCAACAATAAGAGAACTTGACTTGACTCAATCAGTTGCACAGCTGTGTACGTTTGGGTGTCTTAACCCGAGTCACTGAAGGCAGGATCAGAAAAATCATGGCGCATTACTCTCAAGGCGAATTTTTCTTTAAGAATTTTTTTTTAAAGTTACGGCATTAATTCCTAGCTGATGAAAGTGTCTTCTAGGATTTTAACATCTGCATAACATTCTATCAAAAGGAGTCCTGTCCTCGCTGGGTGAATTTAGGAGAACAGGGATGAAGTCACTCATCTCGAACAGGCCCAGTTAATTCTTCCTGGCCCGGCCATCACCTGACCTGACGTCCACGGGGAATCTGTGGGATTGTCTGCTGCGCCGCTTACACCGCCATCAATCTGCAGCTTATTGGAGGAATTCCTGGTGGAAAAATGCTGCCAGATTGCTGCAGAACAGCTCCAGACATGCCACAACACATCGAGTCTAATGCGCTTCTCAGTCATAGCAGCTCTCACCCGCCGCCGTTGTTGACCATTTGTGAGGCAGAACACACTGTTCCTCCTGCTACTTGTGCAGACAAAATGATCACATGCCAAATGCGTTACTTTACTAACTTGAGATACCCCTCACAGCCAGGACTTCAGAGGCGCGGTATGAATCGTACTGCGAAGCAGCAGAACGATTACACTCTTTCGAGGATCGTCGATTTGTACTACTTTGCATTTAACCTCGAAAGCGCTCATTAGCATCCAATGCTGAAGAATACTTACGAGATATCTGCTGACTGGTTAATCTGCAGCGCCCCCTCTGGCCGATGCCTGTCCCATCATATGACATTAGCATCACTGGCCCATCAAGTTTCAACTTCTACATTGTTCTTCTGGTAATGTCCCTTGTTTTAGCACTTGACTCAGGTAAGCTAGAAGTGTGCCAAACCGGCAGACCTAACATGCATGGTGAGACTTGATACGTGGATGAGAAGAGGTCACGTGGTATGGATTTGGGGAAGATCATCAGGTCACCCTGGAAACCTTCACAAAAATTTGTGCGAAGGGGACTCTGAAACCTTTCCATCCTAGGATACTGAACGCGTTGCTGAGAAACCATAAAGCTGATCTTAAAAGCTATGCATTTTAAAAAAAGTTATCAAAGGAAAGCATGTCGGCTACATGTTAGAATAAAAAAAAATAAAATAAATCAGCCTGACTTGTAATGTGAGTGTTGTGCCTCGGGATGCCTCCGAGTACAAAGCTAGTCGGGCTGTGCGGGTGAGAGCGCGCAGCCACATGGGGCCCCGCCAGTGCAAACGTGTGACGATTGGATGATCGCATATCACACTGCCTGCTGCATGTACACAGCGACACTGCACCAATGTTTATCGACAAGGTTTCTTTGGAGAGTTAGTGCATCCTCATACTGAAAGGGGGTTATTTAGCTTAACTGTCTGCAAAAGCATGTTCTCAGACTCTGTGAAGAATAATTACGTTATAGAATTTTATAAATCTTTATCAGCATAAATGTGATGAAAATGTTTAAATGCAATGAATCCTGTTCATCTGACAGGCGCCTGGAGATGAACACTAATCTTGATTTATAACAGCAAATCTGAGAAACACACAACTGCTGAAGTTTGAAGTCTCTGAACCTGTCAGTCACTTGTGGTTTGTAAAGCGGAGGCTGGCAAGTCAGCCGGGGAGTACCTACAACCGGGCAGTCATAATGAATCGCACATTGAGGTCATAGGCAGAGGGAACTGGGACACCCCCAGTAACCCAGTAACCCAACCCCCCATAACATGGGGGGGGGGGGGGGGTAATTGGACCCGACCCAGCAGAAGGGCAGCCCTGCAGTGAAGGTACAGGAGAGGGGGTAAATAATAAAGAATAAAGCTCTCTACATAAACGAGAGCTAGAACTGCCCTATGTAACTGGCAGGCAAATATAATTTTATAATGTTATATACACACACACACATATATAAAATAATATAAGATATAATGTATTACACACACACACAGTGGGCATTACTTAAAGACTACAGAACTTCATATAGTTCACTTGTACTAATTTAAAATAAAAAGAATGCTGCACTTATATGGAAATGAAAGAGCAGTTAAGTCAGGCTGCTTCGCAACAGCGTCAACATCACCTAAAAATTACATCCTGACTGACTCTGCAGACAATGATGCACCCAAAGAGATCAAAACCAGCAGCATTTAGCTGTTACTTACATGGAAAAAAAACCCACAGTGGTGACTGGAGGCCTGGAGTCCATCCCATGTAGCACGGAGCACAAAGCAGGGGTGCAGCTGGGGCACACATACTGGGGCACACATACTGGGGCACACATACTGGGGCACACATACTGGGGCACGTACGTGCAGTCAATGCGGATCATTAGGACACACCAACATATTTGCATGTCTGGGGACTGCAGGAAATCGAGAAGCACAGAAGAAAATATGAATACCCTGAAGAAATGCGTGCAACACGGTGAGACCATGAAGAAATGCAGATCAGAGACAGGATTCAAACCCGCAACCCTGGAGGTGTGAGATGACAGTTCTACCAGTGAGACACTGGGCTGCCCCACCCAAAAAAAAAAAAAAAACAAAGATAATGAAGGCATGTTATTTTTGCAAATCAAAGAAAAAGTGTAATTTTTTCTTCCTCATGGCATACAGCAGTGTTTTCAGTTTGGTCCTCGGAGGCCCACATTCAGTCCATGTTTCTGCCCCCTCCAAGCTCCCAGTAGGTAGGGAGCAAAAAGACAGATCTGTGGGTCCCAGAGGACTGGATTTGGAAACTCTGCCCTACAGCATAGGCAATTCTATATCCTATTTAGGGGAGCTTTAGCCTCATTCATGGCAGTTTTACTTAAACAAAAAAGGTTCTGAGGGCAGAACGAAAAATGACTGGTTCAGAGAAATAACCAAATCAAATCTCGTGTCAGATGTCTTTTTTTTTTTTTTCTGACATGGTGGTCCCGCCTTCTCACTTGCTTGGACCAGCCTCCTCTACAGTCTGATTGGTTCTCTCTGAACCAATTATTTTTCTATCTGCTTTCAGAACATTTTGTGTAAGTAAAACAAGCTTCAGCCTCCCTATTGTCCATCGGAGCTGCCCTGAAAAAATTATTGTCCTAAATCCATTTAGTGATTCCACCCTGTATTTCTTTGGGGCTAGACCCCCCCCCCCCAAGGGTCAAATCCTAGAATCGCCCCTGCCCTACAGTGTTCCATAATCAGAATAACGAGTCTACATACTTTGTCCCACTTTTAAAATTATGCAGGTTACAAACATACCCCAAAAATTATATTTTATTCATCCACATCCTTAAAACTTGAAACAGCTACCATAGGTAATTACATTCAGACACTGCACTCCAACTAAAATCCATAAAATGTCAATTATTCACATGCATAATATGAATATCATACTAGCAGAACACCAGTTGTGCAAAAATAAAATAGACTGAAATGTCAACTTGTAAGATTTGTCTCCCATTTACCAAAACTGGTATATCCAAGAAGAGCATATTTCCCAGCATGTAAGCTTCAGAGAGGCATTTGGGAAAAAAAAGCCAAAGTCCTATTAATTGGCTATTGTAAAGCCACCAATGAACTTAATTCATATTTAAATGTACAGTCTAAGTGACAAATTTATGTTGGTATTTTTCACTAATGTAAGCACCACCACCCCCTTTAGCAGTACAGGAATGACCACAGCCTTCAAATGTCTTGTCCACCTTAATAGATTAACTGCGAGTAGTGCAAACTAATACTCAAACTCACGTCACACCACTTCCACCTTTTGAAAATGCAGACTGTTGTATTTCCAATGTCGCCCCGCAACATCACGGGTGAGTATTTTATTTCACAGCTGTAGGCCTAAATGCAAACCTAAGCAACACCACCCGAAAAACACAATGGCACCGCACTGTAGGACCTGCTCATGTTAAAGGAATCATAAAGCCCCGTTCCAATTTCAGCCTCATCATGATGCAATGGAGCCACTTCCATCAAAAATGCAACCGGGACGGAACCTGCATTGGGCCCATTGATGCTCTGGAGATTAATAAGTTACACAAGTCATGCACCAGTTACAGTATAACGCTGCGGTAGCTTTACAGGACTGAAGGGTTCCTTTATGAGAAGTGAAATGAAAACATAATACAAGCGAAACACCCGCTAGGAGAGAAGAACATGCAGATTCAGCCTAACATTTCTGCTTATTCCAAAGCGGACATATTGTGACGAATTCCACAGAAGAAAACAAGTCACCACCTCACAGTCTATTAGTCATGTTGGAGAAAATGTACAGCACATACCAGACTGGCTGGCCACACGGAGCTCCTGAATGGGAACTGCACTTTATAAATCTACTTATGGACTAAGACATACCAGACCATACATACCGCAGGGAAGAAGTACAACAGCTGTGTGATGCAGACAAAACCTATAATATCTATAAAAGAACATTAAAATAATGAAAGAATAAAAGAAGTTCCAGATGTACAAGGGAATGAGGTTGTTCTCGTCCCAATGTTCTAAAACGTCATGAAGGCAGCCCTCATAACCATCTAAAAATACCTCACCGTGACCAGAGAGAGATCTAGGCTTATTTCAAACACTGTCGTGCAACTCGCATGCGCTCCTGTCCGTCAGCACTGACGAGCAAATACCTACGAGGCAACTCGAATTATTTTTTATTTTTTTTTAACAATCATCTACATTTCAAATGCTTTTATGTATGCAAACATTGGGTATAACAGAGATGGGACAGCCCAGGAGAGAAACCTGTATTTTCTTCTTGGATGGAGAGAGTGACACTACCTTAAATGTAGCACTTACATAAAGGGGATGATAATGTTCAGACCTTCCTTTGGAAAGGAAAGGAAAAGGCAGAGACAGTGGTCTTAAGTCTTCTTCCCTTGACTGAGAGCCAGCAGCAATTCACCAAGGTCCTACTCTTCATTTTCATGACATACATGGGGGGGGGGGGGAGAGGGGGGGCAGTCAGCATG
>JAODKL010000062.1:12941267-12969054 GCA_026780765.1 Petrocephalus schoutedeni | reverse complement strand
AGTTGCCACCATGTGATTGGCTGATCAGTAATTTGCGTCAACGAGCAGTTGGACAGGTGTGCCTAATAAAGTGGCCGTGAGTGTGTATATATAATGTATTCACAAAGTCATGAAAAAAAAAAAAATATATATATATATATTATGTATTCATATAAACAACTTAAAAATAAGAATATTTAAAATTAAAATGTTTACATGTAGGCAGAAACATGGCTGCCTCTAGGTATAGGCAAAATAGGCAGTTGCCTATGGTCCCTGAATTACCTGTGTTGTGGAGGAAATAAAATAATCATCAGTTTTCTTGGTGGTCCCTGAAAAGGTAGACCCAACCCTGTTTGTACTTGTATCATTGTTTAATAATAAGTTGTCTAACCACTATGCAATAAATACATCTTTGTCAACAGTGTGTAAGTGACTTGAAGGTGTCTGGGGTCATTGCAGGCATTTTAACAAGTCTTTTGTTAAAATACCTTTTATTAGTTTTTTTTTTCTTTTTTTTTCTTTTTTATTTGGTCCTCCAAGTAGACAGAACTTTATGCACTGATATTATGAAATGGGCTAATTGAGGCTTCACTAAAAGCTGAAAACAGAACAGTCAATGAGAAAGGATTGAAAAAGGTGTCTTCACAACTGCATGGGAAAACTAACACTTCTGAAAATGAAGATTTCGATTTCACCAAACGTGGTTTTATTGTTTTTTTTTCAGTTTTACAAGCTTAGATATGAGTTATAATCTGAACTGCCGTGCTACCTGTTCATGTTGTGACATTAATAAATACTCCTGTGACAAATGACTTGAAGTATTCAGTTGCTTCATTCACGTCATGACAGGTTTTTAGCAGGATAATGTGGCTAGGACAAGTAGGCGGTATTGTGTTAAAGCTGATCAATGTCCTCATTCCTGCTCCACAGCAAAAATAATCTCTGTGTTGCTGACAACCATAAACATATTTGCAGAAAATAATCTTTATGCAGTTTTAGAAGATATAACTTAATATAGAGGGTCTTTAGGTAGATTGTGTTTTGTATCTTGCTAATGTGTTATATATACCAGAAGAGAAAATGTTTTTTAGCATAACAATGAACTATTAATAAACAATGAAACAAAATAAATATCAGGAATAGCCAGAAGTTAATCTTGATTCATTAGTCCCTAAAATATTTGCCCATTTACTCATTATGATATTTACTCACATTTTCTGAGTGTGAAGGTTTTTTTTGATAGCTAAAGATTTTAATATTTCTTTAATATTTCATGAATGATGACCATGATGAAGAAAAAGAATAATTATTAAGAATGGAAGTTGTGTATATTTGTGTGTTATATATAATAGGACATTGAATAAATATGAACATATACCATAGTTAAGCAGGACCAAGGTGCGCCATGACGGGTAGACAGGTGATGAATCGCAGTAAATGCACTGAAATAGCAGAAGCAGAAAAATGGAATGCTGTCTACATAAATACAGCATGAGCTGATGGTACGTGTCACTGAAATGGAAAATCTAAATGATGTAAATCTGTTATAAGCTGAGTAGCCTTATAAAAAAACTGTCAGAACATTGACTTTGTCGTCACAGGAGGCCATGGACCTCAGCACCGTGGCTGAGGGATTAATTCTGCAATATTTCAGTGAAACTGGTTTTGCCCAAACTTCTGCTCTACCCATTCTGTGTCTGTATTAAAAAAAAAGTCTAAATTGGTCAAGAGATGGTTTTCGTCACAAAGGCCTGTCTGATGTGGCCTAGAGGATCGTGCACGAACTGGCAGCCATCTAATATCACAGGTGAAGAACTAGCCGTGTACAGCCAACGTCCTCGATCTGATACGACTGCCAAGACCTTGCATAAAGCTAACCAGGCCATTTAGTAAGCAGACCCATCACGAGGCTCGGGGGTAATTTCCATGTTCGTTAGCGAGGCCGCCCGTCCGCATACTGTAACACGTCAATGCCAGAACGACGCAGCGCTCTTCTGAAGCCCAGCGGGGAGATCTTCAGCAAAACAAGAGCAGCGTTCCCCTGATCGGCAGGTCCAGCTTCTACTCGACGAGCTGAACAATAAGTCCTTTGTAGGCCTGATATGAATCTCAATGCCTCTATTTCCATTCCTCTTCCCCTTCCCATCTGACCATGGAAATCTGAGAGAATAGAGAAAGGGTGGCTAGAACGTGGAGGCTCGCTCAGTCTGGCAATAGCAACGTCATTACAGCTTTTCACACTGTCAGCCTAAGCAGTGCTGCCTGCCCCCCCCAACCTGCCCCAGAAAATGGGAACTGTTAAAAGCTGAGCAGGAACTCGCAAAAATCTATAAACCTCTCCACCCATCCAAGCTTGCCCCCTCTCCCTAAAATGATCGTTAACCATTAGGCCAGCGAGCTTATTGCTGGTTTTATTTCATTACAGTTAAACCGGAACACATCTTAGTCAACCACACAACTGTGATGTCTCGAGTGCTCATGAATATGTATGCGTAGCAGAATGTTTAACATTTTGTGTGATTACACATATACTATGTTTACAGTAATCTCATCAAATCTGCTGCTGCTGCTGATGCTGGACAGAGGTCTGCGTTGTTTGTTGTCTGTAACATCTTTGGCGTTCAAAATAAAAACAGATTCAATTAATAGTGTTTTTCTTGAACTTGCAAGCCTTGAATTGCCTTTTTACAGTAAGTAATGCAGTGAAATAATACAAATTATTTTTGGAACCTGAGATGATATTAGGCCACTGATGATTATAAAACATATGTATATGTATGTATAACAAAAACTCAATGTTGATTAGCCAACTGTGTGCTTATCATGTATTTTATATCAGAATAAATGCTAATAAATTTTAGATTTAATTTTATAATAAATACAAGAATAGAATAAGAATAGCCACATGGCTATTTGTTTGTTTGTTTCTGTTTGTTTATCTGCTTATAGGAACCACTAAGTAAATAAATACTATCCACCAATCCATCTTCTAGCTGCTTATCCTGGTCAGGGTCACAGGGGCCTGTAATTCACATTTCCATTTCATAGTGTAAATGACCGTAATTAAATAGGCATTTTGTATTTTTACCAGAGAATCGCATTTAACTAAAAGTGACTAAGGTGCTCTGATAAGTGACCCTCACTGTGAGGAAACACAAGTAGTCTAAATGGCACCCAACGCCACTGGACACTAATCCCAGATCAGATTGCACAACCTAGAGCCTGACATTCAGAACAGAAAGCTATGACGGATCAACACTCAAATGTTCTTCTTAAAGCCAGTTGGTCATAACCCAGAGGCTACAAAACACTTAATCTCCAAATCTTATTGGCTTATTCTTATTAAGAAAATTAGCCTAATCACATTACTGAATTGTGAGTACATAAAACATGATGGTGGTATATGATTTAGCAGACTAATACTTAACTCTGGAAAGGGAGAGTGTGAATAACTGTGAGGCCTAGGTTTTTTTTTTTTTTTTTTACGTACCTTATCAGTTCTAGTGGGTACGATAGCTAACAAATCATTAAATCAGAAGAAAGACAAAATCATTCACACGCTGGCTAATTCGTTTCACTGAAAGAAAAAAAGCTTCTCTTTTAGTGCTGACAGCACATTTAACACCAGAAATTATGTGTTCCTGCCAATGCTCACAAGTCCAGCAAAACTGTGTACGTCAAGATACAGCACTACCAATATAATCACCATGGTAACATTAAATCTTGAGTTTTAGATGTGCTTCAGTGTGCAGTATTGTCAATCACACTACTGGAGTTACCGTGATGTATCTCTTCAGATTGAGTGTCCGGCACTAAATAGCCCTTAATGTCGTCGACTTCAGAGGCCCACACATCTGTGTTTTCTAGACAAAGAGGCTTGTGTCTGCTAGCTAGCCAGACTAGTCCAGTATCTAGCTCCACCCCAACAACTACACACGACAAGTTTCCAAAACAGTCTTTTTTTTCCCCAGTCAAGTTACTTTTTTTTTTTTCATTATTTTACACATGAATCCGAACAAACAGCGGAGGTTTCCAAAGCCTGTAGCCAGCTACTGAAGAACAGCACAATACTTTCTGGCCATCGTGCTGGCAATCCTCACACTATGCCGGTCAACGACGGCTTGGCCAGCATTACAATTAGTGACGAGTTAATCACTGGAAACCTAATAAACAAATATTTTCTGAAACAGAAATGATAAACCGTCCCTGAACGCTAATCGGAAGAATATATAAAAAAAAAAAACAATGAAATACCTTTGCATGGATTTACACAGAGAGCTGTTGCATTGCAGGTCCCATCAATAAAAGATGGAGGGAAAGAAGAGGGAGCCCGGATGAGTGGGGGTGCCCGCCGAGCAGCCCCCATGGCCGCAGATGCCCCTCTCCACTAGACAGGAAGTGCCTGGCTTTCCTCTAACAAAGGCCAAAGGAAACTCTCACCCAGACTGCGGCCAAATGCCCAGAGCTGGACATCTGCTGCAGGGTAACGCCAGCAAGTAAACAACGGCACAGGGGTCCTGTCTCCAGCTTAGCACCCTCGCGAGCACCGCGCAGTCCTCCCTGACATCAAGGTACGCCAAATACTCACACAAAGGGCACTGGGAATTTGACGGCTCTCGAAACGATACATAAACACACACAGATATTCACATAGCAGAGACGGACAGAAAAGGTGTGTTAGAGAGGATCAGTGATCAATTTAATATTTTAGCAAATTTTCATGACACAAAGATTGTATGATCTAACCCACTAACAACAAATCATTAGAAAATACACTAGATGTCATTAAACCATTAGGAAACTGCTCTTGGCACTTGGCACTACTTAAAAGAACCATAATTTAAAAGCATTTTTCTAATTCTATGTGAATTTTTCAATAATTGTGTGTTAACATGCTAAGACAGTGTAAGACAAGCAGAAAATGCTAATAACAACATGAAAATCATTTTAGAGTCCTGTGTATACCTCTTGTAACAGTGTTCCAGCAAGTCAGAAAGGCCTTGAAATTGTATTAATGGTGGAAAATACATAATCACATTATAAACAATGAAAAAATGATAGCTAAGACTCAGCCTTGCACTACAGCTGAAAATCCTTTTTGATTGTTTATGTTTTAGTGTGAGGTGAAATGAGCATCGCCACGGCCCTATTTCAGTTCTACTTCAGACACAAACACTGACTGATTTTTGTTTTTTTTTTTTTGCACACATAAAATGCACCCTGGATGGATGTATATATTTGTACGCGTCCGGGTGTGATAAACCAGGGCTGTATTTCAGTGTACATATAAGTCCACACCTGTCAGCATCTGTGAACGTGTAACAGGCTTCACAAGAGTCAGTGTGGAATGAAAAAAACCCCGAAACAGACGGTGGTCCGCACAATGGACACAGCAAAGGACTTCTCAAGTGTCAAAAATTTCAGCGGGAATGACGCAATTAATGACGTCTATGAGTTCTATTATGAAGGTGAAACGAGCTACAGCTTAAACTTAGTGAAATGAAATTAATGGTATTGTTCACTTACTTCCCTTCCAATCCCTCTTCATAAAATCATACGAATTTTAAAGTATCTCTTCAAATACACAAAGCATAACTTTTCTGCGTTTTCCTTACACATTTCTTCAAATTCTTCACTCAGATTCTACAGAATAACACTCATCATGCATTTGATGAATATGGCACTTTTATTAAAATATATACGCATATTAGTCCATGACCTTAACATGAACCGAATCGATCTGATACCTATCTCTAACATCCATGTTTGCAGTAGGCAGCGAGTTCTTACCTTGGTCGCTACCTTCCGCGCGCGATGAGCCTTCTGCGTTAGCGAAGCCTCCTTCATCATCAGGAGTTTTTCGTTTCTTCGACATTTGATGGTCCTTTTCAATATCCTACCTATTGCTGCAGTATGTTCTAAGGCGGCCGTGAGGAGGCGGTTGAAAACGAGACACTTTCAACTCGCTGAGCATGCAATAGGCAGAGGATAGTGGAGAAATCCCATCAAGCCACAATCCCATCAATCCAGACCTCTCCGCTCTATCGTCTGTGCTTTATTGTATAGTATTTCCCCAAACCAATGCGAGAAGAGAAAGTTAGCAGGTGTGCGAGCGCTCTGCAGATGCTTAAATGAATGAAGATAGTTTCAAAACGCACTAACGCAACTGTTTTTGAAATAGCTATGTTTCAAAAGACACGACTATTCCTGCTTCCCCCCCCCCCCACCCAACCCCCCGAATAAATGTGAAATATTGTTACAGTGGTGATTTGGTGATCACGTGTGCCCGGGATTATACTGAACAGTGTTTTGCTGGAAAGTGTGCATCACAGGCGACGCGTTTATAAACTGTGGCATTATCCGCGAGAGCGCAGGCGACGCGGGGGTCACACGTTTAATTTCGGTTGCCGACTGTAGCATTTTCACTAAAGTCATTTGCATGACTGGCGGCGAACCAACTGGAATCCAGAAGCTCGAGCGCTTACAGGGAGCAAATCTTCACGCAGACTCAAGATTGAACCGTGGTCATCAGGGAGTGGAATACCGATGCCTGAGACAGGGAGGGAAGCTACGCCCTGACAATGCTGCCCTCACGCGATGCACTGCAACCCCTTTCACATTAGGCAACAGTCTTCCAGACTGACATCCGAAAAACGTTTAGATCACAAGTGCCTTGACACAACAGCTTGAGAGAAGCAGTGAATGGCAGATGTTGTTAACATCTGTGAAGCGACAACGATTCTCCCCTGATCCTTCACTTCCCTCATTATAAACAGAGGTGGACCAACATTTGCGCGCTATAGAGTCAAACAACGGTACCTTAATGTTCATACAGAAACCGTCAACCCGCCGATGTGATGAAGGTCTTCCACTTGTCTTTGACTGCTTCTTCATAGAACTTCTTGATCCAGTTGCTAGGGAAACACCGATCGACCAAACAGGCATGGTTCAGCTTCGGGCTGAAGCACTTTGAATATCGCGGTGGTATTCAATAGTTTTAAGGCAGTGGACGCGGAGATGCCTTTCTGTGGTGACACCGTCTTGTAACTTAGGAGTTTGCTGTAAATAGGGGGTCCACAGCAGCACTTGTGTAGCTCTCGCGTCCAGGAGGAGGCAATGACGTCAGTAGCTCCCTTTGCAAGCGGTGCCAAGGCTGCAATTCAGATTGACTCAAAAGATAACCTCATACATCCTACGCAAGCAACCTGAACCTTTAAATCCTGCACGACTCTTGCACACACACACACACACTCACAGAGAGCCACTAACATAAATATCTCTCACGTTTGACGGAATGAAGCACCCATCCAATAAAGAATTCTCTCTTTTTGTGATAAAGAAAAATATACCCTGAGTTTTGTATATGTTTGTTTAGAAACATAGTCTGCTACATCCTAGGAAGAGTTAACATTAGAAAACTAATGGAATTGACCAGAGTGTGTAATTTTGAACCCTGGACCATATAGTTTAAGGATTTTATATACGAGAAGTTATGTCACATTTCTGCTTTAAAATATGGAGTTATTTTATTTGCTTGTATTAATACTATGTTTCTTCCTCACGATGGACCTCTATTTAATCGTACCGTTAAAACAAAGTGTTCGAATAAGATCAACTGAGAGACAAACACCTGTTGAGCGGTAAACAGTAGCCGTAAGTCAGGTGGAGAGCATTAATCGTCTGCGCGGGTGGAACCAAACCTTTAATCAAGCAATTTGAATCTAACAAGTCGATCAGCCTAAGCATCTACAATGATAAAACTCACCATGAGCAGTCATCGTCACATTCGAAGCTGTGCTTTACGGGAGTAACCCGGGTCATACAAAGTTTCGTGATCTGGACGTGAAGGGGTTAATAAACATTCGCCTTCTAGTTTTAGCGCATTACCGTCGTGTGTATCAATTTGGAATGTATTCTTTACCGAAGAATAGTATCAAATTGATGTTTTAAACCTTGCGATTTCTTTTGAATGTGCATTCTTTTAGATTTTTGGAATGGTTAATACTACTACAAATTCATAATCATAGCAAAAATGGGACGTTTTTTACACGACATTTTGGGAAACCCGATTAATATTCCTACACGTGTGACTGTGACGTTCTTTGCATTTTAAAGTTTAATATGCCGAATTTTCCGCTCTAAGAGCTCGGTGAGATTTTATGCAGATATTTTTTTTTCTCCCAGTGGCAGGTTCGTTTATCACAGTGACGCCTTCGGTGTTTTCTGTAGGCAAACACGCTCCTCTCGCTCCGCTTTCCCCCCCATTCACTGCAGCTACTGACGTCAGAGCTGCTTGCGTCAATGCTCTCGCTTTTGACAGAAGGAGCTTTTTTTTCAATAAGATCCTAATGGGATTATTAAGGGGGGAAAAAATCAAGCCTTCGGGGCATTTTTGTGCTGGCAAAAAACAGCATTTTTGCGCGTTTGACACTGTCCGTCGCATGCACAGTAGACGACAGGTCGATTCACGCACAAATGTATGTATGTGTGCATATATAAATTTAATTATATATTCAATAAGTAGTTCATACATACTAAGACGCTGGTGTATATTATTTATTTCTTACATAAACCAAACAGTAACAAATCTTTGAGACAAAAAACTTAAAATGAATATAGATTTTTTTACATTAGGTGTATGTTGCTGAATCCTAAATGACTTCTATAAACTAGAGCGCCATTTTGTGCTGAAATGTCGGGTGGTGAGGATTTAAATGTTGCACAATAAACGCATTTGTTTGTTCTTTCGACCTTGTAAAGGAAAGCCGAGAGCACTCAGCTCAACTCTTAGGATTTAACACAAGTGAGCAAATGCTAAAAGCAAGAAAGGACTGTTTTGTTTCTCCCTTAGTAGGCAAACCTCCCTACAAATAACGTGAAATTAATAAGGCTTCGGTGTTGCCAAGGCATCTGCTGCTATGACGTACGTAGCGGCGCCGGCTGACTGCCTCGCGCAGTACATCATCACTGAAGCTTTACTTGTGAGTCGCGTGCCGTCCATTCCGTAGCATTTATACTTCAAACACCCATCAAGCCCTCATAGAAACACAATCATATTAAGAACAGTGATTTTAGCGAACGACCCTAATTTAAAAAAATGTTATAGAAATGTTCAAAGTACAGCCAAACATTTTGTACTGGAATAGTAACTGCTACAACCTTGAAAATGAAAATATCGAATATCGAGGACAGCAGTTATATAAACGCCACAATGTTTCATGTTACAATTTTACAATAAACAGTATTTTTGAACTTTACAGCTGGGCAGATGTTTGCTATTGCCAGGCTACTGTATTTTGCAAGCCCCACCACAAGCCACAGCAGTAAAATTCAAATAGGAAAGGAATATCATTCAAACTTTCCATGTAATAGGCAGTTTTGTTTGTGATAAAAATGAATTCTAAATCCCAAACTAGCCAACAAACCAGCCATAATCCACTGATCAACAAGATCTGCAAGACCTGCTGGTCATTTCAATAGTGACACAACTTACCATTTATGAAATGTTGCTATTTGCACATTGTATCAGTATCAATTTAAGGAAGCAAATGCTTTAACGTATTAATTTTCTATTTTAGTACCTTTTTCGGAATGAAAAGACTATTGTTGGTTGTAGGCGTGATAAGTAGTCGATTAAAATGGGGCAAAGTGACAGGAAAATCAAATATCAGACATATTTCACTATATGTTCGCGCGCATTAATGACCACTAGTATTGTAATTTCGTACGTACAGACACTATGCTAGAGATTGCTCTCCATTTCTAAGCTGCATACGTTTCTGTGCTCTTCTGCCGCCTATTGGAGAGAATCTGAATGTACACCATGTTACCCACACCTACTCGATTTTTAATCACAAAGCTGTCAGAAAACATTGAATCCTTCATATTCTCTGCGCAACTTCCCCAAATTAAATTACTTAATTATTGCGGTTTATGAAATGCACGCCACCCAAAAAAATTGGAATGCAGACTGCAGTTCACTTCTGATGGATAGCAAAACAGTTTAAAAATTGATTGCCCGTCAGGACAATATACCAGCCAATATTTCTCCCATCAATTAAAAACTGTTATAATAAAATATGCATTTTGTGTTTTAGAGTGTTTTAATCATTGATATAGGTATTTTGCCCATTCAGAGTTTTGTAAAATGTAATATAAATACCACTGTATACCTTTTATAAATCCAGTAAATCTGCAAAGTAGTTGAAGCATAATATTTAAGAAGAAATGAGCTACGTTTACAAAGAAGATCATTTATAGGAAATACATGAAGCCTTGCGTTCAGTGATTTCACATTTTCTACGTTCTCCTGAAGTTATTCAGGAAAACCATTTTCAAACAGCATGCTTCTCAGTGCGCTGCACGGAGACACTAATATCTGAGACTGAAAAGTTATTATTCAGCCGCTGATCGTCCCACAATTAGGTGACAGGCCTTGCAGCCGATCGTGCACAATGCAGTATAACGATTCGAGCTTTGCTGCTACCCGGAGAGTCACACTCCGTAAGCACAGACTCTTTTCATGCCAAATCTAAGGAGGTCATTGCGGAGGTGCTTGCGCATACAGCAGCTGAAAATAGGACAGGGTTTTCCCGTATTGGTAGTTTGAATTATCCGCATTAAATGCGCACCCGACGTCACGTACCGAAGTGCGCACGAGGAGCGAAATTGTTGCTATATAGGGTACATTATAATATGGCGGTTTAATTTTAGAGTTTGTCCGGTCTCACATGCATGTGAATTAAAAGCGGTGACAGGCCAATACTCGAAGGTTAATCACCGTGGTTTCACGCCTTGGTGGACAGCGCAGGCTTTTGGCAGACATTTGCGCAGCGTTCTCCTCGCTTTCGTCTGTGGGAAAGGAGCCGCTGCAGATAGATGCAATTCCTCACCCATGTGAGTGGAATTTACTCATAAGAGTTAAGTACACACTGTCTTGAAGTGGCTCAGCCAAACACCCCATAATAAAGTGCAGAGGGTCCAAAGATACATCACGAATGGAAAAAGGAGACATTTATGTTCGAAGACAGGCAGAATGTTCTAAGTTACTTGGATAACATTGGTAATAAGCAATCAGAAATAACTGCTGTGTATCTCCTCCTCATATTCACGTTGTTTAAACAGGGACTGATTGTCAATGGTATTTTAAGAAGTGGTTTGGGTACAAATGTTGGGAATTTTCCTTATAAATAAATAATGGATTAGACCTTGGGTTGCTGACACTGGATTAGACTGTGACTTGTGTCTTCATGCCATAATAGAAGAACCAAAACAAGTCTATATAGTCACATAAAATGTTTTAGAGGAACTTATATCTGGGACAAGTACAGCTGAGAGTATCCAGTGTTTTAAGGCACCTGTTTTATCTACAGCATATAATCTGTAAATCATATATTTATTGACTGCTATTTACAGATGAATTACTAATCTTTATGAGCATGCCAGATTTTTTTAAAATACTAAGTGTTTAGCTGATATTTTATTTTTTAAGCAAGGTGGGAAGACAGTGCTGCTTGAGTGTTATGCCGTTAGGGCTGGGTGTTATTGCAGGATGGTAGCGGTGAGAACATTCCCCCTCTCTGGCTTCCTCCAGATGACTCAAACACGCCGGTGTGCTCTCCGTGTTCGCTAACCTCTGGTGCTGTGCCGTAAACCCTTGGTGACCCCCACCAGCCAGCTTTTAAAACAGTCACACACACCTACACACACAAAAACAGCCAGCTAACCCCAGAAGGAGTCTCATTCATATGGTTGGTGATTAGAGTTTTGACCATAACATGGTACATTAAGAAAGTAAATAAACAGGTCGCAGCTCTATTGTAATACTCTCACCCCAGCTTAAAGTTTTGGTTTAATTTCTTTATTATGTATATAGGTTGCCTTTAAGCCTTAAAAGCCCAGCTAATACTAAGAATGAAAATACATTTTATACATATATTTATGATTTTATATGCACATATATACATGTATGAGATTTTGGGAGTTTGGGAGAAATGTTGAAATATTAAAACCAAATGACCAAAATCTCCAATTAGTTAATAAGTCGAGTATTGAAACACACAGCAGTAAAATACATTAAAATACACAGACCATATGTTGGGTAATCGGTATATGCACACATGCTGAATAAACAGATAATGCTGACATTTACATTTTGGTCAAGTACATGCATCGCTCCATCTCCTGCAGTGATCATGGTGGACCAGGAAGCAAGGGGGACACCCCCTCTGCGGGGGGGCAAGTCCATCACGGGCCACAGGCTCACACACTGAAGGCAATTTGGAGAAACCAGTGCACATAACCAACTTGTTTTGGACTGTGGGTGGAAACTGGAGTACCTGGGGGTAGAGCCACATGGGAGGGGGCAGGAATGGGGTTTGTATGGGGCAAGCAAGTGAGTTACTACTACTCTGACACAGAATACATCACCAATGCACCTTGGACATTAATCCACTTTTCACCTATTTTCAGAAAATACCCTCTAAAGTGTTCACTTTATGTATCCCAGCCTTGTGCCCTATGCCCTCTGGACCAGGCTCCCACTGACCCTGCACTGGATAAACATTTTAAAGCTACCAGAAAGCATGTTTCCCTCACACACCATCATCAGTGTGAATTGCAAAGGAAATGTAAGAGATAAGGCTGCAACAAAACCATTTAATGAATGTTTGCTTCAGTACCACACTGGGCAGACCGACAGCATCTCCAACGTATACAAATTCGAAAGCCATCAACAATTTACAATGAGAGCCAAAGAAGGTACAAATAAAATAAACAAAATGATATTTATATTTACAATATGGACAGGGCAAGTAGAAATATTTACAATGAGCACTAGGAGGTGCTGTGCTATGAAAATCAAAGTATAAATAGTCCTTCATATTATTACCAAGACTTTATTTCACTTTATAAGTGTGATTGTAAAATAAAATGACAACAAAATTAATAAGAGGCAACAGAATTAAATTTAACTTGCTGGAAATCATTCCATAAAAATATAAAATAGAATTACTCTTCTTTAGTATTATCTTACACAGAACATAAATTGTGCCATTTCGATGGTACGCCACAGAGTAAGCATGTAAGATAAACCTGTAACAACCTGTCTTTTTACCTGCGAATATGTATGATTCATCTTGCTTTCCTCACTGAATGCAACAAATAAAGTTGTATTTATCTATAAAAAGTCCAGCCTCCCGGAAAGGCAAACAGAGCAACAATAGAAACCGCTATAATACTGGAAGTGCGCCGCCCTACAGGGAAGGAGGAGTAATGGGAGTCCAGGCGGTGGTTAAGCGAGTGTGGGGAGAGGCGTCGTACTGTGAGGTGTCATGAACTTCAGATGGACCAGTGCTGTCATACAGTGGGGAGCCTGAGAGGGGCGCTGTGGTTGGGTGCGAGAGCCCAGGGTAATGAGTTGTAGAGCTGCGCAGGAACTGAGAGCCCAGACTGCTGGACATTCCGCTGGGCTGGGAGACTGGGGTGAGTGAGGAAGAGCTGACTGACCACAAACTGGGATACTGGCTGTATGTGAACAATGGGGAGGAGATTTAGGGAAGACGTCAAATCAACATGTAGTGTTGAGTGGAAACAACAGTAAAAATACTACAGAATCACTGCATTTAAACAATATCAAAATAATGCCTATTTTCATTCATTTTATATGTAAAATGTACAGTACAAAGGCAAACAGAGTAACTAACGTTAAATGAAACAAAGAATGTTCCAGAAGGCAGCGATGGACCTGAATGGATTAGGATAGACAAAGAAGGTGAAAGTACTGTTAAAGAGGTGAGATCATGCAGACTCAGGCCAGGATATGGGTATAGGTGAGAACAGGAGAGAAGATGGGGCCAAAGACTCGGGATGGGGGCAGACAGGGGAGGGACGGGCTGACCTGGAGCTGCTCCCAGAGGTGCTGCTATGACTCATGGGTAACATGCTGGAATGGGACGGCATCTGCAGGCTGGACCAGTTCTCATGGGACGGCAGCATGGACAGACAGGTAGACGAGCTGTCTGAATAAGCGGCTGCAGGTATGAGACAATAAAACAATCAGGTATGCAGTAGGCAGTGTTACAGACATCTTAATGTGGTGCAAACAGAAAAGGCATGTTCATTTTATACATATATTCCCTCCAGTTACTTAATGTCTAGCTTTAATATGTTGATTGATATGTTCACTGTGTCATACATCCTTTCAAACAGATGAAAAGTCATTTGACTTTTTGTTTCATTGAGTGCTTTTGAACCGCATGTGGCTGAAATCTGTTCAGAGTGGAAAAAAATATATATGAACTGACGAGCAACACTTGGGAATACATTTTCTAGAAGATTTCTGTGGCCTTTCGGAAATTTAACAAAAGCTTGTTGTTTGATTACATAAGGACTGAGTGAGTTTTGGTTCCCAGTATGATGAGGAGGCTTCATTGGACTGAGTGTGTTTGGGAAATTTGCTCAAGTGATAAATGAAGTACTGAATACAGAGGGTGCTGAGGTTATATATATACTGCATATCAACAGAACCATATGTTTTTGTCTTGTCTTAGCTGTTTCTATACCTAGGCCTCCTGTAAATATGTGAGCCCATGACAATTCCCAGTATGTGTGAATATACTTGGCCAGATAAACCTCATTCTGATCCAGATAGAGGATAAACATTTGTTTGCTGTAGTGTCATGGTGACCCACACAGAAACCTGAGGGACATGAAAGCAGTGCAGGCTCGTGTGAGCGAACAGGCCGGGCGGATGCTCACTGGGTGATGCACTCCTGTGACTATAGGGGCTGGGATAGGGTGCAGTGCGGTTGTTCCTCAAGGTGGAGTAACGGTCACAGCCATGAGGGGAGGAGAGTGAGAGTGTGCTCCCAAACTGCGGGTGCGGGTTTGAAGGAGAGCAGAGAGACCCAGAGCCTGGGATGAACCAGCTGCCTACTGAAGCGATAGAGAGAAAGAAGTCAGCTATAACCCCGTACTGAACACAAAAAATAAAAACATCAAGCAATATTCACTCATTAAACAGTTTTATATTTAGACTAGACAGAAGTAATATGTATGTTGCCAATTCACCATGCAATTTACAGGTCAATCTTATGACTTACACTGGGAATAACCTGATTGCTGATTGTCCCCAACTTCGTCTATGATTTCCTTATGGTCACTTCTGTGGAAGGAAAACAATGCTAATGAGTAGGCAACGGGCTTTGCTAACGTGGCAACAAGTTTTAAAAGTAAAAGACAGATACGGTGAAACGTACCTTTCTTTGGCATCTAGGAAAGCCTTAGCGAATGGGTTGTACTTAATTTTGAGCGCTGTGATCTGTAGAGGATTAACAACAATGGGGCGTACGACAAATTAAAAACAGGCTGTGACGTAATGCTGGAAGTCAAACTGCAAAAATGAATGCGTGATATATAGAATCTTTAGATTTGATGGCACACCTCTTCATTCTGATACGCCGTGACTGCAATAAACTGCGTTTCGGGGAAAGAGTGACTGGTGATCATCCTTTGCGGTCCGCCGACGCGCACGATGTGGATCCGCGGCTCGTACTTGTGTAAGGAGTTTAACATAATCTGCAGAGACACACATATAACGGGTTACACAACGAAAACCGAACATTTTAAAATACCCCTTTTTAAAAATATTTCAATAAGAGGTATTTAAATGTACCCAACTTTAAACAAAACTAATTAAACAATTTACTTCTTTCCGTGGAAGATTAAAATACTTAATCTACTTAAAATCCTAAATATGAACATACTCAATAAACATTAATATGTAGCAATATATATGTTCCTGTTTACCTGTCCGCCTCCGTTGAGCTTATTGGTTAGTTTGACTTTACTGAAGGAGACCGGAGCTTTCATCCAATGCGCTCCGAAATTTGGGGAGTCTGGGTGGATGTAGACGCAGCTGGGCGCCTGGGGCTCGGGTTTGCCGCCGGGGACCCACTCCCCGTTCACGTACTTCCACCTGTGATTGTCAGCGGCCACGAAGTCCAGCAGAAAGGAGTACATGGCGTTCGGGTCCAGGCCCGACACATTCACCTTCAGCACGGGAAACATTCGCCTGCGATTCGGAAATAAACATCTATGAAATTCACGTTTATACTCGCGCCAAAATGATAATCTGCTTTTATAAAAAAAGATATCTGTTAATGATTTTATTATTCACAAAGGAAACGGAATTGCGGCTACATTCCATGCATCTTAGGTAAATTAACTTTCAGATTAACTTATCGTGAGTGTTTAAATTGATATAAATATACAAAAGAAATACGGATATTAACTTAACATAAACAACACTTACATATTATTAAGTACACAATATTTATTTTACAATCAATTTGCTTAATTAATGAAGTTCTTTTTTATATATATAGACAGGTATGTGCATACTGGCAGAAGAAAAACTAAACTTTCTATGGAATAAAGCCGCCAATATTTCCAAACAAATGATCTATAGAATACTTGCTATGGTTATTTTATATTCTCATGGCAATATATTCATTGAATAACTGAAAAGATAAGTATAAATACTCATTAACTACAGTGACAGTGACCTGTACTACCACAGAAAGGCCTACTTTTCATTTAAAAACACCGTTAATCAGCTGTATGATTTTTTTTCCATTAGATTCGAGTGTATCTTTACTAATTACGCATCCAGTTTGACTTTGTCCTTAATACAGTACCTCCCATTCTTGGTGACTATCATCTCATTGGTGAGTTCCTTAAACTTCTGCCACAGCTCGTTTTCATCCAAGCTGACTTTGAGCTCTCTCTCCGTGGGGTCTCCCTTTTCGCTCCCCGCCTGTAACTCGTTTTCCACGGCGCTCAACAGATGATCGACCCTGTACTGAACAGCTTTTCCGGAGCAGTCATTGGATGCCATTCTGTCCAAAATCTCCAGGATTTTGGGAGAAAAAAAGTATATATACTTGGTATAAATAGATCGGGTATCCTACAGTATATCCTTTTAAGACTGTTAGTGTATTCCAGCACAGAAAAGGACTCAACAACGATTGATTTCCACTTTAACCCATCACCCAGATTAGTTCCAATTAAATAGTCCCAAGTTTTGCTTATGACGCCGTATAACACTTAGGGGAAAAGCTGATTGGCTGGACTTCCCTTTGATGTGGACCTTCCTGTCCATGATTGGCTGGATGCGGCCATATCAGTCAAGATGGGAAGTAGCGTTCGAAGTCAATTGCCAACTGCAAATTTGAATAGAGCTACTTTACTTAAATCCGTAAATATTTACACCTATATCAAAGCAACACCTGCAACAAGATTTCACAAATGTGGACATATTTATTTCGTACGGCCTCAGAACGTTCTTTTGAGTTGTTCCATAAACAAATGTGCAAAAATAGAGAACAAATGGGCCTAAACCAGTTTCTAGCTATGTTGCAAACGAAATTTGTTTTCTCACTGATTCACAATGATTTTCTTACATTTGCAAGGTGTTCATTAAGGTATCTAATCGGAACTTCAAATGTATGGACAATTTATTACAAGTTGAGCAACAGACTATAATATTTGCTGTGAGACAGTGATTTGCTGTGGAATTAAAAATCCTTCTACCGCAAGTGGCGAGCAGCTAGCAATATGAAAGGTTATTAGTCTCAAGAAAGTGTGAAAAAGCAGCTGAAGCGAACTCCGCCGTTTTCTCATATAGCCCTTGGAGGTTGTTCGGGACGTTTATTAGTTTCAGAGCCCGTGGGAATCGTCGTACCAAAGGTGACAAAGCGAAGGAAACGCAATACGGCCCTTAGTGCTTCAAAACAATGCATGTTAAGAGGAAACAACGGTCCGAGCTCTTAGTGAAAACAACTCAAATAAAGCCACATCACTCTAGGCAGACGCCGGCGACACTCTTGCGGATGCTGTCAATATTTTGCATGCGATGCAGCATGCAGAGTATGTAGAATACTGTATTTGCATGCTCAGGTGCAAGTATCAGTAAACTGAAGTAAAAACACATTTTAGCTGAAATAAATAGCATTTTTGTTACTGTATAATGTTATTTTCTCACTTTTTAATTCACAAATTAAGGGCTGATTTGCTACACTATTTAATTTGAGTTTCTTAATTTAATTTTAGGACCTTGGGGTGTGACAGAAAATATCTATAATATCTATATCTATAAATGTCTATAATTCACCATTAAGTGTAGAATAAAACTGCAAATTCACCTGTATCAGGCAATTGGAGATTATCCAATAGTCTTTCTTCCATTTACACCAAGAAAGCTGTAGAAACTACTTATTATATAGCCAATATAACTTAAATAGGCCTGCACATATACTAAAATTAAGTTATTTTAAGTCACCTTGCATAAACGATTAAATAATAGTATTTATTTACTATTTAATATTTGTTTTATTATTATTATTATTATTATTATTACTATTAATAGGTCAATTTGTTGTTTAATAACCTTCAAGCATAAAGGCCGTGAAGTCGGTGAGAAGACCATGCTAGCAGAACAATATTTATATCATAGAATTTATAGAGTATATATTATCGTAAGGATAATACGCAAAATAAAAGACAGTGACATTCGAAAAAAAAAAAATCGTTGCCTAACAAACATAACCGCGCTTTTTAATCGATCGATTCTGCGCTCGATTATTGCGGCCTTCACGCTCAGAGGCGCATTTTTTTCAATGACGTTCCGTCTTTCTGTTATCTACTAAAATAAAAATACAGCCACAATTAGACATGTCAGCTATCGGTAAACGTAAGCCTGCTGCTGCCACGGATGCTGAAAATGAACTTGCACAGCTCCAGGTACATCTTAACTAATTTCCTGCTGTACCTCGACATAGCCAGCATTGCATTTAAAGCGTGAAGTGAATTAGTTGATGTATTTATTTGCATTAGTTGTTTTACAGAAAGGGCAATCCGGCTGGTTTATCTGTTAATTCGGTATGGACGTTTTAAGGTATAACATTTAATTAAGTTTCTATTACAGCTGGAGTTACAGGCTTTGAAGAGGATACGATCATCTCTTTACGCTGTGGAGCGCATGGTTGGATGTTTAAACCAGGTACTCTTTGTAATACCCCAACAAATCAGCTATAAGCTCTTTCTTATTTGCCTGACAAGGCAGTCCTTCGCCGGCAATCATGTAGCCATGCCCGTAGCTACCATTGAGGACACCGAGGTCAAGACCTCAGTATTTTTTCTGCAACTTCAATAACCACAATCACTTTACAGGGCATTACAGGGCACAGCTAGGAAGGTCTACCAGTTTTGACCTCCGTATTTTGAAAATCCTGACTATGGCCCTGCATGCAGCTGTCCTACCTTAGTAACTCTTGCTGAACATCCATCTTAAATAAGCGTAATGCACCTCATTAATTAAATGCATGATGTAATGTATATAAACCCTTTACCTATCTACAGAACATTCAAATGGCCATTAAGAATGGAACCACACTTGCAGGTCAGTATTTTCAAGTGTACAAACCAAATAGAAAACTAAATTTTAATAAGTATCATGTTGTATTTTTGAAACTGGAGCCTCTGTTACATGTCATAAATCACAATTTGTCTGTAATTCCTTTGACCTTCAAATTATGGTGGTTAGGGTGAGATGATTATGGAGTTCTCAAGACTTTTCTACCCAAGAGTGCTATGAGGGAACATCAACTGAAAAATGCATCACACACAAGCCTGAAAATCATTTCCATTTTAATAAACATTAAAAGTTATGCATAATCATTCACTAGACAGTAAATTTAATATAAACAATCATGATTATCTAAATAAAAACAAATTAAAATGAACCCATTTTTAAATCTTTTTCATTTTTAGATCTGAACCAAGGCTGGAAGATTTTTTTCACTGGAAAAAAATGATGGCAAACTTTTCTTGATTTCCTTCTGTTCATATCATGTAAATAAAGGGACATTATGCATTTGTTGCATGACTCTTATTATTGTTGTGTTAACTATAGTAATAACAGCAGTACAGTAAACAAAAAATACTGTAATAGATTAACATTTTAGCTCCCTGATTGGTTTTTGATACAGTGAAAGGACAGCATATGTAACAAGTTACGTGCTTTGAGTTGTTTACATAATCAGCAGTACAAGTCGACCTGGAAT
Organism: Petrocephalus schoutedeni; assembly: GCA_026780765.1. Taxonomy (NCBI): domain Eukaryota; kingdom Metazoa; phylum Chordata; class Actinopteri; order Osteoglossiformes; family Mormyridae; genus Petrocephalus; species Petrocephalus schoutedeni. The sequence goes on along the minus strand of JAODKL010000062.1, from coordinate 12,948,949 downwards.
TGGCATAAATGTGCACTTTTATTGGTGGTACAGTAGCTCAGTGTAGGTTTATAGACGTCTCTAATTTCCCCTGGTATATTATTGTGAGTGTGTGTGCGTGTGCCCTGCTATAGACCCACATCCTGCCCAGTACCTTATGAGGCCTGGGATAGGCACACCTGTTATGCTGACCAGGATGAGCAGTTGACAATGGATGGATGTATGGATTTTTAATTTTAAAGTTTGTTTTTTTTACTCCTAATTGATTATACATGGTTCATCTCCAATTCAGCCTCTAAACACACATAATAAACATACTCGCATTATAATATATATTCCAAGAGATAAGTTGCCTGATGTATTAAATGTAGTTGGTCCAGTACTTGGAGGGCCCCATTTTTACCTTGGTAAGAAGAGAAAATGCTCATTATTTAACAACAGATGTTTAGAAGCCACTTTATCTTCAGTTCTTTCTCATATTCACAGATTAACTATTACTAATATTCTACTCTATTTATGACTGTTAATTTCCCTGGATGCTGAAGTGAAGATATGGTGTGATTTCTTGAGTACTAGGCAGATAAACTTGATATTTATCTTTACTTAATAATTTAAAGGGATTATAATCTATACCGCTCTGTGTGTGTGTGTACACGCGCGCACATGATCTGTCTGTTTGTTACTTCATTTCCTCCCACAGCCAAAAAACAGGTGGTCATGTGACCTGGTGTCCCCAAATTGCCCTTAGCGCATGTGTTTCTCCTGTGCTATACTGGCATCCTATCTAGGGTACACGCTGTGCTGCCTGGGAGGGCCAGGGCCCCCTGTGAATCCATACTGGATAAGCACTTGGAACAGGTATGGATGGGATGCACTTGTTTCAGAGGATGATACTGAATGGAGGTAGCTGTACAGGAAGTACGTACCGCAGAGGGGTGTTTCTGGCACACTTGTTCCAATGATAGGGGATCAGGGGCGTTTGCCTCTTTGTGCTCAGGGATTGTTTCAGTCAGCAGGATGCTGCAACAGTACATTATAGTGAGCCACTGAATCACTGGGGGAGAAGGGAAGCCTGTTCGCTTGAGCAGACGAAGTGAACTTTACCTCGTAGGAAGCTCTGTATTGGACACGGCTTCTGTGTCAGGTCCCAGTGTAGCTGTGGCCTCAGCCTGGCCACTTGGGGCTTGTGGAGACCGGCAAGGGAAAGCAGATTTTCTGATTTTCCCGTGATTCACTCTAAGAACCTCAGTGGGAAGTAGGTACTTGTCCTAGGTAAGGTTACCGAGACACATAGTCACCATTTAGATGTCAGTCAGTAGGAAGATAACTGGAACTCTGTGGAGCCACATTTCACATTTTTAAGCGCAAAAAGTGAGCTGCAGTGTTTTTTTTGCAGTGGCAAGGTTAGGCAACTGAGTAAATCTGAGAAGTATTATTACGAAATTTTATGTTACTATATTAACATTGTAGTATGAGATATCAATATACAGCATTCAATATGTTTAATTTAACAGAGTTCTGCGACTCCTCTATCCGCCTGAGGTTCCTAAAATGAAGTTACCAGATTCCAGTCTCTGCCCTCGTCGTCCCAGAGTGGACAGTGTGTGCCTCTGTTCAGCAGTCTTCTCACACCAAGCAAGGAAAAACAAACAAATCTGAGTTAACCAAAAGTTCAGAGCTATGTGCTGTCCTCCCACCCCTCTGCCCCACAGGCCACGCTATACCGACATAGCGGCAATCTCAGTTTTCCCCTGCACGTCTTATCATTACGAAACAAATTCCCCTATATATTCTACGAAATTCTATGCATTGACAGGGACATTACTGTCATTCTCTGAACCATGTCCGTAGAATCAAAAAAGGTACTTTCATTTAGCTGACAGTAAATGAACAATAAAGATCCAAGCGGTTTGACAAATTAACAAAGTTTGTGGTCAACATTGTAAATACAGTGCTAAGGGTTGAAATTAGAAAGGTGTAAACATGATGCTACAGAAACCTCTGAGCTAACTCGCTTTTATGTGTCCAATTATTTCACCTCTATATGAATAATTATCTTGAATAATATCTAGTCATTTCTTTTATGTTATGGCATTTGATCTGCTGTGCTCTCTATATTTCAAAGTGCAAGAAATTATGAATAATAATGTATACAGAACTGAATGAAGAAATTGCATTTTTAAGCCACATGTGTAGTTGAATTAACCTTAAGCTTTTGACATGTTGCTGTACCTCTGCGAGGCGGCCATATTGGTGAGGGAGAGGCTGTACATGTGATGCAGTTTCCTCAGGCTCGCGTCGGTGCATGTCGTCTTCTGTGACGGGTCGCAAATCTTCAGCTACAGGTCAGGCATGAGAATAGGTTACAGACCGGCCCATGCAAGTCAGGAGCATCGCAAAATTAATGCCAATGTTTATTCCAAGTCATCTACGCAAATATGAAACCAAATGCATCATTTTAAAAAGTTTCGAGTGCAGTTGAAAAAGTATCAGCATGTAATGGACAATATAATGTTTATTCTTAAATGATGGGTGACATACTTCGGGAAGTGACCTCAGCAGATCCACAAAAGCAGGCTGGAGGGTAACAAACTTGGGCACCTGTAGCTGTTAGAAGTAACAACAAAACGTGTAAAGGCAGCTAGTTCTGAATATAAGAATGGGGCCTGATTCTGTTTTTAATGAGCAGTGGGGGTAAAGGCCGAGTCCGGGAGTGTTACATAAGAGGAGGGGGCGGATGGAGAAACACGGCGGCCCCCGCACGGGATATCCCTCCCCGCACGAGATATCCCTCCCACATGCACAGACACCATCCAGCACTCATACTGTGCAGCTAACAGGGTGTCAAAGCATAGATTTCCAGAACCAATCAACTAGGGTGGGGTTCAGCAAATCAGCCGGAGCGGTCGTTAATCGGGGAGGCTGCAAGTCACACGGCCAGCGATGGTGGGAAGTTTCACCTTGGAGGGAAAGTGTCCGACCCACTGGGTGGTCTCGGCTTAACTCCACAGGAGTGCCCCTGGAGGACATGGTGGCCCCATATGAATTGCCTGTTATCCCTGACGAGGTCACAGTGGGGGGGGGGGATGATACACACTGGTTTTAAGCTGGGTATCAACATGCTTCTTTAGAATAAGGGCGTGACACCACTGTAATGCTAGGAGTGTTTTTGTTATTACCACTCATCTTTTGACCTACCATGTCTTCCATCTTTCAGCTGCTTATCGCACTCAGGGTTGTGGGCGGACCTGGAGCAGGGGTGGGGTACGCTACGGATGTGACGCCAGTTCCAGATAGATAGATATTATAATTATATACTGCAGTAGCGTTAATGAGTTTTTTTTGCCGTGTTTTGGGTGTGTTATGGTAACAAGTGGCCACCTCCAGGCCAGTGTCCCATAGACGCAGCACGGCTCGTTTCCAGGATGGAAAAGCCCTCGGTCAGCGGTTCGCTCTCCTCACACAGACGCCTCTGGAGCCCCGAAAAGCGTCTGTCCCAGTTGATGGATGTTCAATGAGGGCAAGTTAAAGCGACGTGGATGTGCCCCCTGCCGCCCCCGCCCCACTCACCCCGGAGGTGAGTAATGCCCCCACCGCCGGGCCCGTCTGCCCACTGTTTGCCTTCCCCTCCACTCTCTCCAGCTTCGCCCCGGTCCTGTTTGCTTAGGGTGACTCTAACACCAAGGTGTGAGAAAATGATTCCCCCTCACTGGCATGTCACTGCACACGCACCCATCTCATTGCACACGCACCCATCTCACTGCACACGCACCCATCTCACTGCACACGCACCCATCTCACTGCACACGCACCCATCTCACTGCCCTCTCCTCTCTACCTCCACCTTCCTTGATCCTTACTTTCTCTACTTCTCCAGTCCTTCTGCGTTCCTTTCCCTTATTCCTACCTTGGTGTGATGCTCTTGCATCCATCCATCCACCCATCCATCCATCTTCTAACCACTTATCCTTGTCAAGGTCACATTTTTTAAGAATTATCCCAACACCCCCCTCCCCCCAGCCCCCCCGGTTTATGACGCCCCTGCAGGCAGCAACACACTAAACATACCAGTAAAGGAATAATGCTTAAGAAAAAATCTGTAGTGCAAATGAAAGCTTTAGTTTAGCAACTCATCCATGTTTTTGTTTCCATTTTTCTGATTGTGAAAGTATTGGATTTATGATTAAGAAAAAGTATTTGAAATGGAAAATAATTGATGATCTCAAAGTACATTGCATGTAGCCTAACAAACAGAAATGGACTGAGATTTAACTTCTTATATACTGCATAATTTTTGAGTGTGTGTTTTATGCGGATAAATCATATTGTAATGTAATAAACTCACCTGACACATTAAGGAGTTTCCATAAGGACTCTTAAAAAATCACAGCATGCAGCTGTAATGTTTGCAGTCTGCACCCCTCTATATTAATACATTTGCTGAGTTTACTATGAATCACAGCTGTTTATCATTAGAGCCTAAAATACTACAGGACCTATTTTGGACACACAAAGCATCCCGATGGTTTTTGCACAGGAGTTAAAAATCCTCCGTGTTGCCTGAAAGGTCTCTTTTGCTGCCCTTCCTCTTCTTGGGACACAGCAGCGCCTGTATTCAAATGTAATAAGGGCTGTCTGGCCACACTTATGGCAGCAGAATGCCTGGGTGCTTAACCCTTAGGTGCCCCCCTGTTACGTGGGGTCACTGGCCCTGTGGTTAGACACTTACCTTGGGAAACATCCGTTCGACGGCGTCCCGATCCTGCTGCAGCTTGCCGCGGAGGTGCTGGGCAAAGGGCCGGCCATTGGCATCCCGCTCTGAAAGAGCAGCCTGTGTGCAGCGTCCGGACATAAATTCAGAATAAATTCACACGTGCGATATTCCTGCTGATCTAGCATAAGCATTTCAGAGTTTAAAAGTGAAGCCTCTTATAGTGACAGGCTGCTTTTTCTGACACTATATTCCAACATAACTTAGCTAAATAAATGTTTAGTGATTTCAAAGGACATTAAACATGCTATCTTTTGTGTTCCATTGGCTTAACATGAAATAAATACTAAATAGCATCTTCTAATCTCTTGCACGTGTGGATGGATGGACATTGCTCAAGGCTTGCTTACCATCTACAGCAGTCTCCAGCCTTCCTTACAGTGAGAGCTACTTTTACAATGCAAATAATGTGTGGAAATACCAAATCACGACGGTACATTTAGTCACATAAGGGGGGGGGGGGGGGGGTGAGTCACTGTTGGCTGCGAATGACTTGAAGACCGATCTGTCAATTGTGATCAACTGATTGGTGACCACTGATCTGCAGTTTTAAACGTCTGCAGCTGTGTAATCACCCCTTATTTTATCAATAAGTCTTACCAGACCCCAGAGTGCCCGCTATTTTCAAAAGCGGTACATGCTATTGAAATTGTCTGAAGGTCTGTTGTTGAATCTGAAGGCATACGAGAAGGCCTTTGGCTTATATTAAGCCACAACTGAGGCATATCTGGAAGAAAGCTGAGCTGCTTTTGAAGGTAATTTGTGGCCCAATACTCTGTTCTCTGGTTCTGACTGGTCCTCCACTGCGTTAAGTGCAGCAGGTAACAGTATGTCACCCTAGAGGCTTATGCTCTCACCTCGTCTCTGGAAAGTGGATCTCAGAGCTCAGCTCTCTGCTTGACTGAGCTTCCTCAGAGATCCTTTCTGCTACATTTTATTGACCTTGTTCTCAGTGGTCACGCTGGCACCAGTAGGCTTTAGGTTTATTCCCCAGCAAAGATGTACCAAAGTATTTTGCCTCTATGCCTGGAGGTCAGGGCCGAATTACGGATCTACTGGCCATATTACAGGCCGGCATCATCTCCTCGGTCCCTCACGACAGGGCCTGCATAGGCCATGACCTGGGGAACACCTCTTAGGTTGTTAATATATTCCTAATGATGTGCTACTTCTCAAGGGTAGCCTCGGCGTGTCGCGGCCCGCGCCCGATAACACTGCGCACCCGGGTGATGGCACACTTCGTCTGCTGGGTGCAAACTGGCCTCAGGGCGGCCTGCTTAGCAGTGCCTAGTTTACTCACAGCACAGTGCAGCAGGTAACAGGCCCATACAAACCAGGTCTCCGGCACAGCATGGAGAATCATCCCGATACAGCGGCACGGCCCCACGAGGCCCTGAGATCCTGGCTCGACACACACACAAACACATGCAGTGGCTTTCTTACACATGAGGCTGTGCCGCTAACGTCTGCTGGTGACACCAATCTCACCTCGTTCTCAGATGGATGATGATCCGACACAAATCAGAACTGATGGATTATTTTTTCGCTTATTCTTAAGATGCCGACTAACATAGCTAAATCCATTCGTAGTGACTTTCACTGAAGCATAGTAACTTGCTAACTGCCATTAGAGGGAATAACATCGTGGCTGATTCTTTTGGATTCAAATGGCCCATGAGGCAAAATTACTAACAAAATTGCCCAAAACTGAATACTTGAAAAATTATACAGGTGAACATGTAACATAAATATTAGCTTGAAACTGCTGACTTCTTGAGCTGGTGACAGCTGAATTTTAAGGAAAGCTATTTTACTAAAGTCAACTGCTTTACTTAAGGCTATAACTGTGTATCTTAAGGAGATGCAAACCCTTTGAATAACAGTTTTATTTCTGCCTCACATTAGCCCTGTGCATCAGAGTATGGTATATTGCAGACAAATATCCTTCTGGCATCTTTAGGAACTGGGTTTAAAGCAGCATTCAGGTCTAATTGCTTTCATGACTCGGGAAGTATTTCCCCGATAAGTGGGGAATGCATCTTGGCACTTAGGGAGAGGACCAGAGTTAGGGGAGGGAGGGATGAGATGGCCACAAGCCTTCGCCTCCCTTCTGACTGTCCTCCTAACCTCATCATACACAGTCTGACTGATCAGGTCCAGGCACTCATCAGTGCTCAGGGGCTGCTGAAAGTCTGTGTCACTGTGGGCTGAACTGGCGCTGCCTTACACCAAAAATGATTTTCAGCAGCAAAGTTACTCACATATTAACTAGGAAAATACACTGCTGCACGGTACGGGTCATGAAAACAGATGGAGGCTATTGATCTGTTGCAGCTCAGTTCTGCACTGCTGTTATATAAGGTAAAACACAATACATGTAATACACTTCTACCTCTCTGATGTAATTTTCCCAATGGAAATACACCAAAAAGACAAAGACAAAACATGGCAGTATGAGGCATTTCAAACAGTCGGTCGTCGTCTGCTAACGGCCAAGAGAGGAGGTGGCACCCCCAGCCCAATTGGTCTGGCCCCATTGTATGTGCTATGATTTAGACATTTTCTCCAGGGCGATATTTGTTTGTGTGGCTCTGTCGTGAGCTGCCGTCCAGTTTGTTTGGCCATCTCACAGGCCTGTGAGTAACCACAGCACGCCTGGTGCTACTGACATCCAAACAGAGCCGGTGCTACTCAACACAAGGAGGTATGGGGGGGGGGGGTCATCTTCATTCGTCCCCCTCCCCAACCAGCTCTCTCCCCAGTCTTATCACGGTGTGGTGACAGGCCCACTAATTCCCCCAGAACTGGATCAGGACCCACATGCCAAGCCCTATAAAGGACTCAGCAAGACAAAGGAGCCCCAGAGAGAGGAGTGCGAGCTTCAAAGCTTTCGGGGGGGGGGGGGGGCGGGTGATTGTTTCCACCTGGAGCC
>JAODKL010000062.1:12876624-12938567 GCA_026780765.1 Petrocephalus schoutedeni | reverse complement strand
TGGACTGTGGGGGGAAACCGGAGTACCCGGAGGAAACCCCACAACGGCACGGGGAGAACATGCAAACTCCACACACAGGGAACTGGGCCGAATTCGAACCCTGGTCCCAGAGGTGTGAGGCGACAGTGCTATCCACTGCACCACCGTGCCGCCCTCCATACAGTCCATATGATAAAATATGTGAAGCCTACCAGATAGTAATTGGTTTTATGAAGAGACTTCAGGTGTGTTTCATCATGGCTGAGGGTGCAGTAGGGCAACTTTTGAAATCTGATTTTTTTCTCTTTCTAAGAGAAACAAAAAGATCAGGTTAAAGCAACATGAAACGAGAAATAAGATGATAAAGAGATTGTAGGACTGCCTTTCAGTAGCTGGGAAAGAGAACACACAGAACAAATGAGAAGTAAACATACAGCCACAGGAAGCCATTAACTGCTGCAGGGACCAATTAGGACCCAGCAGGTGTCCTTGGCTTTGCCTGCTTTGGTCCTACCCCACCATAGTGACTTTGACTGGGCCTCTCAGACTGGACTGAGGAAACAACAGGCAGTTTCATTTGCTCAGCAATTTGTACCAAAGGATTCCTGCCAGTGGGACCATAAAGTCCTTTATAGTGCAACCTTTGTCTTCCTCTTCAGTGCAGGTCATTAGAGGGAACAATTACAGCCTCCTGAAGAAGCTCAGCCTTTATAAGAACAGAGAGATAAGACAGGATCTCTAGACATGCCCCCCGCTACCCCATCAATACCTGTACCCACTTATTCCTTCACACACTTGTTCAGTTTCTCACTCACTTGACTGCTCACTCACTCCCCAGACTCAAGCTCCTCCTGATTCACGTCTCTCTACACCAACTTCACCATGACCCTGAGAAGGCAGCTCTCAACTCAGTTGCCAAAAACTGCCACTATCAGTGATACGTATCATAAACCGCATTGTTGTTAATAATCACTTCCATTGTGGACTGTCACTGTTATGATGGTGATTATTGACAGTCGTTCTTTAGGGAGTACAATATGAAATGTTTTGGCTATATCAGCAGTGCTACACTGCTGTTCTGTAAGGAGTTCCCTGCATGCCATAATTAAAAATACAATGGTAGCATATTTGTAAACTACGTTGAAAATAAAGAATATGTTTATATGGATTTGTAAATGGGTATGTTTGTTATATTATCATCTATCTATCCATCTTTTAAAAATGCCTAGAGCATTTACTCTACATTTCCATTTGGATGGATGCATATGCTAGGCCATTTGCATATCAACTCAATAACTCAATACAGCCGCAGAATTACGCTTTGTCAGCCCAAAGATGTGACTTTATTCTACTTGACAGCAGCCCACAGAGCATTTAAATCACACTGACAGCTTTGAAAGGCATTTTGTTAAGTAGTTTGTGTATTGTAATTATAACAGTGTCTACAACCCCTCTACTTCCATGTAATGCGACCATTATGCACAGCCCAAAGCGTGCCTGGTGACGGACCGGTGACTGTCAATGGAATACACACCAGCGATTGGAGGGACACCATCTCATCTGGCCCCCGCAAGATCACGGCTCTAACAGCTTGGCGGAAATGGGGAACTCAAAGGGTTTAGATGTTAATTGCAGTTCTAATGATCTGGTTAATATGCAAGTCGCTTTGGGAAACAAGGTCTTCTATAGCAGCTGTTAATGCAAAGTCAGGGTGGGTGGGGTGGGCTTGGGTGATCAAGGTAAAGGGGGGTTAGCAGTGGGTGCCGACGGATAGAATAGCTTTGATTTGCTGGGTTGTGTATTTGAGGTCAGACGTAGTCGGTAGGGGGGTTTGATTGTGGGGACAGGCAGCGCTCATTACCACAGGCTGTATAACCTGGGCCCTAAAAGTCTGGCTCCTGGACCAGGCCAAATACTTTCAAACATTATCTAGGCTCTAACCATCCGGATCATTGAGTGAGGCGCTAATACAGTATGATCCACTGGGACAGCAGCTTGCTCACTGAACACATGCTCTCTGCACGCTCACACTTATCTCCTTTTCGGTATAGAAGGGCCCTAAATTCCCCATCATTAATAGGCCTGCAAGGCCAGACAGACTGAGACAACCCCCCCCCCAACTCATGCTTCCTGTAGCCTTCAGACCCCACAGACAGACGCCACGCTGTTTCAGTCTCTCCTTCCAGACTTTTAGGATCTCCTCGCTCCCACTTCCCCCACCATCCCAAAGCTCAGTAAGAAATTAAACATCTCAGATAAGCTGATATGCTGATATGTTCTACTACAGCCTACATATATATGCCCAGTCTTATATGCACTCTCACTACAAAAGTTACGTATGAAAATACTGACTTTTCATTTCATTTGAGACTTTGCAGTACCACCTGTCACGTTACTGTTAATTGCACACAATTTATAGTAATTTATGATTATTCTTTAATGTTTCATCCTGTTACCACAGTGTTGGACCAACCAAGCACTTCACTATACATTGTATTGAGTATAACTATGTATGTGTCAAGTAAAACTGATATGATTTGCATGCTGACAAATTGCTGAAGTACTATTGGATGCTTTTTTTGGTTTCAAGACATTTTTGCATTAAGTTACAATTTTACTTTTCCACTGGCAATACATTTCTACAAAGGTGATGGGCAGTTATTATTAAGCAGCCATGCAAAAAACACCCTCTTCTGGTGAGCCGTTTTGATGGTCACATAACTGGCTGGCCTGCAGTCAAGTTGAATTTTTAACAGGATTTAAGTGAACCTTATCCAGGTGTATTGCCTGTTTTGGAGAGAGGGGGTTATGTATACAGACGTATGTATGGATTCCTTACTTGTTTTCCTAGATGTTTCGGAGATTTCGGTGTCGTGAAGCAACGTTGTTTGATGTCAAGTCTCTGTTTCTGAATCTTCTTCCACAAGAGGTCTGAGTAGCGCCGGTGCAAGACGTCCCGCAAACAATGAATGTTTCTGTACGCCTGCAGATGGCGCTAATACATAAAAAAAGACCATGGATATCCGATTTTTTAATTTTTAATTTTTTGATGATTTATTATTTTTTTGAAGATCTTTAGATGTATGTTTTGGTGTTAATAGAAAATGTATGCATGTTTGTTTCGTGAAGTTTTGCATTTTATTGAAAGTTTTAAAGTTATGTATACAATGTGAAGAAAACTCAGGAAATGAACAGTACTCTGCAAGTTAAAGTAAGGTGGTAATGAGCAAACAGACAGATATAGAGTAGGTATCATTGTCCTGAAAAACAATGGCGTTCAGGCCAGGATTTCAGTGGATTATCTTCATGTAGAGAAAAATTCTGCAATATTATAATGGGTCAAAGAAATGCACATAAATGTAAGACACGGATTGGACAGAGAAGGAAATGTTTGGCTACACAGAAACCTGAAAAACAAATTTAAGACATTTCATCCCACCAGACTGAAGCTTCAGCCATCAGCTTAAGGGATATATACATAGTCCATGTGTTTCCAAGTGAAATCCAGCCAAGTCTTCATACACTCTGACAGTCCTAAGACTAAAACACAGTCAAAACGATGTACTGGCAAACTGATTTATGGGCCTTTGGTTGTATTATCAATTTTATCAGGCAGATGATTGCTTAGGACTAAGTACTGATGCAGGAATGGCAGTTCGCTGATAAATTGGACCACTTGAGCTTTTGGTTTAGCTTCCCTCTCTTGGGCGCAGTACTGCTCGGCCCAGTGGGACTGCTGCTTAAACCGGATAAAACGCGGAGTCGGGAGGTAAAACGTTCCGCCGCCCGCACTGGGATACCTGCTCCACGGCAGCCGCCCGTCTCCCACCGGCCTCCGCGTCGGGACCGTGCTCAGGGCTTCCTGTGAGGCCCTCCTCATCCTCGCCCCGCGGGCTCTTCCTCACCTTCAGCTGCTGTTTGCTTTTACCATTCTGTAGAGAAAGACCAGATACAATGGAACACTGCAGAAAATGGTCTGCTCACTTTGTGCATTGGCAAGCGGCCTGACGCAGTACATGGATGGGACACCTAAGCGACAAGGCCACCGCAGAATTCCTCATTTCATTCTGTCCTACTTACTTTGTCCAGGCCATAATTGTATAAGTGCAGTATCTGGCACCTCTGACCACATCACCAACTCTTATTCCCAGGACAATGACACACCTTTATGTAACTCCAAATGCTGAAGGCACAGAAGGTCCAATTTTGTTAAGTGCGGGCAGTAACGAAATAGCCTGTCGTTGCATGGGCAGAGCAGGAACACTGTGTTTAAACCATAGTTTACAGTTTTTAACACCATGATTGTTACAGTACATTACACTTCCAGATTAATATCAATGTGTAAGGTAGCTGTCCATGAATTAGCCGGGTCAATCCAGAGATACGTCTTGAAATCGGCCTTTAATCGATTCAAATCAAGATAAATGTTTTACCCCAGACATGCCATTCATTTCATATGTTGGAGATGGTTTGATTTAAGTGTTCAGACAAATTCAATACAAAATGATAACCTGATAATAATCTGAATGCAAGTGTAAATATGTGTAAGTATGACCCTCCCATTGGCTGCTGGAAACCACAGACTAGTTCTTTTTGGGCCCCTGTCACAAAAGGGACTCAGACAGATACATTTATTGGCTTTCAGTAGCAGAGCTGAAAACAGCGCACCCCAAAACTGGGCTCTCCATCTACAATGCCAGGTCTGATCTCCAAGACCCTTGGACAGCACAGTGCAGGTAACAGCAAAACCATCAACCACCAAGACTTGGAGCAGTTGACTAGAGAGTTGACTCCATGAGGTGAAATGAGGTGCGTGGGAAGGCAGACTCAAGTGCAGAGTGCTGAAAAGCTATTAACAGGAATCAGAACCAAGGGAATGGGGTCAAAATGAGACAAACCACAAACCCAAGCTGTAGAATTCAGGCAACTTGTGACCATGAGCCCAGGTACAAAATATTAAACAGGACATAGGAACTTGATAAGATGCCAGCCACCCAGAACCACTAAGCTGGTGACAATGTAGACAACCCTGACCAAAGGTGCGAAATACAAACAAGCTGAACCAAACAAATCTTTGAGCCCTGTATTCACAGAAAAATGATGACTGAGCAGTGTGCAAATGCCAGCTACCACCAGCTCAAGACCACAGGCCAGGACAAATGACCTTATTAAAAATGCAGGAAAGGTGTGGCAGTGCCTATCAGGTGGGTGGAATTTCTCCCCACACACAGGACTGAGGGACATACAGGGGCATACAGAAACATCCCTAAACTGAAGCTCGTGCTTTACACTAAACATCAGTCCTGAGATATTTAAAGCATGCTAAAGAAGCTTCTTAAAGGCCAGTGGAAGAGCACCAAAATGTGACAGGACCCCCCCCCCCCCTTAGGTAAATGTAGAAAAGAGAGCAGAAAACTTTGACAGGTTGGGTGTTCAGATGCTCTAACCAAATGTGGCCTCATCAGCACAGAGAGGGTTCTGACCACTTTGTGGATTAACCCACTTTTGTAGTAGACAGGCTCCTTTACATTCCTGGGGCTGTCCCATGAGCACTCGTTACCAGGCCCCAAATACCTGCGGGTCACTTTCTGGCCCACATACCCACGGCCCACTGGGACATCTGACAGGACGAATCACACCTCCACAAACCCGCTTTTGCAGACTCATTCATGCTGTGGCCTTGTTTAACAGTGTCTAAAATGCCGGATGCTGATTCGTCGTTATAATTCTAATTTAAAAACATCAATTACAGCTGGACCTTGTTTATTTCAGGGACAATCTCCCCATTTAACTTGTGGCAGTATGCGCTGCCTAATATTTTTTCAGTCTGGTTTCCGGAAGAGAACATTTAAGATGAATTGCAAACTAATTAAGAAGGTTCCTTTTGCTAAAAAGATTAATGATCAGGTCAAAGCAATATAAAAATGTAAAGGCGCATCAGACCAAGAGGAGTATGCTGGGGTGAATAAGTAGGAACAGATCAGCTTTAACGATAAAATAGTTCTGTTTGTTCCGAACTGCACATATCATGACATTGCATGAGATTTTTTTGCTTTACCAACAGTCAGTGATATAGGTGGTGCCACTCAGGCTTATGATTGGTTTGCATTTGCTTCTATATTTAGAATAATGTGCAAAGTAGTGTAGTTTGAATCAACAGTGCTGTACACTAACCGGGCTGGTGGTACGGATGCTGCCCCCATCCTGTCTGGAGGGTTTTCATGCTTTCCCCATGTCTTGCGGGCATCCTCACGCAGACGAAATACTGTACACGCAGTTAGATGAATGGCTGTGTCAATTGTGGTGTGGGTGTAAGTGTGCCCTGCATGTCTGTCACAACACTGTCAGGCAGCAAGTGGCCAGACCTCAGGATTGTATAGCCTGGGTCCTTTAAGAGAGCAGTGTCTTTGTCTTCCTGTGTAATGGGCATTGAGTTAAGGATTTTTTTAAGATTTGTTACCCCAGTAATAGTGAATTAATCTTGAGCATCTTGGTCTAGAGCAAGGGTGGGCAATTCCGGTCCTGGAGGGCCGTGGTCCAGCACATTTTGGTGATTTCCCTGCTCAGAAACACCTGTCCCAGGGTTCACTTAAAGCGTACAATTAACTGGTGAGATGAACCAGGTGTTTCTGAGCAGGGAAATCACCAAAATGTGCTGGACCACGGCCCTCCAGGACCGGAATTGCCCACCCCTGGTCTAGAGCTATCTGGGCTCTTGCTATCAGATGTAAAATGTGAATACTGGTCATCAAGCACTAACACCAGTTTACAGAGCATTGCACTGCTTTACACACCAGTGCCAGTGGCAGCCCTAGCATCTGCCGCTGCCGAAAGCCAGATATGGGGTTTGACGACTCCGCTGCATGGAAAGATCTCCTTCTTTCCTGGGGGTAACTGACCATCGCACAGTCACCCGGGGGCTGATGGTCCAGAAAAAAAGTGCAGAGACAGAAGCAAGGACACAGAAGGAGGAGTGGGGGGGGGGGAACTGGGGGAATGATAGAAGGATGACAGAGAGGGTGTCTGAAAAGAAAGCTGGGAGGATGGAGAGAAGAGATAATTCAGCTGAAAGGACAGAGAGAGGGAAAGAAACAGAAACAGAGGAAAGAGGGCAGAGCCAAAAAAAGAAAAGAACAAGAGGTCACACAGGAGACAGTGTTGCCGTTTGTAACCACGACAACTGTCTCAGGAGCTTTTCCAAGCCATTCTTTCTGCTTTTTTTTGACAGGCAGACCCGACACACAAGGGTTTGATTTTATAAACCCCTGCAATGATGTAAGCCGATTAGAGCGGGAGCTCTGGGGCCCGACACGTGAAAGGTCCCACTGTATGGGGGCCACGGCTCTGCACAGCTGCAGGGGGCCCACGCCGGCGAAGAGCGCCAGCCCGCCGAACAAAGTGGCCAGTGAAGCCTGCGAAAGGCACACCGCGTTACGCGACCGTCCATCGGCAGAGCCCGAGCGACGCCACGGAGGGACGGCCGCCCAGGACTGGATGTTCTGACCCAAGAGGGGCAGACGGCCTCAGTGGAGGTGGGGGGGTTGTTCTGGCCAGCTTCTTATCCAGACCAAAGGCACATTCTGCAAAGACCCTGTACCATAATCCGAGATGAATACACTCAGGGGGGCTGTGCCTCTTTAAAAGTACCTTACAGTCACGCGAACTGGTGCAGTGAATGACTGGCAGACTGAGGGAACAAATCTGGATCAGCTCCATAAGTATACCATCCGTCCACTGACAAAGATCCCTATTGTACAAACTTTTGAGCTGCAATTCATTGTCCTTATTCATCACATTGCCTGGTGCCCTATATCATAAATAGCTTATGCTTATTTTTTTATTTTATTTTTTTAATGATTAATTATGATTGGAAAGTTTTTGAAATATAATTTCAGTTTACCTCTTCAATACTTCTGGGAGGCATGTATGCATCCAGAGTGGAGGGAAGGGTGCTCTGGCGATATTTGTCAGGACTTTTACAAGACATCATGGCACCTCTACTGTCACCTTTAGTTCTGTGATAAAACAGAAACATAATTAAATTGCTTTTGGGTGGCAATAATGCAAACAAGCAGATCTCATTAAAGAAGAAGATAATATTTGGGATCATATTGTTACCTTTTTTAGTGAAGGATAGATTAACAAACAATATCAGAGGCCTTTAAATAGCTGTGATTTCCAAGGGGATGTAATAGGCTAAAGGGGAACCATAAATGCGACTGACTGAACAACGTGACATTATTAGTGACCAGCAGGAGTGCTTACATCGGTATTTCCCATGAAGCGATTTGAAACAAGAGAAAACGTAAGGAAATAAGTATCTTCGACGTACAAAAACTTTTAACTCGAGACAAACCGTTTCAATACGAACAACTTCAATATGAACAACGAAAAACTGACCTGTTGAATTAAGAAAATCAGCCAGCCGGGAATTCAATGTCGGGCGATACAGACGGGAACCACGGCAGCTGTAGTCAAAACATACAACCCAATCACCCAGAATGCACAATTTTTATTCAAATTGAGTTTCTGTAACTAGGTTACCAAATACAATAAAAATAATTTTAACTCTTAATAATGGAAGATAAATTAAACATACGTATTAATGAAATATACATAATTTCCTTTTTTTTTGCATTTTCTTTGACACCGTGTTTATTCAAAACATTGCCTATTTATTTATTTTTTTCTGCGTGGGGAAGGAGCCGTCTTTTTGGAAGTCACTGGGTAAATTCCACGAATGGTTCTCTTCATAACTGTAGTGAAAAGTTGGGAGGCTGGAACCGAAATGGACAACTTTGATGCTGTGTCAATAATATAACGAGTTGTACAAATAAAAACCCAAAATTGAGTTCGATACATTATACCTACCCATTATAAGCTCGCAATCACTTCCACTGAGTGTCTGTTAAGTATTTTTATTAGCTCGTTGGAACTGAGATATGCACTGAACAAGTTAGCGACGATCTGGGGTGATAAATTAATTCAAAGCAGAAACATCATTCTGAGGTCTGCATGCACCGTAAATCGTACCCTCAAATCCTTTATCAGGTAGCGCGCTGAAGTATAATACAGATAATTCAAATTCATAATACAACATTCCTATGTAGCGACTAAAACACAACATGAAAAGCAGTTCCCTTTGCTTTGAATGCGTCGCGCTGGCCATCGTGTTTACGGAGACGTTACCATGGCGACGGCGGCTCGAAATCCCATTGGCTCTCCTCCTCAAGCTCTTCGGATTAGCCTTGCCCCCCACGTAGTGAAATTGGCCTAAACTCTCTGTCCGTAGGATGGGAGGATCACCTCCCTAAGTGGGACGAATGGAGTGGGAGGGACGGACAGGCTGGGACACAACGTGCTGCCACAGGTTTTAAATGGAAGATTTTATAAAAAATAAACTGACCAGTCAGGTAGTGATTATTATACTGCATATACACGCCTCCTTTCCTTTTTTTATCAAAACAAAAGAGCCTGTTATCAAATGTAGAAAACATCACCATATAATATTTCTTTAAGCTGATAAATATAATTGATAATACAATTCTTTGATACAGTAAATTCTTCCCCAGTATGGTTTATAAGACTAGATATATTTAGCAAGATCAGTATGTTTTATTTTCTGGTTTATTTCTGAGCATAAAATCAACCCTTAAAACATTTGGATCAATTTCACGGATTCATTTAAAACTGTCATCACGAGTATTTACCGGGTACATGATTCCAACAACCCTTAGAAAACCTTGCCATCACAGACTTAAGAGGTTTATCTAATAAGAACATTTACGCCTAAAGCTATCTACCGCCACAAAATGGCTTAAAGGCACCAAAGAAAACGTCCGCATTTATTCAAAACTGTTATTCATGAGTTTTGTCAATATTCTAGATGAACGGAAGCTATTTTTCAATCTCTTGGGAAAAGTAAATAGATTCTATAGACTATTGTACACTGAATACAAAGAGGATGTGTCATCCATTGTTGACACCTTAAAGCACCGTTACGGTAAAACCAAGAAACAGTGGAACGCACATTTCTAACATCGTAAAGATCAGGAGTCCGTTAATATAATTTACACGTTTATTGCATATAAACAGTTTAAAAATTCAACGAAAACACGTGTGCAAACAAATATTTTCTAAATTGCATAATAAATACTGTACAAGGCTTGTTTCACGATAAATACACGTTTCGTTTTGTAACACCGTCTTTTATTTGTGTATCTAAAACAACATACAATTCGGTGATTAACAGTCATTTGTTCGTCTGACCAAAGGCGCTCAAATGCGGTCTGTGTCTCTCAGATCTTTTGTTCAGCGAATACAAAGGGATGGTCCCTTTACGGGAAGTAATGGTACCAGTGGAATCCTCCTGTTGATGTCGACATTTCCCAGAGAGACAATCACATCTTCTCGTATTAAAAATCTCCATATCACGAAAATAACCACATGTCTTACAATGAGAGGGTGTGCTCTCACAAAAAAAGAGAAAATGCTATGTGCAAATAACAAGCGCTCATTAGTAGCCAGGGTGAGGAAAATTACCTGCTTTGTTCTGAATGACAACCACAGGTAGCAATCTCAGTTCAGAATTGCTTTACAGAAAACATTCCGCTGGTTTCGTGACAAACGTGGTTGCAAAATAAACCTGACTGTCTATTTGCTCGTGAGCAGTGTTCTGCTTGAAAAAACCAGTGATAATTTTATTTTTTTTCCAGTTCGGGCGTACGAGGTGCAAATCTACAGTCAGTGTACTTATTAGCAGCTTTTCAGGTGCGGCAGAGTCGCCAGTTTGTCCGCTTTCCCAAAGGCAGCAGCACTTTCTACTCCCTTGAGCCATTCCTTGCATTTCCTGACCACCGTCTCGTCCACGTCGCCGTCCTCCTCTTCATACTCCACGTCGTCGTATTTGTACTGGTCGTTTAATAGCGAGATTTTCACAATGGTGCGGATGTCTTCTGGGTTCTCCGGTTTGCCAGCGGGAGCGCTCGTCTTGGAGACCCCTTGGCCGCGTTTGGAGGGGAGCACCCGCCTGTGCCTGTACTCGGCGGAGCCGCAGCACTTCTGCTGCTTGGCCATCATCTGCTTCTCCAAGTTGCGCTTCTGGATCACCAGAATGGCCTCGGGGGTGAGGCTCAGGGTAAAGTGTATCTCCTCCTCGGTCTCCTCCTTGGCCAGGGAGCTCCGTGAGGAATGCTTGCTGCTCCTCTGGGTGGCCGACTCCCCCGAGCTGGACCGGGGCACGCTGTCGTAAGAGCTGGTCAGAGGAGGCGGCAGTGCCAGCCACGAGTTTTTCCCCTCCGTCCCCAGGCCGACAGCCGGTCTTGGAGTAGAAAGTTTGCTCTTCTGTTGCTGTGGCATTCGCCCCAACTGCCTAAGGTTAGCCGTTGGCCAAGAGGTAGACAACTTATCCTTTTCGGAGTCTTTCTCTTCTTTAGTCTTTCCACCACTGAGCATAGACTGTGGAGGTACGATGTTGGTTTTCTTTTTCCTGAACAGTTCTTTCCCTGGGGAGGAGATCCGCGGATGCAGGTTAATCGGTGGAAAAGGCATTTTTTTAAAAAAAAAAAACGTCAATTAAAGTATAAGACAAATCAGACCCAGTCTTTCACCCGAATGTTGGGAAGAAAAGCAAAAATATGTAAAATATCGCTGGGGGATATTTCCAATAGCATCATCCACTGGCGTTCCGGCAGTCGTGAACACACTTGTTCACACGCCACTTGCCTTGTGCCCCGTCCGAAGTGGTTTCCAGTCACGCTTCTCTTTATGCCGCCCGGCGGAAGGCGTGGCCAGCGTGAGCCGCGCCGGAGCCGGAGCGGGATCTGAGCCGGAGCGGGATCCGGAGCCGGAGTCGGAGCTGCGAGGGACAACAAAGACACGCCATCCAAACAGCACTCGCCCGCTTCATTAATAACCGGCTCACACGCGTGCAGCACATCCTTTTTCAGGGCTATTCAATAAAACCAGTCGAAGAAGACAAATCACTATATTGCAATAACAGTAGCGTTAGCTCAATACGAATAATTAATCAACTATTATAAAATTCTAATATAAATTGGATGCAGACGGTATTTTCTAATATATCGCGTGTGTTTTTGCAGGATTAAATTAAGCCTTTGTTTGAGGTTCTCGTAATTATGAATAAAGTTAATATTGCACGTTCGAAAGGTTAAACGCTCAAAAGACCTTATTCTCTACTGCTGGTGGTATTTCAACAGATTCTCCATATGGTACAATAAGTTAAGCTACTGATTCATCTTACAGACACCACGTTATTTAGGCCAAGCATATACGGCAGCTATTTAGCTACATTTTTAAATAAAAAATAAATTTCAAAGAGAGCAAAAGGAAATTATAAATGTTCGTTATCATTAAGGCGCCATATATCAGGCCTAACTCAGAATATGGCATTTCAATTTTAAAAATTGCAAAAATAATCTCTCAGCGCTAAAACAAATGAAAATGGAAATTGCTCCCTCTTCCAAACGTCCCCGACAAATTTTGACATACGGCACACCCCGTCATGGATTAAAACAAAAATTCCAATAACCTACAAAATATTGCCACAGTTTGCGCACCTCCGGAATATTTCCGGAACCATAAAAGGTAAATGTGCGCATTTACGTGTTTATATTGACAGTAAGTCGCCATGGAGGGTTAGTTGCGTTTTGGTGCATATGAAGTCATTAGTTCATTTGAGTGTTAAGGAACCATGGTGTTCACACATCTCCATCATGATTGCAGGCGCTCCGTTTCTAGGCTACGACATGTCCAAGCCGACAGGTTGCAGAAGTGGGGAGAGGTGAATCATCCATGTCTAGATTAGTTTGCATTAAAATACTGTAATGTACATCGTCACACTGTAGTTTTGTAGGCAGGTAGAGTTTATTTTTTTACAGCTGTGAAGGATTCAGTACTATTCCAAAAATAAAATGACTATGAAAATGAAATTACACCAATCCTTATATTAGCCTGTATATGCAGTCAATCTTCAATCATTATGTTTACATAAACATAATGCCATTATTAAAACACACATTGCAAACTTTGCAGAAAAAAACAAGTATTAAAAGGTGCGAAATATACATATAAGCTTCTTTATTAGTACATTTCAACTTGTCTGCTTTGATGGTGCTGTTATTTTAAAGCACAATTATATTGCTCTATTAAAAAGGTCATTATACAAAAATAGAAGCCACAAAACTTCTCACCCTCAACAAGAAACAAAGAACAATACAGTTAAATGAACTTAAAATACTCAGCTGTACTTTCTTGGGCTAAACAGCTTATGGGACAAACATATACATCACTTCCAGTGTTGCAGAAAATCTTACATACACTTACTCAGATTAAAATAAAATTAAAAAAAAGAGTAATGGGTTGGTTCTTATTAAACAATCCTCCATGTATCCTTTATACATGTATATATAAGATGTATTTATAAAGTAGTAGTATAGTTTAGTAATAATATGAAGTAATATTTATAAAGTTCTCATTTTATATAATTGTGTGTGTAAACTGGAACATACCTATTCCATTCCATTGTGGGTTTTGTTTTATTTCTTTAGAAGGCGGGTGTGGACTAAAACCAGCAGATCTCGCTGGTTACATAGCAACCTGTTATGGCCGTTTTCTATCATTTGCTGACTAGAAGTCTTTCTGTCCATCAGCCTGTAAATACCAGATTTATTAACATTATGGATGCAGTGTGTTCATAAGCACTGCGATGGATTGCATTACATTGTCCGGGCAGCCGAATCTTTAGCATATGACACCTGCCAACCATCGCTTGGACACCTTTAAATGAAGCTTGCCATTGTCTCTGTGAGCCATTTCGTGTTATGAGGCTCTATCAAGTCCAGCTCATTAGGGCGTCTGGCAGGCAATCAAATCGTGTCTACATTGGCTCTAGTTATGCTGAAAAGGCAGATTCCCCTGCACAGGTGCTGGTAATCCTCCCTTCAGCTGAACAAACACACAGGATGATAACAGCAGGGGACCCCGCACAAACGTGTGAGGCCGTCCTTTGGTCAGCTGAGGCCATGCAGTTAGGCACTGCTGTGTGGCTAATAGGAAACCATGTAACATATTGTCACCATTATGAAGAAAATACACCATTGAGCCCTGAGTGTACAAAGATATAAGAAAATGCCATATCAATACAATACTTATAAATGGACATAACTGCAAAGGATTCCAGGACTGAAGATGGAAAATTATTTTTCATTTATTGTTTGGGTAAGAGTTTTCACAGAAAAGCCGAAAGTCATTTGAGAAAATTAACTCCAAGCTGCCAGTATAAAGTCAGGTTAAAATGTTCATTTAAGGAGAGCACACAGCAGTCAGCAAAAATGCGCCTTTCTCCTGCACTGCAGACACCATATGAATTAATTCCGCTTTAGGTTCTCAGAAAGGCCCCCTCAGTTATGACCGACCTAAATAAAGCTGCTATTATACTTTAGTACAGAATATAAAGATTATTAAATATTTTTCTCCAAACACCTTTCATCAAAAACATTCACACTGTAAAAAAAAAAAATAATTCAGCCTGTGAATAAAATAAACAGGAAATGGACTTAACAACTGTTACTGTCATTAAGTACTCTTTGGGGAGGGGTAAAGGAACAGCATTTAAGACAGTTAAGAATATCATTATTGTACATTTTACGCTGCAATATGTGCACTAGTCTTCACATGAATTGGGAGGCAGGAACCAGATTAACTCAGGCAAGTAGTGAAGCACTTCATCACAGCGTCCCTAGAAAACAAACATTTTTCAATTACACAACTGTATTTGATAAACAGACATAACAGGGTGATGATGTCAAGTGACAACAGCAATAGAGGTCCTGACAAAGTCATTACAAGAAGGCAAAAAACGGCTAAAGGAAACCTTGCGTGGCACACCAAATGTGTTTAAGCACAAGAAATGCATTCCTGCCGAAGTGAAATGACAGGTACGGCCACTCAGCAGTATACACTGTTGTTTGTGGTGTATGATCTCCTTTGTTGCCGCTGTATGGGAGGTGCTCATGAATATTTAACCCTGTTTTGGCGGGAAAGTGACACAAATTCAGCATGAAAAGACCACCCCGCCATCCCCACCCCCAGGTATGTAATGTTGGGATGATGCAATATTAGCCATCACCACGGCAACAGCAGAACAAGGTCGCACTGTTGCTTCCCCCCCCCCCCCGCTGCACTCTGCGTGTGTTGCTATGCAGAAATTGCATCCCTTGCTTGAAACTGACTGGAGGAGGGCTGGAGGGGGAGGAGCAAGGGAAGGAGGTGTGAAACCAGTCAAGGTTAAAGAAAGACGGGCTGGGAGGGTGTGGGCTGTCACCCTGTGTGGTTGCCACCCCCAACGTAGACATAGATTCACGCCCATTCTCGGAAGTCTCCCATGCGCTTTACGGATAAATCTGAGAGTGAAATCAGATGATCTTTCATTTGGAAACATGGGAAAAGATTACTAAATTCACAAGGCTTCCCCTTTCCTGACGAAACCTGCGAGTAAGGGGGGGACAAAAGCTGACGTGGCAAGTTTCTAAACACAGGGTGGTTATGTGTACTGCTAACAAAGCAAAACATGGAAGGCAGACATAATGCTGTTACAGGAATCGGCACTGACCCAGCGGCCAATGGTGTGGCTCCAGAAACACTCCTGGTTGCCCATTCAGCCGCGTACGGAAAAGCAGAAGACGCAAATAAGCTACGCAAATCAGAACGATCCAATCGAAGGAGATTCAACGCCAGATATGGAGATAAATGCAGAATCACTACCCTATCATAGTGATGTAATCAAAGTAAATGCCTTTAAATTGTGATTAATGTAAGCTATTTTGACAGGAACAAAGCAGCACAGTACAGATCAGATAACATACTCCTGGGATAAAGGCTTATCAGACTCCCAGCCTGATAAACTGGTTTCTAAAGGGTCTTTGTTCCACATTTGCCATGGCCAGCTCTGGCCTGACCTTTCCTCTCCTCAAAAGGCAACGGGACAGGAGATTTCTCAAATGCTGGGCTTGATAATGGAAGCGTCTGCCAGGTAGTGGATCTGCAGCAAGTATGCCAGAGCACTAGATTCCTCAGCGTTGAGGGAGGAGGGGGTTAGCAATGGCACGTGGCGTGCAGACACAACACCAGATGGGGTCCCATAGAAGCCCAGCACCCCATATCACCTCAGGCCCTGACATCAACAGCAGACAGCCTGTGAATCTCGCTCTCACTTGCAGGCATGTGGCCAGCTTAATCATCATCCCCCAGACAGCCATTTCATTAGTGCACCTTCCCAGCTAACCTACAGTCTGATTTTCACAGATTATTAATACCAATTATACACAACAGAAAAATTAATATCATATGGTATTTCCAGACAGATTTTCATTAACAGTTCAGTGTATTTATACACTCAGAAAGCATAATGATGATAAAAATTCATCTTTCTTTATAAATTAATATTCTGTTTCTAATGCACCCTCATTAATAATAAGTGGGAGACAAACTCGATGGCCACCTTGACCACCACATCATAACTGCATCTAGAAATAAACCCGTCCGGGGGGTGGGACCACACAGAGCCACATAAATAGCATCTGTGGGGGGGGGGGGTTTCCAGTGTATTTTGTGTGTTTTGCAAACAGTCTGTAAGACAAACTGGGAGGCTCACAAACAATCCAGCATGAGGGCGCTTGGAGCCCAGGGTGGAAGTGGCCTGAATTTAACGCCATATGGCGTATGTAGATGTAAATAAAAACATGTTTTCATTCAGGGAGTCCCTCGGTGACACCCCCCACCACGAGCACCCGCCACCTCCGAGCACCAGACAATCCCCGGGCCCCCACCCCCCCACGATCTCAGTGTGACACATCTGACCAATGCCATATGGCCATTTGTGGACGGAGCAAAAAATAAATAAACAGAAGAGCTGCCTGTGGAGATGTCCAGTTACCACACAGGGAATTTTAATTACTCCCTGGAGGCACACCTGGGACACAACCTCTAATTCCAAGTGCCTGATATAACAAAGGAAAAAAGCAGGAGGTCTGGGGAACACAGCATTCAAATGGCCTTAACGGTGAAGAAAACACTGGAATGGCCCTTTTCTGAACTGAACTGCGTGCTTGGATTTGATTGAGGCAAAGAAAACTGGCTGAACCCTGTGACCAAGCCATCAGCAAACCTTCAACAGTGCAAATGGGTAAAACGCTTCAGCCTACTGCAGAGGACAGCATCACTTAAACAAAATATGTAACTGACCCCAAGTGAATCTACAAAAGTGGCTTACCTGGCGAAGGGAATGTAGGAGATGCTGTACCTGAAAGGAGCAAAAACACGGAGAGGCGTCAGACACGGGGCTCGGGGGGACACGGGCCCAGCAGCCGCAGGAAAAGGCAGATAATTTGCTCTGTCACATGACTAGGTTACTTGTGTAATCAGTTACTGGCAGGAAAATTTCACTGCCACCCTAACCCTAGACTGGCTGAGAGGCTGGCAGTCACCAAGCCTAGTGAAATGTCACTGACGAGCACATGGAGCAGAGCATTGGAGCAGGACAGTGGGTCGCCGACGGCCTTGGATTGCAAAGAACTTGTAGACGGATTAGCCTAACCTGATATTAATGCTCAAACAATCACATCTAACACAAAACCCCTTTACATAAAGGAAAACCAGCAATTTATTTTAACTTTTCTATGGAAAATGCACTTCACACCGCTTCATCTCTGATTGTAACTAGCCATTTTGGTCAGCACTCCTGCCTTACTAATCACAGCAGATTTTATATGTATATATATATATATATATATATATATTTTTTTTTTATTTATTTTTTTTTATTTTATTTTTAATTCTAAATAAAACAAACAAATACTTGTAAAATGACCAACTAACTGACAACTAACATTCTAAGTACTGGTCACCACAGCTCACATATCCACTCATTCCATGCTGGTAATAACTGTGACCTAAATTAACAGAAATTACAAAATATGGAAGCAAATTCATATGCCCAGATTATACCTTTTTTTCTTACTGCCGTGGTATAATGAATAACCTTTGCAAATTGAAAGTAAGACACTGTAAATTCTACTTCTTCCAAAAGTAACATCTGAGTGTGCGCACAAACAGGAGCATCAGCGCACGTGGGTGTATGGTGACCATGTACGGCACTCAGGCATGCAGCGGGTTTCAACGACAACGCTCATCAGAGGCGGCGCGGCCAGCGGTCTGACTCACGCAGGCAGGATACGGCTGTAAAATCACAGCGATTACGTCGGCGACCAAGCCAGGCCTGGTGACGTATTTGGAACAGGGCGCAAGTAGGATGCTGCCTCCATAGATGCATGGAAACGCCACACACGGCACAGCACAGAAACATTCTGACACTCCCCCGACAAGCTACAGACCAACCCACAATCGCAAAATTACAGTGCTACGTATAAATATGCGTACAGACTTCACCTATGCTGCAATCTTCACTGAAATGGAGGTAATTCCATCAAATGGATATTATATCTAGATTCGGAGGCATGTTTGTTGGGGCCTAACTGACTGACACAGCAGGGGGTTTTAGCTGGCTCATAAGGCATATAAGGAACAAAAAAGTGGGGGTTCTAACAAGCCGTTTGCCATGTTAACAACATTTTAAAGTGCTGAAATATTCATATTCATAATATTAAATTTTTATAGTCATTAAGTCCAGTTTCTTCTGAACCTGGCCGAAAGCTCCCTTTGAAATACCCATGTAAATTATATTATACATGCACACACATATTCAATTATTTTATGCATTATGTTTTTCCCAGAAGGAGGTTTGCTCGTCCCTGAATCAGCATCACTGACCAACACCCTGATTTAAGTGACGCTGATGTTTTTGGGTGCTGGATGCTGACGCTCTCGTGCCATTTGGCACTAACCACAGAGGTCATGACGTATTTTAGCCAATGGAATTAATACTCCCACCTCCCCCATTCCCGAGAAAGCTTCAGTTTAGCCAAAGGTGAAAAACAGGTAAAACATGTTCTTCCTCTGCAGTACAGTGCTAATAGAAACCTATTCACCTCTTGGCAGACAGGCTTTATTTTTAATCAGAAGGAGGATACCCATTAAATTACTGCGAATGAACACTAACTTAAACCAGCACCCATTTAATACTTGTGATATGAAATGCTTTTGTGAAATGCAGCAGGGTGACAGCTTCAGTATTTGGATCATGCTCAGTATTTGGAGTTTGCACACTCGCCCTGTCATGCAGCCAGGCTAACTAGCTTCTCCTGCATGGGTGTGGTGTCCCTTCCAGGGAGTTCCCCTGCCTGGCATCCCATGCCATCTGTACCAGCTCTCCACAGCAGCCCAGTACTGGAAAGTCACTTGGATGTTGGGTGCCTTCGAAAAACGTTCCAGTGCTGTATTTCAGAGCTTCCCCTTCTGGCCCCTGTCCCTGAGTCGAGACTACATTTGTCACAAAATGTACTGAACTATTTCATACGGCCATTACACTGGAGGTTGACATAGAAACAAATGCTGTATGACGCCGGCATCAGGATAACACAGGACGCCCCCACATGCCACGTAATTCTCCTTCTGACAAGCAAGGCCCACGGCCGCCAAATCGTGCTCTGCGGCACAATGAGACACGTCATTTGTTTCTCTCTCAAAACAAAGGGCGTAAAAATAAAACTCGGGAATATTTACAGTACAAACATGCAGAGAGATTGAAAAGGGCCATTAGGAAAGTGGGTATCCCATAAAGTTGTGGTGCCAGGCAAAAGTAAAATGTGGTTTTCACCAAAGTTCCTGCATCTGTGCAAGTATCCAAATCAAATATAAAATTTACTACTAGTATTTGATTTCTTAACATCAGTTAATGTTTCAGGTATGATTGTTGTAAAAATCTACTGATATTCTAGGGAGTTTTAGGAATTTAAAATGGAAAGAAAGAACAATATCAATGGCCCCAAATACACAAGCAGCCAGTGTCACAATAGGCAGAGGACTTAATCTGCTTGTTTAGGAGAACCGACAATGTGGATGTCCATGTGTGGCAGGACAAGTGGCACCAGCTCATGGACCTGGGAAGGTATTCATCACATGCCCAAGCTAAGCTGTGTTACAGCAGCTCATAGTGAGGCAGTTACGGAGTAGGCTGACCGACTGTAACAGTGATGAGCTGATAGGACCCAGGAAGGCAGACCTGGGGAAAACAGCACCAAACCTCATAACGCAACACAAACACACCGCTGTGAAATCTCTCTACGCTGTGACCCAAGAAGTCAAATAAGTAGGAAATGACTTACCATGTCATGGCCAGGAACTGTAGTATGCAAAAGATGATGGCCAGCCCCTTCTTTCCCCACTGTGGAGAATGACACAGAACACTGGTTACTTTTCCAGTTTTTTGCTACACTCAAGTGTTCATGGAATGAGGATGATAAAAACTTACCCAAAAGACTGCACACAGGGTCAAAGCTAAGCAGAGCTAGAAGGGGACACATACAGCAATCAGTAATTTGTAAAATATATTTATAGGAGCAAGCTGAACAACTGTAATAGTCAATCAACGGACTCACATCCAGACAGCTTAACAACAGCATAGTAATTCATTTTTTTGAATATTTGCCAAACCCACAGATCAAGGGATAATGCCTTGTGAATGAAAGTTACAATTATTTAACTGCCCCTG
The DNA here is from genome assembly GCA_026780765.1 of Petrocephalus schoutedeni. Classification (NCBI taxonomy): domain Eukaryota; kingdom Metazoa; phylum Chordata; class Actinopteri; order Osteoglossiformes; family Mormyridae; genus Petrocephalus; species Petrocephalus schoutedeni. Next base: position 12,917,902 of record JAODKL010000062.1, on the reverse strand, counting down.
TCAAAGTAATGTCAGTGGGGCATTAAATTAGTGTGGCATAATCATAAGGTAGTCTAAACAGTGGATTTAAAGTGAAGGAATTGCATCAAGTGTAAAGGAGAAGGGTCTCAGCAATGTAAACACAGATAGCCCACATAGGACCTAGGATTGTCCATGGGGGACACCAACACACTAACAAGGTCAGAGTGAGTCATAAAAGGTTTGGCGTGTCAAGCTATGATAAATACGGCAGGTTCTTGACCTCAGTGGGTAAGACCGGCTGAAATAATACATGGCTTAGTCTGTAGTCTGTACATACAACATGACCTTAAATATAAACCAGATTTCATTTAACGTGAAAGGAAAATTACATTCATTTGCACTCTTTTTTTTAACTCAAAAATACAAAAATGAGTAAGTAATCTGTATAAATTAGGCGTATCATAAGGTTGTTGACTTTAAACTGCAAAAAGTACTGCTACACCACCAGCATCTTTTTTCCTTATCCACAATATCTATTCTTTTAAAAGATGTTGTGGTTGCTGAGCTGTCCCTTTCTTCACTGCTACTTCAGTGCTTATCGCTTCTATGGTTTAAGAAAACAGTAGTATGTGGCATGAATTTAATAATCAAATGGATACGCGAACATATAAAGATTACTAACTTTCGGGCATCACAACACAGCTCTAATATTGAAAGCATACTACCATTCTGCTTATCAAATTGTGGGCAAGTAAACACCCATGTAGTACTGAAAAGCCACCATCTGGAACAAATATTATGCCCGTCCCCAAAAGCCCTGGTAATCATTGCACATGCACATATCGCAACGTGACACCATACAGCCCTACCATCCACTGGCTGAGAAGAGAAACTTCAGGGCTTCTTTATGGAGGCTGTGTTGAATTTCCTTCTCACTGAAATCTTAATCAGCTTTGTGTAAACTGCTGGCTGAATTAATACCAGATTTTATTTGAAGTACTCAAGAGGTTACTTATATATAATAATCAAACTTGTAACTGGGGAATATATGTAATGGCATAAAGATTAAGAAAGGTCTTCACAAAAATGTATGTTTATATATTGCCCTCCCATTTTATTTTGTTGTTTGTAAAATAATCAGGGATCAAGATTCATAATCCGAAATGTCTAAGTCATAAGTAGGGATGAAACAGTAACTTCACAGTTAACCACTGTAAAATCCCCAGCGGTTAGTAGTGCCATCTCAAATTTTAATTATCACTGAAATCATGGTTAATGTCCACACTGAAATCTCACATTAAATATTTTCAAACATCAACCAAAGTTAGCTACGTGGGTTTGTTCTGTGCCAGTGAAAACCCGGTAGCAGGCAGTGATGGCAATCCAGAAATTCTTTATGTTAATATACATTAGATAAATTGATATGGTTTTCATATGTTTATACAAGGGATTGGCCATGTCATTATCGTAATGTTTACGCAACCAAAAAGTGCAGAGTTATGCTAATTTTATTTGTGGTTTTCAGTGGTGGTTTTTTGGTGAAATGACTTAGTATCAGTACTTTTTGAGCATTTTCAACACATTTTAACAATACTGCGATAATATTGATAACCATGATAATTTTGGTCATTACTGTGATGCTAAATTTTCATACCGTTTCACCTCTAATGATAAGTAGTGCCTCTCTAGGCACATTTGTTCTTCCCTAAGCTGTAGCATGTAGTCTTTCTGCATGACCCAGCCTCTCCCTGGTCCATCCAGGAAGGAGAGGGATCCCAGACACAAAGCACATGTTATGGAGGTACAGGCATTTACCAGCATAACTATGGTGGCAATCAACCTGGTGGGTTCAAACATGCGCTTCAACTGTTTCAGGGGTCCCATCAGGAAACACGTGCTGCAGAAAGGGAAGCAGAGGAAGACCAAGCCGGTCAGCTCCGAACAGCATGAAGGTATCAGCATAACTTCATGTATTACAACTTGAAGCCCTGGTAGCAGAATCATGCTCAATACCACTGAGTAATCCAGATTTTAGGGCGCAATGCCTCCATTCAGCATACTGCCGGAATTTAATAGGTATGTTTAACACCAACTCTGACAGTCACATCTGGAAGCACACAAAAATGTCAGGATAATTACACAAGACTCCGTCTGCTGCCTTGTGACGCAGGTGGCCTTGGCAGAGTCGCACAAGTGACAGGAGCCGTTCCAAATAGACATGGTGAGAGAATCGCACGGTGGCTCTCCGTCTACGATCCAGCTTAAATGTGCACGTGCAAATCTGTAGGCACCAGTGCCTCTGCTGCCAGTCACACATACAGAACAAAGGTACCTATATAAAATTACTGATTATTTACCCCAGAGAAAAACAATGAGGTGAACACAGCACAACAGGAAATAACTATGAAAGCACACAATCCTGTTTATGACTGATAACAACAGTGATGATTAATTCTTGATGGAAGCAATTGGCCTCAAAAAAGAAAACTTCACAAACCTCACAAACAAATGAGAGCAGTGTGTCTTTAAGACAGGCGGCCTCTCATTAGTAAGCAGGTGTGAAGACTGCAATGCTTACTCATTCAGCCGCGTGTCAATTGCAAAGGCCCGTTATGGCTGCCAAAGCCAGTGCAACCCAGCTAGATCCTGCCGCACTCCTTATCCATATAGTGGAGACTGCCTTCATACTTGTATGTCCCAGACTAGAACGAGGTCATTTTTGCATAATCCATATCAATACTGAAAATGAGAAATTGTTAATTTAACTAGTAAATCAGCAAGATTTAATCTAAATGTATGAGTGCAATCACTATAAAACATTTATCAGTGGTATAGGCTGGGATAGGCTGAAGGACACCCTGCACTGGACAGACAGTTCAATTTCATTTGAGAATGCCCATATTCAGCATCACATTTATTAGTACACTAACCATTCCACCTCACGTGTACAAGAATACGACACTTCATCACAAGTTGATTATAACCAATCGTTAAGAGGCAGAAAATGAGAAAAACTGGTCGTAACTTCCAGGTTAACAGACAAAATTCAAAGCCCAAATCGTAGCCTATTGAATAAACACAGAATATGTGTCTCATACTCAGACTGTGCAATATGTACATTTTCACGTATTAAAGTAATCAAAAGAAATAAGTGACTGTTTACTTTATTGTTTAGTTAGTGTTCATAAATAAATCAGCGCAGTGTAACCAGGAGACCCTGAAACTGACGAGCAGAACGGGACAGTCTGTTCCAGGGATTTCCTTCAGAGCTGTTAACAAAGGACTGTGTTTGCGGGAACCTAAGCTTCACTACAGCACTACCACCTGTCTTGTCCTGCCTCCTAACTTCACAGAAACGGCACCGGGCAACCTGCTAGCTAGGCGGGCAATGCGAGGTCACGCTCCTCTCCCCTGACAGGCCCGCTGACCTGGAATCAGCACGGAGACTCCAGCTAAACATTCTTTCCACATTCCGCTATGCCTGACCAGACAGGGGATGAGGTGGAAAGAACAGAACCATGCAAAGTAGTTATGAGCGCGGACCTTGGGGTTTTACTGTCACCTCAATATGGCAAGTGACAGTTCAGTGACAACATCAGTGAAATGCTGCGACAAACGTTATTAGGAGGCTGTGCATCATCTTACTGAAAAAGAACAGCAGGAACGAGCGACTGGGGACCTTGTATAAGACCAGCTGTGGGGGCTGTAAATTCGACTGCAGCAGGAAACCATTTGTTTTCATATTGGTCTGATTAGTGTTTCTGTGGCAGAAACAAGGGTGTCAGTATGTGATGGAAAAATAAGCTGCACAAAATACTGCAGGCAGTCCAGTGACCTTCATCCATTCTCTTACAGCCTTGAAAGTCAAGGAAATACTTGTTGCAGGTGGTGGAACACTAACGAGCTACTAAAAATCATTAACAAACAGGATACATTTGTTCACAATATGGCCAATTTATGATTAACGGATCAAAATAGGAATGAAGTGGCTGCATTCATAAACTCCAAAACACACTGCAGACTGTCAATAGGGAATTAACAATGTTGAAAAGAAATATTCCAAGACATTTGGTTCATCGACATCAGTCATCCTAACATTCCACTGCAAAGTGCAAAGACCAACCAGTTCCTGAGATCTGAACCTAAAATAATGAAAAATGTTCAGTAACAAAAGGAAGCACTGTATTTGGAGCAAGAACACTGCCTTTGATGGGTGAAGACTACAATGAAAATCAAACAGTATTTCCCAATCCGGTCCATGGGGACCCACAGCCAGTCCATGTTTTTACTCCCTCCAAGTTCCTGGTAAAGAGCAAAATTGTGGACTGTCTGGCTGGGAGCTGGGAGGGAGCAAAAATATGGACTGGCTGTGGGTCCCCAAGGACTGGCTCGGGAAACACTGGTTTAGGTAGTGGTTAGGGCCACACGGCCTTGCTGGTGCACAGAGCTTCAGTGAGCCTGCAAGTGGTCAGTAGATGATGGTAATCAGCATGGAGAGACAGAAAGGGATGGAGCAAACTGTGGACAGACAAGCGAATTGGTCATTAAACTTGCATGTGCTTATTTTCTGTAAAAGTCCAACACAACTGGCTACAATTTGAAAAATTGAATTTCCAGCTCAGCCCAGGCAAATGTGACACAGAAAAGGAAAAGCTGAGCGAGCCCAAATGTTTTAAAAGACATCAGTGGCCCCCACACTGACTAAAGCTAATCAGAAATAAATTCCAATAACCAACTGCACCTTGACATCAATGACAAGATCCAAGTTCCAAACAAATTGGCTTCTCTGAAGAGTTATAAACAATTACATATTAACAGTTTAAAGGTTAACTGGATGACAGACTGAGTGATACTCTTCTGGCAGTGACCAGTAACCGTTCAAGGAAGACTGCCCTTCAGGAAGTAGTCAACATATATCACAGCCTGATCTCCGCTTACCAGTTTCATTAGAAACAAGTTTTACCCTTAAACAGTATTCCCCGTCGGGCAGCTATGCAGAAGTTAGTACATTAATGCTTCAACTTACCTTCCCAAGGCTGCAATGTTCCCTAACGTGTAGAAGACAGCAAAGAGCTTAATACCATTTGGCAGGAAGAGAAGTGCGGTTCCCTGTTTGAAACAGAAGAAGACACAACAAGACATTATACATCTGAACACACCAGGTTTGACATTGCAAATGTATGCGCAATGAAATGTTAGTGCTACAGAACAGAGTGACATCGCCCTCTAGTGGACATATAAACAATACCTTGAACACACACGTAATTAAGGGCATTTCCTATTTCGATTTCCTTAAAATAACATATGGTCAGTACTGTTATTAAGTAATATTTTCTAAAAGTCTTTTTTTTTTTTTACTATCATTCTTCTCTAAGAGCGAAGTTAGAACTTCTGCTTTATAAACTGCAGAAGGAGTCTTCACAAAACAAGATGCTTCTTGTATTTAAAAGGGCCAACTTTATCGACTTGTAAAATGCATATTCCTTTGTATGCCTATATTAACCCAACCTTTGTAACAGACACAAATGTTAAAAAGCCATAAGTCCAAACTAATGCACAAAGTTTAGCATTTTTACAGCAGTGAAAACAGCCACAGTTGGCAGCTTTACAAGGTGTGAAAAACTTGCTCTGTCAAAAAAGGAATTCAGAGAACATAATGGCGGCCACAAAACATCTAAACCATCTCCTATGTTGATATTAAAAAGTGTACCATGTCAAACCACAAAGACTCGTCAACAGGTGCATGATCATGCTGTGTATTTTTAAAATGGAAATTCGCTTACACTTCACTTGAGGGGGCACAGGTAACTTAACTCAATAACTTCTCAAGTACTAATCATGAACAAATGTAGTAACTGCATGAAATACATCTGATAAATGAAGACTGAACATGGGATCAGTACATAACTAACACTTAGTTTATGGTTAATTAATATGTTAAGTGAGAGTGTACCACAGTATTACTTGTGCCTTTTAAAGTAAAGTGTTAAAGCAAATAAATTCTAAAGGGAAAAAAGCTCATTCCTTTTCAGTCTGGGCATCGAGTGACCGACGAGAGGTCCTGGATATTGTGAAAGTGTGATTAACAAACTCAACACTGAAAAGAAACAACCATTCTCGAAAGCAGTCTTTGGGGACAGCCCCTTAACTGTGTGAGTGGAGGAGGAACGTAAGCTTACGAGGATTGAGCATAGGATCCCGCTGGCAAAGCAGATGACGAACCACTTCACCCGTGTGCTGTAGCTGAGCGTACTGGCATCCAGGACCTTAGGGAAAGCAATCAGCAAGGAATCACATGGTATGCAGCATCCTGACGCCCAACACACGAGAATGAGCACGAGCGTTTCTCCTGCGCTGTGATCTGGACAAAATGTTCTTCATAAATCCAAAAGCAGTCAACTTCCGTCATCACCTGCCATGCCCTGAAGTCATACCTTATGACTTAAAAGATATGCATTACATATCAGTATTTTTCTACAGTGTGATATATACATGCGGTTCCATAATTTGAGCTCGGTGGGCTGATTTTTGTTTTTGTAGGATATTTCTGAGTAAAGCATTTTAAATTTACGACAGTGTTCTGAATATCTGAAAAAAAGTCTCTTTGGCCCCAAGATATACAAAAAATACTGTAATCATAAGTAAAGATGCATTTTTATACCCTCATCTGGATAAAGTAGCAGAGAGCCATGCGCAAATGAATATTAAGAGGATTACAATACATCACACCAACAAGTAATTTTACCAGCTTTAGTAACAAATGACAGTCCACCTCATTCCATCCCAAATATTATTATATAACTATAAAATCTTTTCCACCCTAGTCATAACTACAGAATCCCTGGCATCAAATACATTACCTTCTTTGGTCCACCACTTCCTATGAAGGCATGAAAAAAATCAGCAATGAGAAAAAAGTAAAGTTAACACACAGAGGAAGTGGCCATCCCCAGCTTTGGTGGCACCACCCACGTGATTTGCGGACCCTTTTTTCTAAAGCAAGATAAAGTTTGCTTTGTGGGAATAGACTGCTCTTTTCGTGCTGATCCAGGAAATGTGTGCAGAGTGAAAGTAAATTCAATGACCAACTCTATGATCTTAAATTTCTTTAACTTTTGGGATGATTTTGCTATTGAACGTCTGTAAAAAAATGGCACATCTGGGAAAGAGTTCATGCTTACAGCATGTATTGAGTCTGGAAGAGAAGGTTCACTGAAGGTTAGATGCACGGTAGTAACGCCTGCAGAGTCTGGTAGGGTGGTTATTCATACAAAACCCGCATATTTCTGAATGCTTCATCGCATAAGTCTAAGCAAAATGACATGGACTGCTGAAATAGCTAATCCTCCATCAATATGCAAAAACTTTCTTAAACAAATATCGACACCGTAGCCAACAATAGTTATGCAGTAACATGCAGGGTAACTACAGGATAACGATTTATAATAATGCAGCCACAAAACATCAACATAAAACGCAGCTCACCATACCAGTTAATAGTTAGAAATTATACCGAGTAAAATACATTAAGAAACAGAATATTACGAGACCACAGTAATTACAGGCACTGCACACACGTATTTTGCAAATTAATTCCAGATTTTTACCTGAGCAGTTAGGCCTAATTCTTCATTCTCTTCTTGCCCACTTAACACACGACGAAGTTTATCCATCGTTCTTTTTTCTTTTAAAAGTTAAAACTGTTAATGCTCCTTTACAACTTTTTCAAACGAAAGATCTGACGGTGGCTTCCTGTTTAGGTGTGTCAATTCTCAAGTACAGTGCGTTCGCGAGCTCCGCGGGGTCCGCTCAAGCCAACGTCATCACGTAGTGCCTGCTGTTGATATTGGGAACTGTAGTCCATTGGTTGTTGCGCTTGCGAAGGTCCCGCATCACTTTCACAAAAATCTAAAACGAAAGGAAGTCATTTTAACAGTTCAAATACCCCTTATTATATGTCGATTGGTCAAAATATTCTGGGGCCTCAGCATATTCTAGAACTAATATACAGCTACAAGACGCAAATAAAAAACACCTGTTCTTGTTTGACTACATTTAAAATACGAAGGAGTCAGAAATCAAAACCTTAACAAATGAACACCGTGCTCTGGGTATAAAATGATTGTGACCAGTAGATGACGCTAGATTGTCATTTTACTTAGGTTTCTACTACCAACCTCTTAATGGTTAGGTAATAGTTTTTCTTTCTCAGTCCTGGTGATGGAAAGAGGAGATAATATGCAGTATCCAGATAAGATAGCAAAATCTTATCATTTTAGCTTGTGAGCTCCCACTACACCACTAAAAAAATAATTTTTTAAAACTTTAATAGGGAAAATTTATCTTTAGACGAAATTATTTATGCAACGCATTTCTCAAACAACGAAAATATCAAACAAAGTTCAGTGGTTTGAAGTTAGTTGTTTAGGTGTAATGCTGGATTCTCGCATCACCGTGAAGCATAACCATGCGAATGTTGATAAACGCGTTGACCTATGAAATACTTCTTTAGTTTAATAACAATTTCAAAACATTTTTTTTGGAAAGGAATATTTTCCTAAGTGGTTATATGACAGTGTGATTATCCCCTGGATAAAAGAAATTCTGGAATCCTTCAACAGGGCTGTTGTGAGCCAAGGTCAGGCAGCCTTGCTAAGCTTATCAAGGGCATGACCTGGCGCCAGAGGAGATAGGCGCACTCTCTTGGAAGCTGCTAAGAGTCGGGTCATGATGTTCCCTTTGGACGTCAAGGGCCTTTTATACCAGCCTCTCACTCCATGTCTGCCTAGACTTTAAATCTAATCACAAATTGCTCATGGTCAGCGAATATTATATACTTGTGTCTGTACTGCAAAGCCTGCACATATAATGAGGAAAAATGTATTATGGGACAGTAAAGGACAAGATATAGATGTACACATCTAACAGTTTCCATTTATATTTCCATATTTATTTTTGCTTATTATTAATATTTATTTATTTTTATTTTTTTATTTTAAATTAGCATTATATTCCAATGGATGTCTTTATAATATCAGTAAGACTACCGACATACAGAGTTCATTATTATTAATCATTTGTTTCTAGGAATTAATTAGCACATGGGTCGAGGTGATTATGCTGTGAGGTAAAGCAGCAGGTACGTTTTAAAAGACATCAGTGGCCCCCACACGCAAAGCATAGCCGAACTGTAATGCCGTGACGTATGAATAATTATTTTTCATACCTGCTGTTCCTAGCAAGCAACTGCCTTCTACGGTTGAGAAGGTCGATAGTTGCCACTGTATTGACTAGGATGGTTTCACCAACGCATAAAAGTTTACATAAAAATAGACCATTCTGAGGAAGTGAATTTATTAATTGTAGGATAATAATAACGGCAGAGAGGTAGGGATGAAAACTCTAATTTATTTTCGACTTTGAACCGCCTCCCCCAGCGCTGTCTTCAGACAATTAATATCTGAGTATAGGGAATACGGCGATTTTGCGCGGAGGAGTCGCAGAACAAAGCGATGCGGATATTGCTTTTTCTTCTCACCTTCTCTGCATTTTTAAAATATGTTTTCTGCTACACCGCATCAAACTTCGCGTGTCCGGGGATCTGTCACTGCTCCGCTGAAGCGATCAAATGCAACAACACCATAGAACAGTCCCTTCCGAACCAAAAAGATGTGCAAGTGAGACTGTAAGTGACAATTTTTCTTACTGTTGGCCACAGGCACGGAACTGTACAGCAGTATTCACGTTTAGAAACACGTCTGTTAATACATTTTGAAGCCATGTCGACCGTTATTAAATGATTTCGGAAATCGGAACTCTTATAAGCTCCAGACAAGCGATTACGCACGATCTTCATGATAGTGCCTGGTAGACGTGTTTTTCTTACGCGAGCATAAGTGCTGTTAATTGGTGCTCGTTAATAATTCCATATACATTTATTTTCTCTGTTGTAGCATGGAGAGTCAAGAAATGCAATAGTTGTATATTAGTCATATTTATCTTCACAGAATATCCCCCTATGAACAATCACAAAACTTCCAATGAAATGGATGAAGTAACTGAAAATTACACTTAATTTGTTGTTAAGTACGAAACCTTGTAACTCGTGAATTGTGTCATAAGAAGAAATATTGACAGCTTTTGAGTTTTCATCGAAATTCAATGGTAAACATCAATTCAGTCGTTTATGTATTTTATCTAACGTGAAATACCATAATCATCTGCATTCAATCCAGAGAAAGATGCAGTGTGTTGGTTTTTGTATGGCTTCTGGTGATGTGACTCATTCTTGCCCACATGAAAGACAGAGGACTAATCTAATTGAATTACGTCACCACATTTTATCGCTATACCTGCAGGACATTAATTATACAATTATTAGATTTATAATGGAGCCATAACAAATTGTCATGCTTTCATCATGTACAGGGTAAGAGTGGCAGTGTTAATTCAGTACTATGGGTGCAGCAGAATCCAAATAACACTCATTTTTTAAGTAATAGTTAATGAAAAGTTTTCCTGTGCTCTGTGCATATAGGTATATCGCGTAAAATCAACAGAGGATTTAAGAGAGTCTTATTAAAATTATGCAGTAGTGAATTATGTTTAGGATAGGATTTGGCATAAGGCATTAAAAGTTAGACCTTCGGTCTTCAAAAGACTAATGATAACTTCTGGCAGAGGGTGGACACTCCTTTGGAAATGGGTGATGACTGGAGAAGCAGTTAGCTAATCCGTAAGGGCTCGGCCAGCAGCGTGCAGGGGGACAGATAACTTCAGAGGCTTGGGTAGATTTACACAGTTGGGTGTAGTGTAGCATGACAACAAAGGCTAACAAGAGAGAATCAGTCACTATCCATTTGCTTTCTCTAATGCAGACAGATCCAGCCTGTAATTCAGACTGCACTGACTGCTAAGTGGTGATCTAGCTCAGTCTGGGTCTTTGCTACAATATTAATAGTAACCTCACTGTATAGTAGACAGAAACCATAAGTAGTATAGAGGTAACTGCTACATAACTATAAGCTGTTGATGGCTATCCCACAAACTTGAAACTTTATTAATTTCACACTGTCAGTTTGGTGGGACTGGATGCATCAGCTCCAAAACACCTATTACTCTTTACATATACAATATTTACAGAAGACTGCTATTTAGAGGAAATGTACAGTGAAAAATGTTACTGCCGATAAGTCATTCACTGTATGTTGGCATCATGTTTGACCATTCAGTGAATGTAACATCAGAACAGCATGGTTAAGCGTGGTCTATGGCTAGAGAGCTTATCGCTCTTCATCATGTTTGAAATGTTAGAAGGTATTAATCATCAGTCTTATAGGTATATGTTTGGTATGGCCAGGTAAGACTCTACCCATCCATCCATTTTCTGTACCTGTTTGTCCTGTTCTGGGTCATGGGGGAGCCTATCCTGGAACCTATGGGCGTAAAGGAGGGAACATCTGAGGATGGGGCGCCAACCCATTGCAGGGTACACACACCATTTACACCTGTGGGAAATTTGGTAACTCCAGATCACGCTGGAGAGGACGCTCGGAGGAAACCTCATGACAACAAGGGGAGAACATGCAAACTTCACACACATGGAGCCAGGTCAGAGAGGTGTGAGACAACAGTGCTATCCGCTGCAGTCCTCGTGCCGCCCTTGATAAGCCTGAGCAGTGGAAAATCAACATCTAAATCTCAGCCGTGTGGAACCCCCAATGACAGACATTGAAGAATGATCTTGCTGGATCCCAGAAGGGTCAGAAGAAGAGGCCCAAGGTTGAAGCAGGGTCTTAAACAAGTTTCACGAGATCATAGCTGATGAAAAGGAGGCAGCCTTTGTGGAGAGGGCCTCATTGGATACGGCAGTGCTAGTGGAGGATCAGAGCTGGAAGAAGGGCTGGGTATAGGCCCAATTTAAAGGACATCATTGTGAAAAAGAAAATTATTCAATTATGTGTCCGCAGGAGTTTTGATAATGAAAAGCAGCAGTGACTGCAGGAAATACTTCTGAATTATTTAGTGGTCAACTATTATTTTCTGTGGTAGGGAGGCTATACAAGTTTTTTATAGTGTTCAGAGAAGCATCAAGAGTTGAAAACAAAGGGATACAAAGGGAAGAATACAGATGTAATCAGTTAAAGAGGCTGGAAAGGGCCATATCTATTATTAGTTTAGGGGTTATTCCCAGCCTTGGACCAATTGTTTCCAGGATACGCTCCAGACTGCCGTTACCCTGCATCGGACAAGGGGGTATGGAACATGAATGAATGAATGAATGAATGGATGATATAGTAAGGAGAATCAGTATCATATTGCTCATAATAGCAGTCATGCGCAATATTAGAGGTAATGAGAGATGGCCTTAGCAATGTGCCATTACTCCTGTTTGCCACTAAAGAAATACAGTAGATCTCTTCTGATAGAAGTAATGCACCTGTACATATGGGGGAGGAGGGGGGCTGGCTAAAGTGACGTGAAACGGTAAGCAGTTGTTACCAAGGCTTTTTAGAGTGTGGGACGATTAAAAGAGACGAGTATGAGTTACTCCCTTTCAAGGTTGTCTGTGTTCAGGGCCCTTCTATGTGAGCGCCTTGTACAGCGATTGGGCATCTCTGTGCAGACTGTGCAGCTGGGGAGCTCAGTGGAGAGATGGTACCTGAAGAACTGGAGGGGAAATCGATGGGGTTACTCAGATTACCATTTAAACATATTTCCAAATGTTGTTTTGTTAATAGCAACAAATTAAGATAATAATAAATCGTAAATGTCATCTACGCATGTTCTTTCATAGAGGACTAGAATTTGTTTTATCAGTTGAAGGTTAGCTAGATTTCTTCTTTCTACCCATGACAGGGTAAGATGTGCATTGAGATTAAAGTCGTTTCCGTTCAGAAACACTATTGAAAGGAATGCGCTGATCATTTCTATAGTGTCCCCAATATGTTTCTGTTTCAGTAAAAAGTCGATGTGACCATTTTGCGGGCTGGGGGCATTCATTAGTGGTAAATGTCAAAATTAGGTATGTATTCTTTGTTGACATTTGATTTTTTATCAAATTGAAATAGTCAAGTGCTTATTGGACAAGAAACACAGGAGGCGAGAGACATTTTGTATTTGATGACAAAAAGCAAGCAATGATTGAAATGTGAAAAGTAAATGTCAAACAAGAAACAGCCCTTCCACAAAACTGCGTTTGATACAAAAAACAACTTTTGATAATGTTGAGTTCAAGGTGACCTTATGATAATGGATAACATAGCTCGATTGTGACTAGTTCTGATAATCAATGTGACACTCCAAATGCATGTGCATTCATAATTAGGCTCATCCAGATGCGACAGATGGCCTGAATGAATGTGATTCCAGAGGAAGTATCTCACCTGCTCTGCTGATGGTTTCACAGGACTCTCACTCACCTGCCCCTAAGCAGCATCACCAGTTACACCTTTGACGGACTAAGCAGAGTCCTCCGAATGTGAGTCCCTCCCTGTCACTATTACTGTTACACTTTTCTTTTAAGATCCTGGGGCAATTCTAAACATCAGTACATATCTATCTACACCTGAGTGATGACTGACAACTGCCAGTGCAAGGAAACACACTATCTGTAGCATGTAGGGCTAGATATGTGGATTATGTGCAATGGGGTCCTCAAATAGGTCTTAGAGGGAATGTTTGCCTTAATGGACTGGTATCCCAGCCATGGTGTATTCTGCCTTGCCCCTTGTACTTCCTTAGAGTTTCTCTAGGCACATTATGACCCTGCACCAGATAAGCCAATCGCAGAGCCAGAAATCATAGCGAAAAATCAGATGGGCCAGACCCATAACAATTCATTTGGTGACAAAATCACACTACAGACTCAATGTCATATTTTCTTATCAGTTTTTGAATAACCTGTGGCATTGACCAAATGAACAAAGAGAAAGAAAAATCCCTTTGCCTTTCACCAGCACCTTTCCTCCAATTAATCTAACCACGCACACATGGTCTGGTCAGGCATTACTATTTTATCGTACTGTACTGCTCACTGTGAATGCTGAATGGGTGGGCCTGAGTTCCATCTGGATACACCCAAGACCACCCGGGCTGTTGTGGTAGAGATAAGCAATGGAAGATGGCTGAAAATGCTGCCGTTTTTATACATTTAGAAAAGTTTTCAATCTAGAGAAAGGATTTTCATGAAATAACCTTGGAACCTTGAAAAATTGTGCTGCTATGAGCTAGGGTAACAATTCTTGTCTTCCGCACAATCCTTTTATTATACCACTTTCTACAGATTAAAATCAATACATTCTTGTCACTGAAATATTAGAAGTACACTAACAGATTCTGGAGAGAGGCTGTTGGTAAAACTGGACTGTCCCAAACAGAGAAACCCACACTAATCCAACTATCCATCTCCCATCTGGTCCCTGAGGTCCGGGGACAACACACTGCAGGAAATGCAAGACAGATACCAGTGTTTGGAAAGCTAGGAGCACAAACCATCCATCCATTTTCAATACCCTCTTGTTTGGATAAAGGGGATCTGGAGCTTAAGGGCACCATGCAGGAAATAACCCAAGACAGGGACCCACAGCACATACACACACACACACACACTCACCACTGGACATTTTGGCAACTCCAATTCACATTAGCTTGTTTATAGCCTGTGGGAGGGAAACCAGAGACCCAGACAAAACCTTATGATGACACAAGAAGAACATGCAAACTCCACACCATGGAGCTGGGGCAGAGACCCAAACTTAAACAGAAACAGGAACCAGGACCCAAGAAATTGCGTCAAAACAGGATAACCACAAACTAATTGCCTGGTACATCAGCTGCTCAGCTTTGGCTAGTCATGACCATGAACCCAGGTACAAGATGATAATAAACAGGACTAAGGAACTTGACAAGATGCCAGCCATCCAGAATCACAGCTGGTGACGCTGCTGCCAGCCCTGAACCAAACCCACTGGCAAAAGCTGAACCAGGCCTGTCATGGTTATCATTGAAACCACTCTGAGCACTACACTCAAATAACAATTACTGAAATCAAGCAATCTACTATGCAACTATCACAGGCTCAGAGTGAGATCCCAGACCAGGGACCAGGAGAGGTGTAAGAGAAGCCCCCTCTGCACAGCTCTCACAGTCCGAACAAAAACCCAAGACCCAGCCAGTGACCTGAAAAATGATTGGTACCAAGAGATAACCAATCAGATATTTTGTCAGATGTCAAATGAGCCAATCAGACATCATGGTCCCACCTCCTCTAGTTGCTTGGACTCGCCTCCTCCATATTCTAATTGGTTATCTTTCTGAGCCACCATCATTTTTCATTCTACCATTCTACATTTTTGTGTAAGTAAAACTCCAACATGCCAAACTAAAGCTGTTAGAACTACCAAAGGGCTGCGCGAAACAGTGGATCACCATGATACATGAAATTACACAATATGACATAAACATTGAATATGATATTCAAATTACACATCCACGTGTTTATGTCTGTAGACAACACAGATGTAAACATTAAATGACCTCCATTATCAAAACAAGGGTTTTAATCATTTTAAGCTCTATAAATTGTTATAAACAAGGTCACTATGCAACAAAATGTTTATTATACATTGAGATATGTAGGCCCCTCCATGAATCATCACTTTACTGTGCTGTAGGGGTTTGTGTGTCCCAGTGATCCCATGAGTAATGTTGTCAGAGGCAAATGCCTTCAGTAGGGTCTCCCCTGGCAAGGTGAGAGACCAGACAATGGATAATTAAAATACTCCTTATGGAGCACAGCAATGGGGAAACTCCGCCCCGCCCAGGAGCCATAATGCCAAAACCATTCTCTTGTGGGCCCACCACCTGCAGGGGGAGCCATAAGGCCATAACCATACTCCTGTGGCCCTTCGCCACCTGCAAGGGGAGCCATAAGTGTCCGGTGCATTGTGGATTGGGCACCGATCCTCGGCTTTAGGGACATAGAATACCTTTCTGGTAGGAAAGGAGCCTGAGTTTGTGCGGGAGATAGAGAGATATTGTCTAGATATAGTCCAGCTCACCTCAGCACAAATCTCTGGAACCAAACTCCTACAAAGGGGCTGGACTCTATTCCACTCTACCTCGGGTGAGAGGTATGAGTTTACTCATAGTCTCCCAATTTGCTTGTATGTTAGAGTTCACCCCAGTGAACAAAACGTTTGCCTCCCTTCGACTTCAAGTTGGGGGACAAGCTCCAACTGTTGTCTGTGCTCATGGACTAAATAACTGTTTAGATGGGTCCCTTCTGGGGACTCCATTGTCGTACTGGGGGACATTAACACTCATGTGGGTAACGACAGTAAAACCTGGGAGGATGTAATTAGGAGGAATAGCCTGCCTTATCTTAGCCCCAGTAATGCTCTGTTGTTTGACTTCTGTGCCAACCATAGTTCGTCCATAAGGAACACCATGTTTGAGCATAAGGGCATCCATAAGTGCACCTAGCACCTGAATACCCCGGGCCATAGATCAATGATCGATTTTATAATCATTTCATTGGATCTGTGATCATATATCACTTGGGTAAAAACAGGAGCTGAGGACTTGCCCATCACTAGGACACTGAAATAGTCAAAAATTAGGGAAAAAAAGCTCTTCAGTGGTAGAACCCCAGTGGTGGATAGGATTTGCCCTGAGTTCCTGAAGGCTCTTGTTGTTGTTGGGCTGTCTTAGCTGAAAATTCCATGGAGGTTGGGGGTAGAGCCTCTGGATCGGCAGATGGGTGGTCCAAAACTTTAAGACAGGGGCCTGGAGGGTGAGTTCCAGCTCCGGAGGGCTCACACTCCTCATCCTCCCTGTGAAGGACTATGTCCGGGTATTGGAGAGGAGGGGCTGTCTGTCAGTCAAACCTCAAATCCAGGAAGGGCAATGTGGATTCCATCCTGGCTGTAGAACACTGGACCAACTCTTTACCCCCACAAGGATACTGGAGGGTTCATGGGAGTTTGCTTAACCGGTCTACATGTGTTTTGTGGATTTGGAAAAGGTATATGACTGTGCCCCTTGGGGGGGGGGTTGCTTCAGGAGTATGGGCTGTTTGGCTGTTACAAGCCGTTGGGTCATTGTATAACCGGAGCAAGAGTTTAGTTCGCATTGCAGGCAGTATGACAGACTTATTCCCAATGGGTGTTGGACGCCAGGACTACCCTTTGTCATCAATTCCATTCATAACTTTTTGGAGTCTGTAGGCACAGCTAAGGGGTGGAGTGGGTCTGGTTTGGTGACCTCGGGATCGCATCTTTGCTTTTCATCGAGTTGTGACATCTAGCAGGCAACTTGAGCGGTTTGCAGCCGAGTTCGAAAGGGCCTGGGTGAGGATCAGCACCTCCAAGTCTGAGGCCATGGTTTGGAACCGTACAAGGGTGGATTGCCCCCTCCAGGTTGGGAGACTGATAGGCTGATCAGTGTGGACGTAGGACAAGTTTTATCTTTTGGCTGGCCTGGGAGGGCTTGGGTACTCCCTTGGAGGAAGTGGCTAGGTAGAGCGAGGTCTAGACATCTCTGCTCAGACTTATGCCCTTGCAACCCAGACCTGGATAAGCTGTGGAAGATGGATGGATGGAGATATTTAGGGATTTTTCTTGTTTTACTGGTGATTAAAAATGAACATTTTTGTTCTATTTATCCATATGACTTCACAACAAAGAATGCAGCATTTCATCAAGCCACTGTTATGGTACATTCATGAGATATTATTGTAAAGTACATCTGTTTTTTAACAGATCATCCAAATGATGTATTAATTTTTTTTAGCCTGGTCTGAATTTCCTGGCAAAAGCTCCTTAAATGCTTTGGGGAGACCTGCTTGCAGAAGGTGTTTCTGCCTTGATCATACACATCATACACGCACAAATGAAATAGCATGTTAAATGTGTCTCCAGCAACATTTCGGCATAACAGAGCCGACAGACAGTCCAGGTCTTACCAGCTACTCTCTCTCTCAAATGCCTGTGCACTTCATTGGGAAACCAAACGGTTGGCAAACTGCTGATAATGAGTTACTGTAACAAGCATCAGCCATAACCAAATCACAACCACAATTAGCATAAAGTTTTCCATGATGTACATCTACTATTCTACAAATTAGCATTGCACAAGGAATATATAAAATAATTAGTTCATAATATCTTCAAATTTGTGCATTATGTGGCAACCATGAAACTGTGGATGTAAATGGAAAATAAATATCTTATGTTGAACAATAGTGTTTGATAAACAATTCATTTATTGTGCCATTCTGTCCTAAAGGGTAGTCTAGATTTGCTTCAGGACAGGCAAGGCTTGTAATTTGTAGGTGTGAGTTTGGCTTACTTATTGTGAAATGCCTTCTTGTCCCCTGCAACCCCAGCGAAATCGCCCAGAGTGACGCCCTGAGGACCATAGAGCCCATGGCATTCCACAATCTCTGTAACCTCTCAGAAATGTGAGTGTGATTCGGGCATGATTGCTGTTAGCTGAAATGGTCTCTGCTCTGGGCACTGAGAAAGTAAAACTTCATATTTGTTTCTTAACTCTGGTCATCAAGAGAAGGAATAGTGGATGGGCAAAGAAAGATTAATAAAGAAGCCAAGTATGAGAAGTCTCTTCGCATGCTGCAGAAACAGAGATAACACTGTTGTAAGAGGCTTTAAGGTTTAACATCAGCTAATCTGTATGAGAAAACTTATCCTGTTGTAATCCTTCCTTACCTGGTGTATGTTATGAATATCAAAAAGCCCCTTGCTGTTTAGGCTTGGAACAAACTCATTCAGAGGAACTAAGTCCTATATTCAGAGGTGGACAGTTCAGGCCAAGAAAGTAAAAATCCAGACCAGGATTTTATTTCAACCAGTCAGTTGAGCATAAAGAGGCACACTCACAGAGTACTCAGCTGGCTGGTTGAAACAAAATCATGGTCTAGCCACCTCTGCGCATATTTCGTTTCTTTGTTTTATCTTCAGATTGATCCAGAACACGAAGTGCTTGAAACGCATCAGCCAAAGTGCATTCAACAATCTCCCCAAGTTACGATACCTGTGAGTCTCAACATCTTACCATGCATGTTTATGTATTTGTGCACAACATGGCAAACCAAAGTAAACTTTTGTGCTAGCTCTTAAACTTGTCTGTTACATCTAAGGAGTCATATTGATTGAAGAATGTACGTACACAGATATAGAATATGTTAATATAAAGCGTCTGTATTATATACACTACAGAATTTTTTATGTATCATTGATGCTTGGCTTTGATTACTAATAGTGAAAAGTACTTTCTAACAGTAATAGTGTTTTAATCACCTGTTATTGTTGCTGACATTTATTCTTTAAGACTTAACTTGATTGCTTCGGTTTTTTGAATCAGAGAGCAGCGCTCAGTGCAATAGCTCCTTTATTTGTAGTAATAGCTTTGGTTTTCAACAGAAGCATTTCCAACACTGGAATAACTCTTTTCCCCGACATGTCATCCGTCTCTTCTCTTGAATCCAGTTTCATCCTGTAAGTCCGTCCGTTTGTCTTTGTCTTGCTGTTACTCTACAGTCCATCACCAACCTCGCAGCCCCCTGACTTAGACAGCTGCCGCAATATCGTGCACCGCTCTGAGACATCCTCACAGACGAAAACAAACTCCGCAGATTCTGAACTAAATTTTAGATCTTGAACCAAGGTGCCATTAATACAGGGGGTTTTAATCTTTTATGTGCTACTAGATCTGATTGTATTGGGAAAACACTGCCAGAATTTTAACATGATCCAAAACATTTTACATCTCCTTAGTGAAATCTGTGACAACCTTCACCTTGAGTCAATACCACCAAATGCTTTTGTTGGACTAGCAGTTGAGCACACCACTATGTAAGTTCACCCAATTTATTCTGAGTCCTTGGTAAGCCCTTTTAGATAAGCATTTCTTCCAAGGTAGTAACTCTTCACTTTTATTTCAGGAACCTATACAGAAATGGTTTCAAGGAGATTATGGACTATGCCTTCAATGGAACCAGGATCAACAAGCTGTATTTATATTTTTCTTTTTATCATACACATGATAATATTTTTAAGGCACATGCGACTAGAGGAGAATTCCCTTCAGGATTTCAGGCGATGACATAATTTATATATTTCCAGGGTCCTGAGAAACAACAAGAATCTGAGAATAATTCACAAAAACGCTTTCAAAGGAGCAGTCGGCCCAGGTGTACTGTAAGTACGGTCAGCAGGTGGCGTAACGGTTAACGGGATTGAGTTTAACTTGAAGTTTAAGATTAGAGCTTGTGCGGTACAATGCTCCGGTAAAAATATTGAAACTTGTATTTTAATCCCTCTTTTGGTTTGCAGTTTGGAGGGAGCTTTTCATATACAGGCAGGTTTAAGCCCCTCTTTGATCTGCAGACATGCGGCACATACGCACGTCTTGTGCATGCAGCAGGGCTCCATAGGAGGAACCACAGACTGTGTTGACCTGCTTCATCAAAGCACTAACAGCAGTGCTTTGTGCGTCATTTGGCAGAGATGTGTCTATGACAGCGTTGGAGAGGCTCCCGTCACACGGCCTGGAGGCTCTTCAGGTCCTGATGGCCCGTGGAGCCCTTGCCCTGAAGAGCCTCCCGCCAGTGGGTGCTCTGCCAAGTCTACAGGAGGCACACCTCACATACCCCAGCCACTGCTGTGCCCTGACTGGCTGGAACGCGCAAAGGTATGAAAAATTCCGTAGCCTGTGCAGTGCAGTCCACAGCCAACTGGGATCTAGATTTAACTGCAATTTTCACTGACAGAATATGCTATCCTGTACTGGATAAATATCTAGAAAATGAATGGATGGATTTTCTGCTTTTCAGTTATTTTAAGCTGATCTGTCCTGATCTGTTTTTCTTTTTTTAAGTGAAATTTGATTACGTGCTATAGCTGTATTGCCAACGTACATGTTCATTATGTTTCTCTCATAGGAAGTCTTCTTTCTTTGACATATGGGAAAATGGATCCGCTTACTGTGAAGACCGGATTTTGTCAGAGTAAGCAAAGTTTTTTTTCCATAGATAACTGGCAAATGACATCATATCAGGTCCAGAGCTTATCTGACGGGCTCATAAAACCTGTATATTTTGTTAAGGTGGAACAAGACCAAGAGGACCATGGTGGCTTAATGGGGAACGCTGGTGTCTCACACCTCCAGGGACATAGCTTTGATTCTTGCCCTTGCTCTCTTTGTGTGTACATGCAGTTTAGGTGAAAGTGGGTCTCTAAAATTCCCATTTTCAGTGTCTGGTCCAGCCTAGACTGGTCCCTTTCCTCAATTCCTTGCTGGGATTGCTGGGATGTTCTGATCCGACCCACTGACATAGTTTGACTCTACGGGGTTGATCAGGAGGACTAATTATGAATTTCCTGTCATGCTTTAAATAGTGTAAATTAATATGTGTATTCATATATTTCTGTTAATTATGGATGTTTAAACCGTGGAATGTGTGTGTTTCATTACCATATAGCTGTGAGTGTCATGTAAATTGTTGACTTCCCTGCCAATGCCGTTATCTCATTATTTAGAGATAACAAAGTTTTCTCATTATCTTGAATTAATGACTTTAAAAAAGACATGTGCAAGCCTGGCCATCCTCTGCTACCGTACATTTCCCTCCCCCTAAACAATACTATATTTATTGGAATGTTTTGTCTTTAATACACTTATTGTAATGAGATTGCCCATGGTGGCATTTTAGCAAAGAGATAGTTAAGTTCTTATATGTTGATGTCACATTAAAAAATAAATTTTTAAGGATAACATTTTTTTTTTGGGGGGGGGGGGGGGTCTTCCAATATTCCGAACATAACAGTGCAGAGTTAAGTTAATATGGAGCTCTGTAGAGGAGATTATGTTTTTGCTCATATCTCTCAAATTATACATGTTGTTCCTTGAAGAGGACAGTTAGAGGACATCACATGTGTGGGGGTATGACCTTGCCAACTTCCTCTTCCTGTCAAATCAATATCCATCCATCCATCCATTTTCCAACCCGCTTATCCCGTTCAGGGTCGCGGGGGGTCCGGAGCCTATTCAAATCAATATATTAATCAAAATAAAGAAAAACTTTTTCCCCCCGGGAACTCAGTAGGATACAGCCCCTGAGGTGTGGTAAAGAAAAGTCAACAATTACTCTAAGGCTGATGTTGCGATAACTGCATTGTGAAAGGCATTATGTAAAACAATTGATGCATTTGTGGGTTTAGGCTTCCGACCACTGTTGCAGACTCCTCCATCACGCTGCCACTGAAGGCTCCCATTGTGTCTGATGTCCTGCCCTCAGAGGAAGGTTCTCAGGCCTTTGACGACGTGGACTTCCAGTACCCAGACTTTGACTTCTGCCAGACCACGAAGGCCCTCCTGTGCACCCCAGAGGCAGATGCTTTCAACCCCTGTGAGGACATCGCCGGATTCAAGTTCCTGCGGGTGGCCATCTGGTTCATCAATGTGCTGGCCATCATGGGCAACCTGACAGTGCTGCTGGTCCTCCTCACCAGCCGCAGCAAGCTGACCGTGCCTCGCTTCCTCATGTGCCACCTGGCTTTTGCCGACTTCTGCATCGGCATCTACCTGCTGATGATCGCGGCCGTGGATGTCCACACCCGTGGCAGCTATAGCCAGCATGCCATCGAGTGGCAGACGGGGCCTGGCTGCGCTGCCGCCGGCTTCCTGTCCATGTTCGGCGGCGAGCTGTCTGTGTACACACTGATGGTGATCACGCTGGAGCGTTGGCACACCATCTCCCATGCCATGCAGCTGGAGCAGCGTCTGGGCTTGGGCAGCGCGGTGCTCATCATGGCAGGTGGCTGGCTGCTTAGTCTAGCAGTGGCACTGTTGCCCCTACTGGGTGTCAGCAGCTACCAGAAGGTAAGCGTGTGTCTACCGATGGACATCGAGGCCCCCTTATCCCAGGCCTTCGTCATCATGCTCCTCCTCCTCAACGTGGTTGCCTTCCTGGTCATCTGTGCCTGCTACATCCACATCTACCAGGCAGTACGCAACCCCGAGTTTGCCAGCCGGAGGGCGGATGCCAAGATCGCCAAGCGCATGGCGGTGCTTATCTTCACCGACTTCACCTGCATGGCCCCCATCTCTTTCTTCGCCATCTCTGCCGCCTTCAAGGTGCCCCTCATCACCGTGACGTACTCCAAGATCCTGCTGGTGCTCTTCTACCCCATCAACTCCTGTGCCAATCCCTTCCTATACGCCATCTTCACCAAGGCCTTCCGGAGGGACACTTTCCTGCTCATGAGCTCGCTAGGGTGCTGCGAGGGTAAGGCCAGCCTGTATCGCACCAAGGCGTACTGCATGGACAACAGTGCTGGCAAGCAGAACAGCACAGCTGCCCTGAAGCAGAACTCACACAAGAGGTCCAATGCGAACTCTCCCTGTCCTGAACAATAAAAATCAGGAAAACACAACATTGCTTTCAAACACCTGGATTAAAATTGGGCGATACACTTTTGGGAAAATGACATATTGATTTAGAATAGATCAAGTCTTTTCTCATGCCTCGTTTGAAATTTACTTGAGAAATTTACTTTAGAATTACACCTAAATGTCCATTTCATTGTGCAGTGTTTCATTTGAAGGACCTTCGTCATGGCATTTTACATTGTTTTGTATTCATTTACACATATTTAACGTGAATATTCAGGTGTATAGAAATTGTAATTCATTGTAATATACTGTAACATTGTGTCTGGTCATTCTGTATTAAGATGTTATAAAGGACCCTATAAAGTAATTCAGAATTTCTGATTTTGTTTGTCATGCAAATGTATTTTTCTTCAGTGACATGGCAAAGCACTTCAAATACAAACAGATGTAAGTCTCGATCCCGTCATTATTCTGTGCTACATGTATTCAAAAACTAGGAGTAATTGTGTAAAAGCCTTGAAGGTGGCCACTGTCAGCTGAATAAGCTATTAAGTATCAAAAAAGACATGGAGTGTTACATGTGAGGATTTGTCTGAGGTCACCCATTCACCCAGGCTGGTAAAAGAAGGATGGACAGACATGTGACTTGAAGTACCCTGAAAAAGTCTCAAGAAGACTTAATGTACTGTTTTGGTTGCATGTCGCCAAAAACTGCTGTGGGGGTTGAAGTTTGCTTCTCTCCTGCTCATACTGAAACTTGTTCACATATAAATTACTCTAGAATATTGATATGTCCATTTGACTGCAGTATTTTTTTTATTTTAATATACTTGTGTAAACATTATAAAGTGTTGTGGAAATGGGAATTATGAAATATTGAAAAAAATAAAGTGGATTTTAGAAGTTTTATTTATAATGAAAATTCACGTTTTAATTGTGTCTGAAAAGAAAGGAAGAACAATTAGTGATATTAAAAGTAAAATCGTTAAATGCTTCGCAATGCACTCGCACCCTGTCCATGGTGACCGTAATATTGGTTGAGTGGTTGCAAGATGCACGAATCTTCATAAAATGACAAAGAGCGCCCTCTGCTGGATAAACAACATTTTTGGGCGCTGGCTGCACTGGAACAGAAAAGCCGTACTTCATTCATTACCGTTAGGCAACTGGGTAGTCTCATTCTCCGTGAAAGGAATAGAAACGCTTTCGAGGTGAGAGCAAATTTGGGGCAGAGCCCAGCACAGCTTGGGCTCGAGGACTTTGCCCAAGGAGCTAAGAATTACAGCATCAACCAAAGGATTTGAAATTACAGCCTTCCAGGCACATGATCACCATGATTATTATTATTAATATACGTCTGGAAGTGAACTTAGAATAACATTTTCTTTGTAATCCATAAAGCCAACAGCCAGTGAAGCTGGCTTCAAGAGGGTTCCCTGTAGCCTGCCAAGGCTTAACACAGGTCAAGCTAAAGTGATACCGACCAAAGAGGCCAAACATATGGTGTTTCCAGAGGCTAAAAACCTGTGATCAGTATGTAGGGGAAAGGCCCCCTGTCACTGCTGGGAAGCCATAAACCAAGAATCCATGGTTTCCATCCATACCAGAGGTACGGTTGCCACACGTCCCTTAAAATACAGAATCATCATGTATTTCACAATAAAATTGTGCCGTTTTTAATCAATTCGGTTTTGATTTTTAATTTGGTTTTGAAGTTTTGATTTACCACCACTGGTGCGTCACTTGGCACATCGTGGTTGTGACAAGTCCCCACTTTGGTAGGTGTCCTTTATTTTTCTACATGAAATGTGGTAACCCTAACCAGACGAGCAAAACCATTTCCCTTAGTCTAGACCAGGGAAAAAGGTCTATTCCGGCCTTCACCCTGCTGGTGCCAATGGTAATGCTAAATTAAATAAATGTAATTACTATACAATATTACTTTCAGTAGATATTAGCAATAGCCTTTCTGCCAATACAAATTGTGCCTTTGTGGTGAAGCAAGTACTAAACAATGCACTGTATGTAGGCTTGGCTCAGCACAATCAAGTTCCGCAAGAGAACTGAGAGAGAATAACACATTCTTTGTAATCCAAAGGGTTCACGGTCAGTGATGGCCAGAGGATGGAGCCACCCCCTAACCCAGTGACTGCACAGCATGGGACTCCTCCAGTCAGACAAAACTGCTGGAAGTGACGCCGTTTAAGGACGCGAAGTGATAAAATTGACGAGGTTTCCAACTAATTCTATGTCCTTCATAATTATCATCTTAAGCCAGTCATCACTGACCACATGGTCGGTGAGAAGCTGAGCTCCGGCCCCCTGGGGGGTTTAAGCAGAATGCCAGGAATCAGTGTGGACGGGGGTCCCTGGTTTCCACTCTGCAAAGCAAACCGCAACCCTAAGGGGCGCTATCAGTTTTGGAAAGATACGCACGGGAGAATCAGACATCGCTTAGCGGAGTTTTAATAGGAGAGTGTGAACAGCACTTCGCATAGCAGCTGTGTAATACACACAGGAAACACTCTGATACTGGCACAGCACATAGTCTTTTATGGTGTGATTGTGTCCATGGCCAGGTTTTCTAATTGATTTTTTTCACTTGAGCTCGTTGTATTATACTGCCAGTCAATGCAATTATGTGCAACGGCAAGCGCGTGTAAGTAGTGTCAATAAGGGGCGAAACCTCACACATACTTTCCTGTAACTTTAAGCAGAATTTATAATATTACACTTCATCTGTGTATACCAAGTTCTTAATCGCCAAACAACTGCGATAAATGAATGAATATAAATATAGCACCCAATGTACACATGTGCAGTTCTTTCTTACTGACTTACTGCATATGGGAAAACTGCGGTCACCTAAACCGAATGATCTGTATCATTTCAATTCAATGTAGCTTGTAAGTTAGGTATATATAATACAACACAGTTATGTTCCAGAAACTATACACAAGTGTTCTACCACTGATCACTAGAGGAACGCCTCCCCAAACAATACGTAAGCTCACTTTTAGCTCACTTTCTAGCCCATGGATACGTTTGAAATATGTTTTCTGGGACATTTTACCGGGCACGTTAAAATGCTGTTTTCTATTATTTGTAATAGTTGCGCTTGGGAAAAGGTCCCCACATCTCAAAGGTCCCTATCGTGAGAAAAAACACGTTCATACAGGCGCACTCAGACGGCAAGCCCCGCCCACCAAAATGGCACCGTGGAGATCGCGGCGTGACGTAATGTTCGAAAGTTTATTTTGGTGAGAGAAGTACAAATTCATTCATGTGGGGTTTTACAGTACAGAAAGAACAGAACGGCTGCATTGGATCATATACAAGTACCAGTACCTTTATTGTATCAGACGTAGCATTTTTTGCAGTTTTTTTGTTAGAACAATAGTCCACGTTCCTACGTGTTAAAGCCTCAATAGGCACTTCGCGGGGTGCGCAGCACTTTGTTTTTTAAGGTGTAGTTCCATCCAATCGCGAGTGATAGCATGCGTCAGTATATTTTCGGACGGATTATTTTGCATTTGGCTTTTGGTTTACACATTTATGGATATGGGAGTTTCGGTAAGTTTACCAATTTTGTGTATTTTATGTATCGATCAGCTCAAACTGAGTGGCCGTTGTACTAATGAACATTTCTTGTAATTAGCATCACACTTTAGAAGTTTAATTTTAGGCAGGCTTAACTTTTTTATTTTATTTATTTTTGGAATAGCCAGTTAGGGCAGTGTTTTGCTGTGATTTATTTTGTTGTAAAGTTTACTCGAAATTCCTATTACATATGTATTTCTAAACTTAACTCGTTCACTTTCTTCTCTCCTTTCCTCGAATTTTATGTTAAACCATACTAAAATTCGTATACACTTTTAACGAATCTATAACCACATTGAATTAATTAACGCTGTTGCTTAAGCAGGGATTCTATGTACATTTTTTGAAGGACGCTTCTTCTTTTTCACTGAACTATAATGTTGATGCAAACTACATGCATGGTATGCCGATGCAATAAATACTATTAAGGCAGTGATGAGCATCGATATATTCTGTTGACGTATACTTTCACGTGCATTTACTACTTCTGTGACAATGATATTTTATGCTACCAAATTCACTGGAATCATGAAATTGGACGTTTCTCTGTTCTGTAGTTTATATAACTAGTCTGAAGATTATAACTAATGAGCGCGGATTAGAGGCCCCGCAGAGAAAAGCGCAGTGGGTCAGTTTCCATCCCGCAGATCAAATTCAAATATCGATTCGATCAGAGTATTTTCATTTTGAGAATCGATTTTAACGCTGAAATCTCGATTTTTACTTAAATGTAAAATGTATCAGTAGTATCGCTCATCCCTGGTCTCTAGGTTTCTGTTTCCATGAACAGGGCAAATTTATGTGAATGTCATGTATAGCCTATTCTGTTTATAACTCGTAGTATTTATATTCTATTTATTACTATTAATTTGAACTACGACTATCGAGAACGATATTTCAGCCCAGTGTATGATTTTTATGTCTGAATCTGACAATAATAGAAATTTTGACAGGTGCTTTTACAATGGAAACCTGTAAACAGCTTATAACATCACATTGGATGGTTGGGTGGAACAATTTGTGGGATGTACAGTGGATATAAGAAGTGTACATTCCCCTGTAAAAATGACAGGTTTTTGTGATGCAAAAAAACGACACCACAATAAATCATTTCACAACTTTTTCCACCTTTAATGTAAACTATAACCTGTATAGTTCAATTGAAAAACAAATCTGTTATTTTCTCCACTTCTCGATGACTGTCTTCACCCTGTTCCATGGTATATCTTGTGCTGTGGAAATTTTTTTGTACCCTTCTCCTGACTGATACCTTTCTACAATGCACTCCCTTTGATGCTTTGTAAGCTCTCTGGGGATCATGTCTTTTGCTGCAGGATGCAACTGAGTAAATGTCAGGAAAATTCTACTAGGATAGTTGAACTTTATCTGGGGTTAATTATAGGCACTTTAATTGATGGCAGGTGTGTACCCAAAAAGAACAAATGCTGTAATTAAATCAAAAGCTGCTTCAACAAAGTATTAGTTTAAGCGTGTGCACTTATTCAACCAGCTTGTACATTTTTTATTAATTTTTTAAATTTTCCCCCTAACAGATTTGTTTGTTTTTCAATTGAATCGTACAGGTCATAGATCACATTAAAGGTGGAAAAGGTTTTGAAATTATTTATTATGGTCTAATTTTTTACATTTAATATTGATATCCACTTAGGAAACTAGGCCTAGTGTTACGTACAAATCTTTTATTCCCATGCTTTCCAGTATTTATTTTAGAGTGGAAGAATTCTTGCTGAAATATTTAGTGTCGTATAAGCACAAACATTATCATTGGGGCTGAGCTGGAATGCAGAAACCAAATTGAATTATATTTATTTTTTGAGGCCCTCTAAACCTCCTTGCACCATAGTCACCAGCTATAACCTTAAGTCAGTTTCAGTCAGCTGACATTTGCATACAGTACTTGGGAGCTCAGTCCTTCTCCATCACTCTTGATTACATTTAGTGCCCTTCCTACTTAACAAAATGCTCACATTTCATGTGAAACCAGCCCTTGTTCTGCGTGTGAGCTTGTCTTGAGTGGACAATTGCGTGGCCTTAGACATCGATTGCAGATTCTAAACTTCAAAGAAAACGTTTGCTTTTATATGCTTTCTATTTTGTTTATATTTGATATTCTTTTTTAGTGTGGCATCCTGCCAAGCACCAGATACATGCTAGTTGTTACCTGCTAGGTGGAGATATGAATTTTGGCTGTAATATGAACTGTAACAGAAGCCGTTTTCCCTGTAGCTCATTCTAGAGACCTGGCTCAGTCACCCCCTACAAATGACTCCCTGGGCAATCCTCAGGGGCTACCGAAGATGCAGCTGAGCCAGGAGGACATCCAGCGGTTGGGCTTCAGGCCCACAGTGGGCCACCTCCAGCTGTCAGAGGGTACAGAGATAAAACTGAACTGCTCCATTGACATCCCTAACTTTTCCATGGACTCAAGCATTGTGTGGTGGAAGGATGGCGTGGAACTGACAGGCGGTGTGCAACCGCTGGTCAACGACCTTCGCACATTTGGCCAAAACGAGGACACACTGCTGTCTGCTCTCAGGTATGTAGTGGTGTCTCATACATAATACAGTCCCCATATAGCCCTTGAAGCCATGTTTTCTGTAGTCAGTAACGGTGGTTTGTGTGACTATAGGAAATACATAGCTGCATTACAGAATTTAGAATTTCAAATGCTTGTGTATACCATACTTTACAGTAATGAGTGGCATAGAAAGTTAAATATGACTATTTGGGGGATCAGTGAGAGTTAATGAGAGATTCTCATTACCTGATTGACAGCATTGTCTTTCATGCCCCCTGATCCCTCAAGCTTTAAAGGTGTCCTGCGGACTGATGCTGGAGAGTACATCTGCAAGCTGAACATCAGCGGCATGTTGATAGAGTCCCAGCCCATCGTTATCCAGGTTGAAGGTTAGTGGCTGCTAGCTCACGGTTGTAGTTCGCAGGGTTTCTCCACGAAATCTTAATGACGCTGATTACCTGTATTAAAAGTGATGTGGTAAGTGGAAATGACCTAGGTGGGGTATAACAGGTTTTTTACTTTAATCTGTGTGAGTTGGAAGGTATAACCATAGCTTCTCAGCTGAGAATCTTGATATGGGGGGCATGAATTTTAAACATGTTTGTACTGTATGTTGGGCCCCATAAAAGGTATATGGTAACACTTTCTATGAATCAGACATTCATAAAGCCTAATAACTCTTCTTATACAGTAATTCATTGTAACACATTCATGATGTATTATAAACACATCTAACTATTTATTAAAAGGCATAACACATTATAAATATTTCTCTTGCATTATCAATGTTCTATGAAGCTCTGATCTGTAATGTACTATAAATACCTTCATAAGCCATTATAATTTGTGCTGCATTATGAAGATGTTTATACTGCATTATGGATGAGACTGTCATAGAGCAGTCATAATGCATATTACGCATGTTCTATGCCTTTTTATAATACGTTAATAACATTATAATGCATTATGAAGGCATGTGTAATATGGTATAATGACTGCTTTATGGAAAGTGTTACCAAGTATATTGGGGAGTTGATCTAGATATATAGAAACTGAAGATGGCTGGCCTTTCAGCAGAAACATAAGTCAGAGGTAATATTACATTTGTGTTAAAACTACTATATACTGTACCCTAAGCAACAATGGCTGTCCATCACACTATTGTCAATTTGTCATTTGAGAAGCTACAAGTTTTTTTTTTTTTTTGAAAGTGTGACACACAACCTGTTACAGACTCTGCTTTGAAGCAGTAAATGCTGCTGTCATTTTAATGGCATTATTTTAAATCTGAATCAGTTCACCAGAATGCAAGTTGGGTATTTTTAGTTCAGTTACATTTTAGCCTCAGCCACCTCAGGATAACAAGGAAATATGCCCGTCATCTTAACAATGGTGGTCAGCAATGTCTTTTTTTATATGAAAGAATTCAGAACAAGTTCAGTCCTTTAGAATTTAGGATACAAATGTTCAAATGTATTATTTGTTTTATGGCAGTGTTTGTGTGTGTGTGTGTGTGTGTTTGTAGGCCTGCCAATGTTTACTAGGCAGCCAGAAGATGTGAATGTGACGAGGGGCACCCCCTTCACTCTGTACTGCGAGGCGGTGGGCCCCCCCTACCCTGTCACCATTGTATGGCTGAAAGACTCAGTGAAAGTAGCTGCTGACAGCACCAACAACTCGATCACTGTACCAGGTGAGAGCCATCCTCGCTTACTCTGCCTCACACTGCAAACTCATGGATCCAGTGTGGTAACTGACATACTCTTGCTTGAGCGTAATTCTTTGGGAAGGGCCCCCAGTGAAAATGTATCCGGGTACCGTATTGTAAGGGGTAGCCATCCCACTGTCCCTCTTACTGTGAAGGGGAGGCAGCATTATTCGTACATACAGAGGCCTGATGGGCAGAGGAGATAATTCCACAACCAGCGAATACCCGGTCGCTCCTTTCACAAGAACTCTTTAAGCTGAGAAGCGTTTCACCGATGCCAGTGCTGCTTATTTGAAAGGCTGCCTGTTTGTTTCCAAAGCGAGTAACCAGACACCAAGTCAGTACACTGCACTTTCTTTGCACCCTCTGAGATTTTGTTTATCAGGCTGGCTTCCTCTTGGCCTGCTGTAAGGAGGTTATTGTAAAAGAGAAGTCCCTCAAACTGGACTAACAAAGAAGTAAATTCAGTTCTATTCTATTCATGGTTAGACCTGTAGTCCCATCCAGGGCCAGTGCCATGGAGGTAAGATTGTATTGAATGGTCCTGAAGGCGTGTAGTCATCAATTTCTGTAAGTTTCCTAATCCTGTATCCCCCATCTATGACAAATTTCTGTTGTGGTTGTTCAGCTTGGCCTTTCCCATAAGTTGCGGTAAATCATTTTTGTCCTCGTTTTTGAAACCCACACATGGGAGCATTGATTGAAAATTACACTGTAGCTATTTGCTGTGCTTTGACAATGTTCTGGAAGTGGATTTGGATGTACTGTAAACGGGGTGGCTAGGATTATGGGCCGAGGGGCTTGTAGGACAAAGTGTCTATTCATGAGCTGACTCTGTTGGCATGGGCACTAAGCAGCATGAGAGACATGGGAATAGGCTGTTGGGTGGCTGATTATGGACTGAGGGTCACAATGGATACTGGCAGGTAAAAACTGAAAATTGGCCCCGGTTAGATTTAATAGTGCGGGGCTCACTTTCATTTCCATGCCACTGAATCTCCTTACGAAGCTCCAGAACAACTTTCTTTTTCAAGCTGAGTGAAATCATAGCATAGAAATTGATCAGTTTTTGAAATAAAGATCGACAAGGCAGTAGTTTGGCAAAAAGAATAACAATCATTCTTTATTTTTAAAAATTCTTAAGGTTTCCGGACAGAGAAATAAGATGAATAAGTTGAACAGAAGTTCATGCTCTGACTTGCGGGTACCGAACCAACACTGCAGTGAAGCATTCCCAGCCCCGCTTCTGTAATAATTTCACTGGAGTCGGGGAGGCCCAGTGCCTGATCTCGCTTCCTCCTGTGTCTTGCTGTGCCTTAGTTACATAGATATACTGCGTGCACTTTAGCCACTTACACACCTGTGTCACCCTTTAATTTGAAGGCAAAGATGTGTAAAAGGAATCTAGAGAAACAGGCAGTTGTTTTTTTTTTTTCATTTTGGGATCTTTTGGGAAATTTGCAAAATTTCGCAATACACTGCCTGGCCACAAAAAAAAGTCACTGTTTGAATTTAAATCAGCAAGTACTTAAGAGCCAATGATTGGATCATTATTACAGCTCAGCAACGTTATGCAGCAATTAAGTCAGCTGAGTACCTGAGTCTACTGAATGGCCAGGTAATCTCATCAGTGGATTTTTTTTCTTTCGCAATGGTACAGGCATATTCCAGGGCGAGATTTCCAAGATTCATCAGGCTCAAATTGTGAAAGAGTGGTTCAGGAGCATGAGGAATAATTTTTACACATGAACTGGCCTTTTACACTGTTCTGACCTTAACCCCATTGAAAGTCTTGGAGATGTGCTGAAGAAGACTTTACGGAGTGCTTCAAGGCACCAATCAGTGCAGGATATCAGCTTAAAATGAATGCACATCTGGATAAAAAAAAAAACGTTTGAGATGTTGCATAAGCACGTGGAAACAATGCATTGATGAATTTGCACCATAATTAAAGCTAAAGCAGTCTAACAAGGACAGTTTTTTGACCACACACTGTATATTCTGCAAGTAACATGCTGATGTAGCTTTGTGGAAATGTTACATGGGAAGTGGTGTATGTATTTAAATTCTAAATGAATGTGTTATTATTTAACGTTTTACAGGGCTTCCCAGCAAAACCCATCCAATAGTCAGTGGATTTGTTTACCAGTGAATTTTGCTGGGCTGGAATATAATTTCAGATATATAATTAAACCCAATAATTTCAAGCCACCAGACCCAATGCTTACATTTTTTTCCCAGCCAAGTAACTAAACATTTAAACCTCAGGCTAAGCAATTGACCATTTTCTGTGTTCCCCTCTTTGCATTTATAAACTTTATACTACACTTTCCTACGCCAGTAGAGTGAGAATAAGATTGTATTATTGAGGTACCAGCTAAAAGTAATGAAAAATTGTTTGTCAGAGAAACTGGTGCCATGTTTATTTTATAGGCCGACTACTGTGTGCTCGACCATTACTGCCTTTTGCGGGCACGGAGTATTTGCTCTCTGCCAGAATGTGCTATGGTCTGTGACCACATTGCGACAGTATGACGGAAAGTTCCTTTTCCCCTCTGTGCTCGAAAAACATCACATGAATAGTTTGCTAAGTGAGCCAGACTTACTTTTTGCTGATTATGGTGCGAGATTCAGATGTCACACTGCGACCGCTAGCAGGGACATCATGAGGTGGGTGAGGAGTTGGGAAGATTTTCAAGGACCCTAGAGTAACGGGGCCCTAAACGATGTGGAGCATAATTGGATTTGTCTGGGCTGGGACCCCAGTATGATACACTTTTATGGGGCTCAACATCTGCAGTGCCTCCCCTGGCCACTTGTTATATTTTAGTTAAACACAGTTAAACTAAAATAGTTTAACTGTGTTTAGTTTCTCAGGCAAGTCCTCGGGGACCCCGAGACAGTCTACATTTTTGCTCCTTCTCAGCACACCTGAACCAATCAAGAATGCTGAACTCGTGTTAGTAACTGGGAGGGAGCTAAAATAGGGGCTGTGGGCCCCCCAACAACTATGTTGACAAACACTAGTACATTTTCAGCAAATCTTTGAGGAATGTTAGCGTCACGAAAGGGCAACGTACATTTCTGATTACTTTTGTTGGTGTTTTGTTGTGATCTGAAAGGGGAAAAATCCACATGATGAACTTTATATTTTTTCTTTTGTTTACACCTCAACGATTCGACATTTTTGTTCCTCACTAGACCCCACCTCTCTGCCCTGGGGCCTCAATACACCCATTGACTAACACAGAAAATCACGTTGTCTCATTTCATTGGCTCAGGAAGGATGTGTAGGCCCAGTGGTAGGAAGGGATGGGATCAAATGGGCGGGGTGATTGATAATAAGACAAAACCAAGTAGAACAACTACCAGCCTTTAGTGCACTCCAGAGAAATGTTAATGTGATGCCTCATTCCCTGGACATGGCCTGGAAATAAAACTGGCATATTAAACAAAAGGGGCCCTGTCCAGTTTTGTTACATTATCTTGTTTTCTGAAGAGGGGGAATGTAGTAGCACTTGCTGATTTTTGCTGATCCTTGGCCTAAGTGTATTTGTGACGTGTTTGGCCAGAGACACGTGCTGCATTATTCCTGAACTGAAGTGAACTTTTAAACTGTTTGTCAGATGGCCTTAGGCGCTCTCGCATTACGCAGCATGCTGCGGCCGTTCCTCTTGCAAAAGCACAGCAGCTATTTTCAAGAAGAGAATGTCCTGTATCAGCAGTGTTGCTCTGTCTCTGTGCTCAGTGCTCTGTTTAGATTCTTTGTCTCAGGATCTGAATGGGGTGGTGGGACCAGCTCATTGGTCCAGTTGATCCTCATTAGCTCATGAAGTTTGCTATTTTAAAGATCACCGTGGGGGAGGGGGAACCTGTGAACCAGGGCTCAGAACCTGTCATGTACTGTCAGAGCACGAATATTGTCCTGTAATGTTGCAGTGCCCCACGGTGAGAAGATTAGGCCAACAATGTGAAAGTCAAAACCCTTGGGAGTTCACGACTTTTCAGTTTCAATAGTGCTACTGCAGAATGGCTACAGAATATGTTTTAAGTGATAATTACTAAATGCATGGTTAATTTAATGACACTGGATTTGGGTTATTTTCCGGTATTTGTATTTCTGTAAGTCTGAGTTAGTGTATCGGATGCATGGCATTATGTTTCCCCTCCAGGTGTGAACAAACACACCCGGTTCAGCTGTGAGGCACGCAACCCGAAAGGAGTCTCTACCTCCAGAGAAGCACAGGTCAACATCAAAGGTAGAGTGAAGAGCAGAGAGGAAAGTTTGTAGCCGGGCTGTGTGTCGCAGCTCTCTCTGAAAGCATGTACCGATGTTCATGGCTGACTTTGTAGAGCTTCCGGCTCCGGTTTCTCAAGTGACTGTGGCGTCTCGGGCTTCCAACAACATCTTGCTAAGCTGGACACCTGGACATGATGGCTATTCCCCACTCCTCAAGTGCAACATTATGGTCAGTTTGTTTTTAATCCTAGAATCGAAGGAAAGACACAATGTAAAGACATAATACTTACCAGAATTTTGTAAATTTCTGTTCATTGTCATGCAGAAGTACTAAATGCATCCATTTGTGTATGGATTCTGCTCCAGGTGCGACAGATGACACCTCAAAGCGGGGAAGCCGTACGGAATATCAGTGTCCCAGTGCCACCTTTCCAGCGGGATATTACTGGCCTGCAGGCCATAACCTCGTACAACATGAGGGTATCCTGCAGCAACGAGATTGGCCCATCGCCCTACAGTGCCTGGGCTGTATGCAACACCACAGAGGGAGGTAGGCACACCAGAGTTTTGAGTACTGTATTGTATATTGCCCTCGAACATTGGAACCCTGAGCTAGAGGGGGAACAAGATGGCAAAGTCCACTAAAATTGCCATGGCAACTAACAACTGAACACACTCTCTATATCGAAACTGTAGATCTGTTTTGATCTTGCGTTTGTATGATGTGTACTCGAGGGGGACTCCTGAAATGCTTCCTGTTCCTCTAAGCAGGAAATCAGCCTCATGCTGGAATTATGCATTGTGAATAGGTGGGGCACACTTAGACTTCCTCTCTCTATTCCTGTAAGCCCCAAAGCGAAATATGTCTGTGTCCAGTCATACCAGGCTGTCACTGTTCAGTCCAGAAAAATTTCCCCCCTCTGGTGTGAAACAGAAATAGAGAATAGGTATTTCTGTAAAACGTACCTTGCACTTCCTGAGAGGAGGAACTGATGATCATAAAGCTCAGCAATGGCCCAGAATTGAACTGAAAATCAAATTTTCATATCATAACTCAATGTACCCCCCCCCCCACCCATGAGAAACTTAAAATTCTCACACTTTTTCCAGTGCCATCCGCGCCTCCAACCAACCTTGTGGTTCAGCTGAATGAGACCTTTCTGGTCATCCAGTGGGAAGCCCCCTCCCCAGACACAGTGAATGGGATCTTGCGAGGTTACGATGTTATCATCACCAGGGGAAAGCAGGTCGACAAGGTGAGGCCAGGTTCATTATCAAGTGTGGTGCATCCTAGGTCATATATCACGGCCGAGAGCTACAGCTGTTTCTATCCTATATCCTAATTGCACTGCATTGCAAGTACTTTTCTATATATTTGAGGAGTTTTTACCTTGACTCTACTCATCCTGCCAGTGATTTCTTGGCCGATCACAAAATAGCCAGTGAAAACATTTTGGTAAAAAAATCTCATGATGCCTTTTAACAGGTGAAATCTTTGTCAAGATACATTTGCTCAAACCTGTCCGTTTTTCACATTTCTCACAGGTGTACATAAGTGCATATGTAAAGATGAGGCAGAAGTTTCTGGTGTTTGACTTGTTTTTTTCCTCCATTTGATTTTGAGAACAAGTAATGCATTCGTAAAGCATTATAAACATGGGTATAAATATTTGTCGAAAGGCATAACACATTATAGCCGTGTATATTATGCATTATGAATGCTTTATGAAACTCTTCTATAATGCACTATAGATACCTTCATAATGCATTATAATGGCTGATATAAATATTAAGGATGCTTTGTATAGCATTAAAAGGGTACCTGTAGTGTGTTATAGAGCATTCATAATGCATAATAAACGTTGCTATGATGTGTTATGCTTTTTATAAATGTTTATAAATGTTTATAATACTTTATGAATGTGTTACAAATGATTAGAAGAACAGTTATTAGGCTTTATAAATACGGGCTGCATAGAAAGTGTTACCAGATTCTTTGGTAACTGGTTCAAAATCTTGCGACTTACAATCCTCAGCCTGAGCTTACTGAGTTTGCCTTTCACTCTTTCGAAAGCAAAAGCTTCTCAACTGAATAACACCCCTTGGTTTTGCAACACCAAGGTCAGAGGGTTGCTAGATGCAGATTATTGAGAAGTATTGAGGATGTTGTCTGCTCAGATTATTCCAAACTTGAGCCGTTTTCACTAAGGTTTACTCAAGGACCTTCACCCATTTCCTTCTGAATTATAGTCTTAAGAGTCTCCTCTTAAGTAAATTTAATCTATTTCATGTTTAATTTAATGTTCAGGCAATTCATTGCGGAGTGTTTTTTTTTTTTTTTATATTCTTATTTTGTTTCAGAAAAGAAAACATACCAATTTGTTTTGTTTCACTGTGCTGATTGTTCAAGAAACTAAATGCTGCTCAAGCAGTCACCTGCTTAATATATTTGTCCAAACAAAGACCCTTTTTGGGGGAAGTGACTGCACAGATTTAATTTCCATTGTCCTTTTCCTCTTTTGCTGACTCATAGATGAAAAGAACGTAAAATAATACAATGGATATTATGAATGTGCACATGTTAACTGGGTACCATAACAATGATTCACACGTTTTGACAGCTGTGGAATGAGTGTGCTTCACAGTTTTACCTGTATTGCTCGGCTGTATTCATAAACACTGTGCGTTTCTTAGTCATGGTAAAAGACACAACTTTACATCTGGGCTCTAAGTCATTAACTGTCAGGAAAAAATGAATTTTTTTGTTTATCATTGGCAATCTGCTCTGTCACAAATATTACATGACACTTTATTTTGGCTGTTAATTTGATATATTTTTTCAGGTGGGAACACCACTTATGATGGTTTCACATTACAAATGTGCTGATGGACAATAGAGAAATAAGTGTGTCCTCTGAAAGAAGCATGTGGAAATCTGTAGGAACATTTAGATGAAATTAGATTGTGGAAGAATGTACAGTCTGTACTTCAGACAGTGAATAGACACATGCATACATATTTGTACAATCGCATGTTATCATTTGCTGTCTTTGTGGGGGATGTCCCATTTATTCGTATTTTAATACTAATGATTCCTAAGCCCGGTGCAAAAATGTTTAATGCTTATGGTCTCCATATTCCTAACCCAGTTCTGTTTAACTGAGGGTTTCTCAGCCCGGTCCTGACACCACTCAGACAGCCCACGTTTTTGCTCCATCCCAGCTCCCATTAGGACTCGGTTGAGAAACACCGGTCTAACCCATTACTGTATTGTTCCACCCTTACTAAATTACACACCTTCCATGTTTACAAGCATGTGTGTAGCTCATGTGTGCCATTCTCACTGTATTATAGATTTACTTGGTATTTAGTTTTTTGGGGGACTGTTTTGTTGGGAGTTATTTTTAATCTTGCCAAACTACAAAATCCCCCCTGGGAATCAATAAAATTCTATTCTATTTATTTATTTTATTTTTTTAATAAAGGGATGTGACATTCTTCTAATTACACTATATTGCCAAAAGGTTTTGGGACACCCCTCCAAATCATTCAATTCAGGTGCTCCAATCACTTCCATGGCACAGGTGTAGAAAATCAAGCACCTAGACATGCAGACTGCTTCTACAAACATTTGTGAAAGATTGGGTTGCTCTTAGGAGCTCACTGAATTCAAGCGTGTTACCGTGATAGGATGCCACCTGTGAGGCATTCGTGAAATTTCCTCCCTACTAAATATTCCGTGGTCAACTGTTAGTGGTATTATAACAAAGTGGAAGTAATTGGGAACAACAGCAAATCCTCCATGAAGCGGTAGGCCACTTAAAATTACAGAGCGGGGACAGCGCATGCTGAGGCGCACAGTGTGCAGAAGTCAGCAACTTCTGCAGAGTCAATAGCTACAGACCTCCAAACCTCATGTGGCCTTTAGATTAGCTCAAGAACAGCGCATAGAGAGCTTCATGGAATGGGTTTCCATGGCCGAACAGCTGCATCCAAGCCTTGCATCACCAAGTGCAGTGCAAAGTATTGGATGCAGTGGTGTAAAGCACACCACCACTGCACTCTCGAGCAGTGGAGACTTTCTCTGGAGTGACAAATCACGCTTCTCTATCTGGCAATCTAATGGCTGAGTCTGGGTTTGGTGGTTGCCAGGAGAATGGTACTTGCCTGACTGCTTTGTGCCAAGTGTAAAGTTTGGTGGAGGGGGGAATTATGGTGTGAGGTTGTTTTTCAGGGGTTGGGCTTGGCCCCTAAGTTCCAGTGAAAAGAATTCTTAATGCTTCAGCATACGAAACCATTTTGGACAATTTCAAGCTCCCAATGGGAACAGTTTGGGTATGGCCTCTTCCTGTTCAACATGACTGTGCCCCATTGCACAAAACAAGGTCTAAAAAGACATGGATGAGCGAATTTGGTGTGGATGAACTTGACTGGCCTGCAGGGAGCCCTGACCTCGACCCGATAGAACACCTTTGGGAATTAGAGCAGAGAATGCGAACCAGGTCTTCTTTTCCAACATCAGTGCCTGACCTCCCAAATGCTCTCCTGGAAGAATGGTCAAAATTTCCCTTAAACACACTCCTAAACCTTGTGGAACGCCTTCCCAGAAGAGTTGAAGCTCTTGTGCACACACATACACCGTATCCAAAAATTAAGATGGGCTTAGTATCGTTCTCACAAAGGAGTCCTGCTATTGCTGTGAAAGCATGGAGAAAGCCTGCTGTTTACTGGAAGGTGCTTTGGTTCCTGTAAGTTGCCGTGTTTGTCACAGGGCATGTCTGCATGGAGAGAGAGCCTCACTGAACTAACATGTTGTGCAACAGTGGCCCTTCCAAACACGCATGTAACTGCTCCCCAACCATCTCAATACCCCATCCAGTTCCTGTTTTTCTAGTGCCGTAAATCACTGTTTATTAGTCTCTTCCTTTCATCTTGTCTTTGTAGAGTTTTCGCGGTGTGTCTAAGAATCCATTATTGACATTAAACTGCACTGTACATTATTGGGTAGAGGGCAGTCTCTCGGCTCAGCGGGTCAAACCGTGAACACACACCACCAGTGCTGAGGGTTTGAGTCAGGCCTGGAGTACAAGTATGAGCTGGTTGTTGAGTAGCTTTTCTACTTTCACAGAAGCGTTGCCTCCCTAAGAATTTTTTTTGTTGTTGTGATCTCCAGAGAATTGTAAATTTTGCACACTTTGTGACAATGAGGTTAAACTGAGTTTCATTACTCGCATACTGCCTCTAGGGTTTTAGACCTTCAAGCCCTGGGAATTAGGAAGCCTTTTGTTTTTCTTATTAGCGTTATTATTCTCAATTTTGCCTAAGCAATAAAGTATTATTAAAGAATTGCAACAATGGCCTTAACTAAATTTGTGGTTTATAAGTTCAAATCATGTAAAATGTTGTAGGAGTGTAAAGCCAAATATAATGGAGTTCTGTAAACATCCTGTTGATTTGTAAAATGTTTATTATGCACTGCCCAGTCATTTGTTTTGCTTTAAGCATATCATTTCTCCTCTCAAACAGAGATGGAGTATATAATTTAACTACTTGTTTGGTTTATTTA
Organism: Petrocephalus schoutedeni; assembly: GCA_026780765.1. Lineage (NCBI taxonomy): Eukaryota > Metazoa > Chordata > Actinopteri > Osteoglossiformes > Mormyridae > Petrocephalus > Petrocephalus schoutedeni. The sequence goes on along the minus strand of JAODKL010000062.1, from coordinate 12,876,873 downwards.
TTCTCATCTGTTCTAGATCCGCAATACTACAAATACGATGATTTCCGTCCAGGTTAAGGGTCCTGCCAATTACAGTGTTCAGGTGGCGGCCGCCACAAACACAGGAACCGGAGTATTCAGTGAACCTCTGTTCCACTTTGTACCAGGATCAGGTGTGTATGACCTACAGTTGTCCATCCATCCATCTTCCAACCCGCTTATCCTGTACAGGGTCGCGGGGGGTCCGGAGCCTATCCCGGAAGCAATGGG
>JAODKL010000062.1:12860908-12876524 GCA_026780765.1 Petrocephalus schoutedeni | reverse complement strand
TGGGCCGGATTCGAACCCTGGTCCCAGAGGTGTGAGGCGGAAGCGCTACCCACTGCGCCACCGTGCCGCCCACCTACAGTTGTACAAGTCATAAAGAAGAAAAATAGGGATGCACCGATTGCAATTTTCTTGGCTGATTCCTCATAATTCTTTTGCTATTTTCACTGCTTATACCAGTGAAAGACAGGAGAGACATGTGGCTTGTAGATCACTCTGAACATGCTCTGCTGGCTTCACTTTTAGCAGCTTTCACTTTGCTAGCTTCCTCAGACTGAGCACGTGTAACCGAAGAGAGCAGGGTGTTCTCTGCGTTGTTAATGTTGGTTGGCCCGCCGGGTAAATGACCTGATCATCAACTCGAACTTTTCAATTTTATTCCTGGCAATTACAGAAAAATACATTCACCGCTCATATACGTTGGGGGTAAACGGACACCTCTCCTCCTTCCATGCCCCGGGCAAGAGGAAGGTGTGACTAGCGGGAGGGGGAAATATAATGGGAAAACAATCCGCCAGGTATCAAAATGAGTTTCTTTGGATACAGGATAAAAGCAGATGCAGATCCACTCTGTTACACATGTTCACCGAGGTAAAGAATTTCCAAAGTATGGACATTTAAGTGCGTCTGTAAGTGTGAGCATGACTGGGATGTGGGTGTGCATGCGGCTGTGCGTATGACATATTCCACATGCGTAAGATCGGTTTGAAATCGGAAATATGCGTGACTGATCGGCCAATCACCGATCAGGCTGAAAATCGGCCGATTCCAATCACTGGCCGATCGATTGGTGCATCCCTAAATCAAATGCATTTTTGACTTGGAGAGTAATTGGTTAAATGATCCACTAAATGCCTCCAACAAAGGTTTTTGGGTGGAAATTGCTTATGGAAAATCTGACATTATCTTGTCTCCTACCCACCCGAATTCTAACCAAATTGAGCCAAAAAATATCATCTTGGCTCTAATATTGAGTATTCCACCAGTTTTCCTGGCATTTCCTTTGGTCTGCATTCAAGTTGTTTACTTGGCTGTTCCTCAGGAACCTCAAATCATTTCTGTGTGGCATCTGCAATGTCATATTGAAGTACATCATATCGGTTGAGGTACATTTAAAATAAATTTCTAAAAACTTCAGTTCTTGGACTCGCCATCCCCCAGGTCTTTGGTGACTTTCTAATTTGCTCCACCATTCAGACTTATCCTGTTACCCACGATGCATTTCTGTGATGCTAAAACAAAAAAATTGAGTGCCATATTATGGCAGTTCTCTCACTCCCTGCATGCTGATTAGAAACGGCACGTAATGCCCTGCCTCATGCGTGGTGTTATGTAAATGTGGTGCCTCTCCTACGCTTCTGTTCCAGCCGTGACCCCGTCTCCGTCCTCAAGTCCTAAGACGCGGGGCTCGGACTCCGTGTACATCGTGCTGGGGGTGGTGTGTGGCGTCTGCCTGCTGTTGCTGCTCCTGTGGGCAGCGGTGTGTCTGCGCAGTAGAGTCCTGGAGACCCGCTTTCAGTGAGTGTCACCCTTCCAATCATCTGCTCTATCCATGCAATATTTTCTTTGTACTTGTCCTGTCTCGCCCCCTCGTTAGCTTGTGGCCAACACATTGGTGGGAAATATAGGCTATTTGTAGCTGACTGAGCAGATCAGGGAAATTGGGAAGGATTCCTTTGGGACAAATCCTGTTTTCCACAATGATTGGGAATTAAGAATTTCACAGACAGTATTCGCTGTATATCTGTGACTAGAATAAATCAAAATGCTCCCCAAAAAAAACATTGCAAAACATCACGTGATCTTTGTTGCATAAATCTTGTCACATGTCTTTAGGAGTCTAAATTCCACATTCGTTTGTCTCAAAAACTTTGAACACTTCCTCAAAATAACCTCCTACTGCCCTTTACAGGGGCCAGGATGACGTTGGATGTGTGCACACTTTTTTAATAAGGCTGTTTGTGCCACACTTTTGGTCTCACCTGCAGTTGTGTCTTTTACAGCTGGAGTGAAGAGAAGCGCTTAGCCACATGGTATCCCCCTCTCTAATTTTCCAGGAGTCATTAGGGAAAACAGGCACAGGAGTCATTAGGGGAAACAGGAAGTCGATAGTTTTCTTTGGCATGCTGTTCTAAATCTCCAACCATTTCCTGCTCCTAATGGGAGTAAAATGTACAATATTTCCGGCTGTCTTTTTGGTTTGATTTAAATTTCTAGCAGAATGCCCATTAAAGTGGTGGTGCGAGTTTCTGTATAATGATCATGATTTTTCTCCCTGTCATATTGTTTTGCTGGCTCCCTCTGCAGGCAAGTATTTGGAAGTAGAGAGGAAATTCAACCTGTCATCTTTTACAAAGCTCAAAGGACATACAACCGATCTGCTGAAAATACCCGTACGTATTCAGTGTTGTTTTATTTTATACCTCAGGACTACATGTGTATAGGGTAAAACATTATAGAAAAATAGCATTATGTGTCATTTGTAAATATTGTGCTTAAACCTCAGTCATATGTCCAGAGCTGTGGCTTTCATTTCTGTTCCTTCAGTCTTGTGGGTTTTCAACAGTAGTACCAAGAAATCTGTCTTGGTAAACTGGTTCTCTTAAATATACATAGCATGTGCTCTGTGATGGCCTGGCATCCCATCCAAGGCATCCTCTACCTTGTGCCCTGAGCTCATAATGGATGTATGGCTGTTACCCCAGTTTACTTTTACAATTGTGTGGCTTACCAGAAAGCTGGGTGTGCTCTGTTGTACTGAATGAAATTGCTACAACATTTTTGTTCTGTGATGATGAATATTCCTGTTACAGTGTCTTAGCTTTGCTGTATGGCATTTACTGGCCTATCCAATTAGGAATTTTTGATGGGAACATTTTCATAATGTTACAGTGATGCTGAAGTTGGTGCACTCTAATAGGGGCAGTGATTATCACTTCAAAGAGGTCAAGAGGTTCTTTTCCATACTTCGTCTATTTATAATGATATCCCAAACATTATAACGGACATTCACAAAGATATATACAGTCAAACCTCCCTTATCCAGGCAGAAAGGGACCAAGAGGTGCCCGTAAGTAAGAAATGCCCGTAACTTAGAACATGAACAGTACAGTACAACATACATGTGTACACATACAAACTACATGATATATATGAGGTGCAAGGCTTATAATAGGATGTTATTTCAGTCTGAGCTAGTGAATCATCCCGTTTTATTCTTGCAGTGGTCATCCAGTTTTTAACCAGCATCAAATGAGCTGGCACAGCTCCCTTAGATCCTAACCATTCTTGAGCAATGCCAAATGCCTTGTGTGCTTTCGCTTTGCTTTACTTCCTTTGGGTTGCGTTTGGAAGCTGAGTTTTGTTTATTGTTTTCGCTATAGTCACTCCTGAGTCCTTTTGCACCAGGTTTATTTGTTCTGTGTTGATGATGTGTCAATAAAAACAGAAAAATATTTTTAAAATACCCCTTTGTCCATGTATGTTCCCTTGTCCATCGCACCCTATCTTTCCCTTACTCCACGTCCCCTTTCCCTTTTACCCTAGACTGGGGCTCATAACAGCTGCCGGTTGTGTAAAATTAATTTGCGCATGTGCATGCCTAGAGCTGCCCAGTAGAGGGAGGTGCAAAGTGATACCGTTAAAAAGGGTTTATGAATATTTTTTTTTTGTTTTATAGTTGCAAGTCTGGGAATCAGTGAAGAACTTCAGGCCAAACTACAGGATATGATCATTATGAGATCATTGCTTTCTATTGGGAAGATGTTGGGAGAAGGTAAAATCCTGCCTGCTTGGGACAACTCACAGTGCCTTCAGCTGAAAGTAGGATGGTGCAATCGAGCTTTTCGTCACCCCTCATAGACACCCTGAATTTGTGCCTTTGTTTTGGTCTGTAGGGGAGTTCGGCTCAGTGATGGAGGGCCAACTGAAACTACAAGATGGAACATCTGAGAAGGTTGCAGTGAAGACCATGAAACGTTAGTTTTCTTCTTTTCAAGAAATGATGCTACAAAGTAGCAAATATTGCAATTCCTGCAGTTTCTATGCATCGAAGAGCAACCTTTCCATTTTTAGCTTTTTTTTTAGCTAGTTTGGTTATTAATTATCCAAACCTGTACCTTAATATTTGTTTAATGATGGCATCTTGTGCTACCTTTTTTCAGTGGATAACTTCTCACAGCGGGAGATAGAGGAATTTCTGAATGAAGCCGCTTGCATGAAGGATTTCCACCATCCAAATGTCATCAGACTGCTCGGTAAGTGTTTCAATCAAAATAGAATAAAAATATAAAGCCTGTCTCACTGTAGCATGTGAATAGTAATAGTAATGTGCTTATTTCACCATTGATGTGACAGTCTCCAGCGTGAGGTGTCCTTTCTCTGTCCTGTGCAGGTGTGTGTTTAGAGGTGGGGGCGGCTTGCTTCCCCAAGCCCCTGGTCATCCTTCCCTTCATGAAGTATGGTGACCTCCACAGCTATCTGCTGCGCTCACGACTCAACGACAATCCACAGGTACCATGCCATTTCCCATCAGTCATGGTTGTCATAGTTTGCCAGGTGATATCCTGGGTTACAGTATGTGGCAAACTGGATTTTAGTGCCTGTTGATGGAAGCTACTTGGGTAGTTTGTCACCAGATTAGACAAGTGTGCATATGTCAGTAGACTGTTCAAAAAAATGATGTAACGATGCTTGTTCCCCAGTTCTTGCCAACACAGATGCTTCTTAAATTCATGATTGACGTTGCTATGGGAATGGAGTACCTCAGCAGCAAGAACTTCCTGCACAGGGATCTGGCTGCTCGCAACTGCATGTGGGTCCACCCCAGCACTTCACGTTTCTCTTTCTGATTCTGTTTTGCCAAGTTGACATGAACGGTCTAGTAAGAGGCATTTCCTATAATTTAAGCAGCACTAATTTAAGCCAACCCATAATGCTTTGCTTTCTGAAACGCATTAGAAGTCAGCCTTTCTGCTGCTCTCATTTATGGTTCCGCATCTGTTCTTTAGTTCCAGGCTATTTTAGTTTTGTCCTGTTAAATAGGAGCTCCCAACCTCCGGTTGACAGTCAACTGCCAAAAATGAACTATTCATTTTCAGTTTTTCTTAACCCCTCATGTTTGTGCTTCCTGTTTGCTTTCGGAAAAAATGGAAATGGTTAAACTTATGAAATTGATCTGCTGATTGATCTACTGGCAACCAAACTGTATATATGGTAAAGCTCTCCTTATATGGTAGCCTGGGGTTACTTTGCTTAGTAATTCCTTCTATTTCTGAATGATTGACTGCAGCTGACTGAAAGGGCTTCTAATGTTTCAGGCTACGTGATGATATGACTGTGTGCGTAGCAGACTTTGGCTTATCGAAGAAAATCTACAGTGGGGATTATTACAGACAAGGCAGGATTGCCAAGATGCCTGTGAAATGGATTGCAGTGGAGAGCCTTGCAGACAGAGTATTCACTGTCAAGAGTGATGTGGTAGGAGCACACTATAAGCTTTGTATATGTAGGGATGTAGCAAACTTAAATATCCCTAACTGCCTATTTTGCAATTTACTTGAAATTTACTTAACATGGATACCTAAAACTGAAATGTAATGACTAGAAAGATCTGTGAAATGTAGCTGGAAAAATGTTATGCTAAGTCTACACTGACACCTACAAAGTGAGACGGTTATTTAATATCCCCGTTGGTGAATTTTATTTTGTGAATTCATGTGTAGAAGTAACAACAACAATAGCATGATGTCCTTCTGGTTCTCAGTGGGCTTTTGGGGTGACCATGTGGGAAATTGCGACACGGGGCATGACTCCATACCCAGGAGTTCAGAACCATGAGATTTATGATTATCTGCTGGAAGGCCACCGGCTGAAGCAGCCTGCAGACTGCCTGGATGACCTGTGAGTGTTTGTTCCCAAGTCAGGGTGGGGGGATGCAGAAGTACCTCGATGTGATGCTGAACTCACCCTTGCTCTTCACCAAACCATAACAAACCGATTCCTTGTCCAATCCCAATGTTCCCTCCCTTTCTTGCTCTAGGACACTGCTTGCAAAATCCTTTTTATTGAGCTATTACAGAAAGCAAATCTATTGTTTAGAACTATCGTGCCACTGCTGTCATTTGTTTAATGAGTTAGCTTAGACTGAAAAACAAAGCACACCTGACGACAAAATCTTTGTGTGCTTCTTCTAGGTATGACGTCATGTTCAGCTGCTGGAGGCCAGACCCATCAGACCGGCCGGACTTCACAGGAGTGCGGGTTCATCTGGAGAAGCTAGCAGAAAAGCTTCCTGGAGGAGCTAACAAGGAGGACATCATCTATATCAACACCAGCCAAACCGAGGAGGACAATCAGCTATGCCAGCCCCTGTTCAGCTCCTCCCCCTCCCGCAGCAGCCCTACCTCTGACTCTACCCTTGTTTGTGACTCTGCCCTTGTTTGTGACCCTGCCCTTGTTTCTGTAGATGTGCATAATTGTGGAGAGGATGACGACAACCGCTACGTCTTCATCATGTCATCATCGGGGGACCCTGTGCCGGAAAATGACAGCAGTATGGACATGCCCCTTCTCGCCAGTCATGATATCAGATCAGTAAATGGTGTGGCTGGGCAGACACCAGAGGCTGATAGTCTCCTCTAAAAGTCCATTACTGCTGTGTGACGAATAGGGGGGGATGAGGGATGAATAGGGAGAGAGTGCTGAGCAGTTATTACAGCATATGCATAAACCAACACTGCAACAATGATTTGATGTATGTTTAATATGGCAGCTGCAGATGAGATGTTATACATCTGGAAAAAAAACTGAAGAATGATGGCCAGTATTTGTAGCTTTTACAAAAGTAAAAAAAAAAAGGCAAAATGGAAACCTTGAAGATTAATGAATTAATGAAGACTTTGCATTAATATGAAAATGGGTGTATAGCTATAATTATCACTATTGATTTTTTTTTTTATTAGCTAATGAAATCAATGTAGGTATAGCTGTACAGTTGAAATGTCTGGTATTTTTCCAGTCAGTATAATAGAAAACTGTTAAGACTTGCTCTGGGCAGGACAGAAAGCAGAGCTGGGGGTAACAGAAGGTGAGTAGTGATGGATTGACTAAAAGTAGCTGGGCCAATGGGGGGTGGGGTCACTATTCTCTCGTGCCCTGATTCGGCAGCACTTTACTTAAGGGTGCATTATGACGGATACATGACACCAACATAAGCACTTCTTGACAGCCGGCATAACTTGTCATAAGCATGTATAAAGGTTTGTTCCAACTTTTGTGGCGGTCATAAATGCTGACATAGGGAACTCCTGTGTCAAACCTTTATAACTGCTTATGACAAGTTATGTCGGCTGTCATGAAGGGCTTATGTTGATATCATATAGCTATCATAGAACACCCTTAAGTAAAGTGTAACCACTGATTCTTACCTCATAATGTATAAAAAGATTACAAGTGCAATGATATATAATGCTTAAACTAAACCAGGTGAACATTGGACAAGAATGTAGTATAATACAGTAATAACAGTAATAGAACAGTAATAATAATCCTGTTATTTTGTGCAATGTTTAAGTATTCTGCATGTATTCAGCAATTATGTGGAAGGTATGTCAACTGACATAGAACAAATGTCATTTATAGTTTTATCTGTAGGTTTATAAATTACACCCATTTTGAGGATAGTGTATATTAACTGAACACCAGTGAGCTTTCTGCTAATTTTTAGAATGCTGTTGTAAAAATAAAACGATAACTGTTTCTATGTTTGAATACCTATAAGCTATCAATCCATTTGCAATTCAGGGGAATATATAATTTCCATCTGCTTGTTATTTGATAATCATGAAATGTTAATTAAAGAATCATATTGTTATCGTTGTTTTTAAATGACTGCGATAGATAGGCAGCTATCAACAGTGTTATTCTGTAATGTCCCTTTTAGCAAAAGTATTTCACTTAACTTTAAAATGCTAAAAAGAATCCTTATGTCTCTGTGTGCTTATTGACTGGCTTCTATATTCTTTGTTTAAGGTAACCTAACAATATATTTGTCAGGTTTGATTATGAAATGTTTATTATATGCAAGCCAATTAGATCTGTTGAGGGTGATGGTGCTGCTTGTTCCATTACTTAAGAACCGGTTAGTTTTGTACCATCTCCAAATTTCATTGTGTCAGAGGAGATGTGCCAGGAACACTGCTGGAGCAGTACACAAAGACACTCATTATGACACAGGTGACGCCCATTATTATGCCTTGTTACCGCTGTCTTCAAACGGTACAAAAACATATTGGTTTAACCTTTGCATTACCACAAGATGCATTTAAAAATACTAGTGACTGGTTTAAATATCTATAAATAAAACATTTATCACAAGACGCAATAATATCTTTTAAAATAATATAAAATACTATTGTCTTATGTTATCTGCACATATATAAAATCATTTACATCAGTGATCCACATGATGACGCAGATGTTCACCTACATCCGCCCCTGTTCAGTTCCTCCCCCTCCTAGACTGATGGGTAACTAATGTAAGTACGCAGTATTTTAGGCCTCTGACAACTGTTTCTCAGTGAAAGGATGGCCTAGAAACGGGAAGCAGCATTGTAACATAATACCATAGAATCCGGAGACGGCAATGTTACACATTATTTTAACCCAAAACAGAAAAGATATCAAAATTAAAATATATTCAGTTTAATCCTCCCCTACACAAAAAGATGTATTAAAATGAATTGCAAAGACGTATAACCAGGGGTTGACATAAGTGTTACGCGAGTACGCATGGGCGGCATCAATAGTAAAATGCGCGGCAGTTTCAGTCTCCACGGCGCAAAAGCGTACCTAATTTGAGTAACTTTATACTTGAGTTCTAATAATTAAAGCTCCAGTATGAAGTTACTCAAATTTGGTACGCTTTTTTTGCTAAACTGCCGCGTATTTTACTATTGATCCCGCCCATGCGTACTCGCGTGCCACTTATGTCAACCCCTGAAAATAACCCCACACATTTATAGATGTGACTTCCCTAGATAAGTTAAGGCCAATTATTTTTCCGTGTAATGTTCCAGTCCGCGCACAGAGGGAGTGATGTGAAAGTGCCCGCGTCATCCAGATTTTGGGTCTAGCGGACTTCCTGACCGTCAAGTGCGAATGCGCAAGGAAAGGTACTAGGCGTTTCCAGTGGGTGACAGGAAAAGTGTTATGATGGATGCTTTTGATAAGCAGTACCCACGTTCAAGGCGCAAAGAGACATATTCCGGTGCACGAAAGAAACCACCCAAACACTGGGCGAAGAAGAAAATATCTGCACAGACATTGAAATGTCTCTAATGTTACGCAGTGCAAGAACATTGTATATATATTGCACTTCGTTTTTGTCCATTTCTGTCATATTACCGTCCCAGACATTATTATATTACTATTATATGGTTATATTATTATTATATATACGGTGTTTTGACGGTATTTTCAAAAATAGCCATGTTTCAGTATTTTGAAACCATGGCAATGAAATTCGCCGGGGGACTAATTTTCTCACAAAGATACTGCGGTATACCGTATTGCCGAAATACCTTTCAAGCCGAATAACTAAAAAATGTTAAACAGTTTACTCACTACACTGCTTGTATTCGTGCTTATTGTAACACATCCGCCCTCTACTGGTGTGGGATAATATCGTCGCTATATATCGTCGCGTATGCACGTGAAACAGCGAAGCCGCAGACACAAACTTTTGACAATTTTACTGCGTTGTCATATGACAATATTCAATCCAACAATGCTATCCTATAGAAAGTGCATACATTTGTAAAATAAAATATGTATTTATCTTGGAGTATAATTTGCCATTTGAAAGACATCACAAGCGTCTTGTCACCAATTCCCATGAATCGAAAATTATTCTGTTGTCACTAATTGCACAGTTTGAATTAGGCTTAAGAGGGAACGAGTGTTTAGGAATCCCCCAGATTATTTTCACTATGGTGATGACTGGCTCGTGAACGGATTTAGGCTTCCAATAGTCAAACTATTGCAATCATGTGCTTAACTGGGACCAAGAGCAGAGAGAGCAACCACTCAAAACCAGACATTACCTGATCATGTACAGGATCTGGTCACAGTTAGGCACCTAGCGGAGCCGACAGAGCAGGGATATCCCAGCCACCTTTCAGCTCCTTTATATCTATTATGCTAGATGGTACTATCCATTTGGCAAGGCACTACCCCGAGTTACTCTACGCTGTGGCTGATTAGCCGGAGGTGAAAACCAAATTTTCAGTGATGTCCGCATTGCATTTTTTTCACAGTGAAATTTACGCAACCTTTCATGATTGGGGGCCCTAGCCTGGCAGCGCGTAGCTCCATTCACCCCCGGTATGCTCCTTATAGCGGGGTTTTAACGACCTTTCTACACCTCCAGTTCAACTTTGTTCACTACAGACATGTACAGTGCGTGTCTGTTTATATGACACGTAAAATATAAAACGTGAAAGCATGAAGCTCAAACGTTGCCCCGAGCTCCCTCCCGCTCGCATTCTTACTGTCGTCTCTCACTTCCGCTACCGGTCTTCCCTTTCCCTTCACTCCGATTCAACAACGCGCATATTGAAATCAGTTCCCCAAAATCCCCAATACGAGATTAATTTCTTCCAAATCGGCGCAAGACACTCGAAAGCAACGGGACTACACATGTTCAGAAAACGTGTATTTGATGCTAAAAATCGCAATTTTAACAAAACTATCAGTAGCTGTTATTGATGTTTCCTGGTTGATTCCGTGCCGGGGTTACAGCGCCCGGCCCGGAACTCAGGTGAGGCGCTCCACGTTTGCTGATTGACGCGCCCGGCCCGGAACCCAGGTGAGGCGCTCCGCGTTTCCTGCGGGCAGGTGCTCTGACACGTAGGGCTGAGTCCAGCAGCGAAAACATGGCGCCGGGCGTTCGGTGGAGGACGTGGAGCTGGCGCTCGAGGGAGTCCAAAGCCTGGCTGCTGTTGTTGATTGGCGCGGTGCTGAGCAGCTTTAACGATGGTGCCGAAGCAGCCCCGGAGAGAGGACAGTGGGACATCCTCGTCGTCAACGTAGGTGCCGTTTTGTACGACTTTCAGGGAAATGGAATGTAAACATGGTCTGGGAAAGAGGAAATAAGCGAAAGCATCCAAACCACAGCTAGCTGCTTATAACTTACATCCCCCTCAGTGGTTGGCATGAGTATACCGAACTAAAATACTACATACCGAGACTAACAAGCTTATATACAATCCTTATGACCCCCGGCCTCAGGCTCCCGAATAGTGAAACTGTTTAGCCCTATCTGGCTAATTAGCTTGCGTATGCGCATGATATTGCGGTGCGTGTTTCCGTGAGTAGGTGGCTAGCACGGTCAATGATGTTAATCTTAATTAAGTAGTTGACTTAAGCATGAAACTTTTTAAGTAACAGGCAGGCTTTTACTGTGTTCTCAAATTTATTGTGTTAGATTCCCGCATGTAGACTCGCTGCTGTCAGAACTTGCTTTCCCATTTGAGTTTCTAAACTTGTAAGGATACATGTTAAAGGCACAAACTACAAGACAAATCTATAAGGTAACTTTTAACTGAACATCGAGCTACCGAAAAGGGAGTCACAGATAAGACGCCAAGCTTAAAAATTCATAAAGCCACTGTGGCACTATACCCTATGTTTTATTCATTGAGAATATATTTAATTATTCAGTGTCCTTTTAAAGAGCTGATTAGTCGCCAGGATAAGTTTTAGGTACCGTTATATAATTCTGCTTGTGACACTTCATTTTCTTTTAATAAATATGTGGCTGTCCGTGAAAACCCGTGCAATTTCAGAAACCCCTTAGTGGATTGCTAAAATTTTACTTGACATTCGTGGAACAATATTAATTATTGAATGTCCTTGTTTCTTTCCCCTCCGAACTCGTGTTGACTTGTATCCCATTCCAGTCTTGGTAAAGAGAGCTTTTATGTGATCATGTCTGCGGAAACTCTCGGGCCCGATTCCCAATAAGAGTTTCGCGTAAAGTGGAGGAGTTGCATCTCACCTGGCAATTGTTCGTTTCAGGGGTCAGACCCGATACTGCTGAGAAAATCTATGTACGCAGACACTGACATAAAACTAAAAAGTAAGTTGTAATCTACTGAAATTTATCCTGGAAGTTTTTATTATTTGGTGCATGGCTAGAGCGATTTAAACATGTAATTGCTAGTAGACGTTCACATTTATTAAGCAACCATAATCTCAGGCGTCAGAGTTGAATATCTTGTCTTCATAATTCCAATGAAGTAGTTATTTTTTCACTTCATTTGTGAACAGTATCCGTTTTTGCTGTGTGTCTATTCCTGAATGTAAATTGCTCCTGTATTTCAGTTAAGTCCTTTGGATGCCCAGAGGAAACGAAGTTTACGGTCAACTGGTTCTTGAAATATTATCCATGTCACAATCAGTATAGCAACATTCATGTAAGTGCCTTTACTGTAATGTTTTGTGCCACATCAGTTTTGATTGATTTAATAATATGTAAGTGAATGTCTTTGTTGGGCTCTAAGTTACATATGATGAGGTTCTAATTGCAGTGTGGTGATTCAGAGCTATCATTCCAAAGCTATGAATTCACTGCAGTATTGCCCATCTGCTGTCTCTTTCTACACCATTAACTTTCGTAAATGCTGTAGCTGAATGATTGAGCATTCCAACACTCATTGCACGTGGCCAGTGAAACATCTTGAATATTCTTGATATATTTTTTTTGTTGTTTTAGTGGCAGATCCTTTGTAAATGTTTTTGTGTATCATAGCAGTGGATTTCAGCATTCCAATTTTACAGGAAATGTATAATAAAATGGATCAGAACAAGGGAATTCGAGAGAACCTCCTGATTTACGGCCCAGGGGAACATATTGACCAGAAGCAACCGCTGGTTACATGCAACAAGGATCGATTCTTTCTCCCTTTTAACGTAAGTACATTTTACGTTTAGCTACTTAGTTGATCTGAGTTTGCCAAGCCATGATACAGATAGATGTTCCATACTGAGAAACATGCATGTACCTTGTACTGAGGCACTGGTCGTTGGGACCACTTAAAGTGTCTTTATTCTGTGTGTGTCCTCCTCTGTATAAGATCGCCTAGTGGGTAGCTTTAGTGTTGGCTCTACTTCTTGTTGCTTATATGGTCAGTTTCCAAATGGGCATTTTACATTTTTGTAGAGGTTTGTCTCAAAGTTTAAATTTTTTTCTTTTTTGTTTTAGAAAACAAACCAGGTACCTGTGTCTGATTTTCTGCAGGACGTAAAACTGGTAAGAATATGTAGTGTTATCAAACATTACCATCATTTTCAGCAAGATTATGAAAGAATGCTTTGTATGAAACTTGCGGTTGATTCCATGTTTTTTTCCATTCTAATTGCATATTTCTTTAAAATGCTTGGCCTTCTGCTAATGTTATTAGTTTGACTGCATAATTTAATTCTGTGTCAAATCACGACACTTTTGGGCCTCATCGTGACAGATTTTAATGAAGTTTGGCATGCTGATTTAGTCATATGAGTAACCCATGGAACTGAAATTGCATGTGTCTTGGATCAATATTGAGGGAAATTTGAGCTAACAAAGTTTGAACGTATTGGGGAGGGGTATAACTTAAAAAATACGGAGCTGGAAAACAACTTTAAAATTGTAAGCAAACCATTTCGGTGCAACTTATATTAAGGGTGATATAGCCAGTCAAAGTCGTAGCTGCCCCCCCCCCCCCCATAACTTAGTTAGCTTAAATCTCCCTTAATATTGATTCAAGACGTGCAATTTCAGTACCGTGGGTTACTCATACTCAAATCAGCCTGCCAAGATGACGATGAGGTCCAAAACTGTGATGATTTACTCAGCTTGCAACGGATTTTTACTGCACTTTTCATGAATGTTCTGTAAAATTGGGGCTCTTATGCTATTATTCAGTACAAGCAAGTATTTCTACCTTACTTTTCTTTGGCTTTTGACAGTGTCAGCTGCTATAGTTGTTTCAGTACATTAAATTGTAAGACAAATGGTACAATTGTCAAAGTAAACATGGCATGAGTGAAGCTAGGTTGAGCTTCTTATGAATGTGCAGCTACAAGAGTAAACAGTATTGGAGCAAGAGATATACAGCATCTTTTAAACAAAGCAAGAACCTAATGTCCAAGGCTATTTGCATGGCAAAGTAGATTGGAATTCAAAATAAGTCCAGCTGCATTGTTAGAGTAACTTTTTTCTGTTTTCTGTTTAAGACTGGTAACTTGCGCTAGTGAGGGAAGCGATACATAATGTACTATCACATTTAGCTCATCCTTCTTAAAACCTGAAAAAGCTCCCAATTTCATTTTAGCTGCTCATCTGTAGTGTTGATTTTTTTATGAAGGAAAAAGTCTAGGTTTCAAATTTTTATTCCTTTCATCTTGTATTTACTTTGAGGTTTATACTGCTCTCTTTTGTCATTTTACCAAAACTTTGTTGCAGAATACCAGTAACGTTAGAGTTGGATCAAAACGTCCTTATGGGGTAAGACTTCTCCGTGTCTGTTTAAATCAAGTGTCCCCTGGTTGGAATGTCTGCTACTGAGACGCTCATCTTGTGGTTGCCTAGGAGAATGTCATCGCCACTACATGGAGAGATGGCCCCTACCTGCTCGCAATCTTCATCAGCTCCAATAGTAAGCCGGCCAACTGGAATTTAACTGGTGAGATTCTACATATTACTTGTTTCCTCACAAATACAAGCACTTATATAAGTTGCTCTGGCTAAGGGCATCTGCCAAATGCTGCAAATGTAAAAATGTAAAATGTAAATACCGCAAAATGATCTACAATAAGTTTATGTGCAAAAAGAGATGTTTTTGTACAGCTGTATTTCCCAACCTGGTCTTCTCGGACACCTAGACGGTCCATTTTTGCTCCCTTCCAGTTCCCAGCCATACATTCCACATTTTTGTTCCCCCCCCAGTAGCAAAAATATCGGCTATCTGGGGGTACCTGCGGACCGGGCTGGGAAACGCTGGTGTGTTTCTGCAGCCTTGTCAGTGTTGTATAGCCTTGTCAGGTGTTTCTACTTGGGCAGTGCCTTACTATAAGCTTTATTTATAATAAGCCAGATTTAGCAAATTTAACGTATTCTCTTCACTAATAAACTAAGGAAAGCATAAGAATTTCTTTATATGGTCTTGCCAGATGTATATTGTCTATGGTGAAGGTTGTCAAGGTAGCGTTGTGGTGTAAGCAGTGTCATAAGCATTAGGCCTAAGAATTTGCGTAGATCTAATTATTCTACCCCCCCCCCCCCCTTTAGTGAACATTGTACTGAAAGGCTCCCATGGTTTCATCTCTGTTACGGAATGGCCACTTATGATTGTGAGTATTAATGATTTAATACCTTAAAAAAATGGGAGTAAATATATATGCAAGGGGAAAAATTAGAAATGTGTGTGACAATCAAGCGTGAAGAATTGTGAGTGAAAAGTGATGTGGCTGCCTTTGATGGTGTGAGTGAGGGGTCTGTTATGGTGATGTGATGTGGCTGCCTTTGATGGTGTGAGTGAGGGGTCTATTATGGTGATGTGATGTGGCTGCCTTTGAT
>JAODKL010000062.1:12839734-12860808 GCA_026780765.1 Petrocephalus schoutedeni | reverse complement strand
GGTGTGAGTGAGGGGTGTGTTATGGTGATGTGATGTGGCTGCCTTTGATGGTGTGAGTGAGGGGTGTGTTATGGTGATGTGATGTGGCTGCCTTTGATGGTGTGAGTGAGGGGTGTGTTATGGTGAGGAGCTCTGCCTTGTACTTGCTGCTCACCCCCCCACCCACCCCTCCATCAGTTCTACATGGTGATGTGCATGGTGTACATCCTCTACGCACTCTTCTGGTTCCTGTGGTCGGCCTGCTACTGGAAGGATCTGCTAAGGATCCAGTTCTGGATCGCCGGTGTCATCTTTCTGGGCATGGTGGAGATGGCCGTCTTCTGCGCCGAATATGAGAACACTAACACCGTGGGCTCGGCCTGTAAGTACCTGGGCCCGCTGCCCATTTTCACTGGGATATTGCCAAAGACTTCATGCCTTTATAGTTTTTTTCTTCTCAATTTCAGTCTTGTTATTAAAAGAATGTGTGTGATTATAGAGTTGTACCAATATTTACTTAATTCCGACGCATGGGATCATTCGTTGTTTGTCTTCTCATGTCACAGCTCAAGGCCTGCTGATATTCGCCGAGCTCCTCTCGGCCCTGAAGAGGACTCTGGCCCGGCTGCTCGTCATCATCGTCAGCCTGGGATACGGGATCATCAAGTGAGCGCAAAGCCTCTGTGCCCGCACTCATTATGCCCATAAGTACAGCACGTCCCAAATGGGGGTGCACTCCAAAGTACCACCTCAGAATTAATCATGTGCTATTGTTCACTTGGCAATTAGCAACAGTGGCGGTAGCCTTTTTCATGATTTATTCGTGTTCAAACATTCAAGTGTTAATTTAGCGGGTGGTACTAGGGATGCACAATCTCACATTATGATTTAATCTCTATTCTATGGCACATGCGGAATAATCACCAGAGCTTTAGGTGACAGGCAAGACATTTCTCATCTATTATCTAAAGCCCCGTTGATTATTGCGCGTGCGCCATAGAATCGAAATTAAATCAAGATGTGAGGTTGTGCAACCCTAGGTGGTACAGTATTATTGTGATCCCTAGTTCCAGTTTAGGTAATTGAATGGTTATTGGTGAAGATGGTCTATTGTGAGGCCTCCTGGTCCTCAGCTGGTATGTGCAGGTGTCTGTGCGGTGCCTGGTTTCACCTATGTGCCGTCATTAGGCCTCGCCTGGGGACCGTCATGCACCGAGTGGTGGGGCTCGGCGTTCTTTACTTCGCCTTCGCCGCCATTGAAGGTGTTCTGAGGATTACTGGGGTAAAGTACTGCTGATACCTTTCCCTTCAGTCCTCTAACATGCACACTGCAGATCTAACCGGAGTCGTGTGTGTCTCAAAAGGGTCGAGAGAATGGCCAAGTTCTAATCACCGCCATTGTCTTAGCTGTGTCTGACAGCGTCTGCATCTGGTTCATATCCTTTGCCGTTGTAGTTTCGTCTAATAGATTAATTTAAATTCATTTAAAGTATGCCTTTAGCTTGGGTTCTAAAATGCAAAGCCTTTTCCCCCGTCTTTGAAGTGAACAAATTTATTTCATGCCTGTAAGCATTATACCCCAGCAAGAATAATAAGATTTAAAAAAATGTGCGGTCATATTTACTGAGTTCCTTCTGCAAACTGTGTGCTGATTGGTGGCTTTCTGTGGAGATGTGGTGGCTTTCACCTCCTGATTTGCGCTGCCCTACTGTCTCTCCTCCTGGCTTCCTCCTCCTGTTCTGCAGGCGAAGGACTCAGACCTGGCCCTGCTTGCCAACATTCCGCTTGCTCTGCTCGACTCCTCTCTGTGCTGGTGGATATCCTTTACGGTGTGCTTGTCTGGCTGCCCTGTCCCCCTGCCTTCTCCCCTCACCCTCTTACCTGCTGGGGCTTTGCTGCCTTTTCCTCCACTTTATCCTCAGTTCAGTTAACCCATTATCCACGTTTTGAGGTCCCAAAGAGGGATTCAGCTCTCCAGTGTTTCAAAATATTGGGGCCTGTTAAGTAGTGGTGGACCAAAGCACCATGGCGTCAGTGGGCCAGCTCGAGAGGTTAGGAAGCTGTGCCCGTGATTGGAAGGTTGCTGGTTTGAATCCCACGGTCAGCAAAATGGTTTCCGTGTTTGGCCCTTGAGCGAGGCCCTTAACCTCAGTTGCTCCAGGGCTAGTTTGCCTAATTGTATGTCGCTTTGGATAAAATTGTCTGCTAAATAAATGTATGTAAAATTTTAAATGTGAATGTAGTACCAACAGGGTTGCTTCAGAAACTGGGCTGGAAGATGGTGTAGTGGTAACATGCACATGTAGCATGAAGGTCGTCGGTTCACGACCCAGCAGGGCACTTGCTACAGTGCCGTTGAGGGAGAGCTGCAATTGGGAGTGTTCAGTAAAATGATAGTGACTGAATGCATATTGCCTGTTCCTTTATTTGGTTTTATTATTACTTTTGTTGATCTTTTTAGCATGTGCATACGTTTGTGTGCAGTATTGGTGGCTTTTCAGTACAGAGCCTCAGTGCTGCTTAGATCACCCTCTTTTCTTAACTGGCATCTACATCTTTGTGAGTCTGGCCCAGACCATAAAGACTCTCAAGCTGAGAAGAAACCCTGTGAAGCTGTCGCTCTACAGACACTTCACCAACACGCTCATCTTTGCCATCATTGGTGAGTTGACCACTTCTGGTCTTCAACCTTTTTAATACCTCACTCATACTTAAATACTTATAATACGGTGTATACAGTACCACTCAGAAGCTTGGACACACCAAACCGCCTTTAACGGAGAGTGATATTATCATGTCACATGACCTGACCACCTGACCTAAGCACAGTAGAAATTGTTTGGGAAGAGTGAAAGAAGAGTGGTCGATGAGTGCTCAGCATATATGTGGGATGGCTCAGCCTGGGTAAAGCTGGAAAAGCATTAAAGGAGACCACCTCATGAAATGGACATAGAGGAGACAGTAGGATCAGCCAGTCCCTGGAGCAATTGGGGTCCCCCCCACCCAACTTTTTATTTTTTTTTTGTTTAATGCTTTTTTTTGGTCCGTGCATAAATTTGTCATTTCATAGCTTTGATGCCTTTATTCTAAAATGTAGTGAATAGTACAAATAAACTTTCCTGTGGGTAGGTGTGTCCCAATTATTGACTGGTGCTGTAGTGTATAGTTCATACATCACTAATAACGTCATACAGATAACGCCATTATTGTGTGTGCATTCTTAGGCAGTGTATGAATGAGTATGCAGTATGTACAGTATATATCTGTTTAGCGCTAATGCCATTATGTATGCATTCTTAGGCAGTGTATGAATGAGTATGCAGTATGTACAGTATATATCTGTATAGCGCTAACGCCATTATTGTATATGCATTCTTAGGCAGTGTATGAATGAGTATGCAGTATGTACAGTATATATCTGTATAGCGCTAATGCCATTATGTATGCATTCTTAGGCAGTGTGTGAATGAGTATGCTGTATGTACAGTATATATCTGTATAGCGCTAATGCCATTATGTATGCATTCTTAGGCAGTTTATGAATGAGTATGCAGTATGTACAGTATATATCTGTATAGCGCTAACACCATTATTGTGTATGCATTCTTAGGCAATGTATGAGTGTGTATGCAGTATAAGTCTGTATAGTGCATGTTTATGGAGACTTGCTTTTTCTTTTTCAGCTTCTATAATTTTCATGGTGTGGACAACAAAAAAGTTTCGGTTAGCTGATTGTCAGTCTGTGAGTACAGCGTTAACTTACTTGGTTTTTCCGTTAAGTATTAGCTTGGTGAGCTGCTTCCAATGCAGAAGTTATTGTTATAGTAATATTACTGTGAGTCTAAGTATAATTGCACGATATATTTCCTGGTTATGTTTTTTTTTTTTTTTGTTTGAGGTTTGTTGTTGAATTTAGTTTGCGCTCTTAGGAAGGATCAGGATGGTTTCCTAAAGTGTCTCTGGTATGTTCACTTGGCAGGACTGGAAGGAGATCTGGGTGGATGATGCTTTCTGGAGATTCCTGTTTTCAGTTATTCTGCTGGTCATCATGTTTCTCTGGAGGCCGTCGGCAAACAACCAGAGGTGAGCCGGCGTTGGGCTGCTGGTCTGTGTGCATCTCTGTTTTGAAGCACATAGTAGCCGTCCTTTGGGATGTCACTCTGAAAAGACTGAAGCTCATTTTATTGTGGGTTCCTAATTATGGCGATTCAAAGTATTGTGCTTTTCTGTAACAGTTTTTATCATTTGTCATGTGTTTGTCATTACCCCTTCTAGGTACGCCTTCACTCCACTGATTGATGACTCTGATGATGAAGATGTTGAGGAGTTCCTTGTATCCTCAAACTTGGGTAAGGTCCCTCGGAAGTCACCTGTAAATGTACTGTATTGTGCTATAGTTAGCAGATTGCTAGAGATTCCTGAGAGCCTTTGGATAAGTTAAGGTGAGCATCAATGTTAATTACATTTTCACAGGCGAAGGCATAAAGCTGAGGGGGACAAAGTCGGAGTCTAACGGGACTGCGAAACCTGTAACGCCTGCTGTGAGTGTCACAACTTCTCTGCGTTGAGGTGCTTGATGGATGGATGGCCATTTTTTGCATTGGACTTTGGGTTTGGTGTATTGGAACCTCGATTTTCCTTCTTGTGGGGTTAGTGGGTCTCAGACTTAATGCCTATGAAGACAAGTTGCCTGTGGCTGTCTAACTTGCAGCTGCCCTGTGGAATATTCAGATTTGTCACGTATAATAAGATTAGCGCCCACTAGGTGGCAGTTTTGTGCTCTTAAGAATAACTTCCATAATCCCTTATTTCCTCTGTATAGGATGAAGACTTGAAGTGGGTAGAAGAGAATATTCCCACTACTTTGACAGATGTGTAAGTATCATTGTGTGTGTGCACAGGTGCTGGTTTCTGTACGTCTGGCACGCATTGGACCTATGGACACACTACAATTGTTTTTATAGGACTTTGGGCTTTTTAATGTGATGTAATTTTTCCCAATTCCCCCTCTCCCCACAGTGCCCTTCCTGTTCTTCTTGATTCGGATGAGGTAAACATTTTTGGTTTTTTTTTCGTGTGTGTTTGACTGCTTTGAAAAGCTAGTGTTGTATTGCACTGCCATTTGCTTAAGTGTGGATGTTTGTTTTCCGACCCTCAGGAAATCATGACGACAAAGTTTGAGATGTCAAAAATGGAATGAAGTGGCCCTTTGAGCACGGCTTGAGTTTCAGCCTCTTGTGCCCTTGCTAACAAGGAGTTGGGGTGACACATGCTCTCCACTTGTCGTTAATTGTCATTATCTATGACCTTTATTTTGTCATATTTGCTTACATTTTTTTTTAAAGTGTCATCCTACTCAAGTAAGGAAAGATGAATTTTTCCTCATGAACAGATATATGCTAATCTTGTTCCTGGAATTTGTTTTCCGTTATTTTTAAACAAATTTCCATCTATTTAAGAAAATCTGCTACCTTAACTCAAGACTGAGATGACCAAAGTCTGAGCATGTTGTTGTCTCTTAACGTTGATCTGGTTTTTTGTGATGTTTAACGTCACTGTTTTTTTTTTTTTTTTTGGGGGGGGGTTTGCACATTTGGTTCATCTTATTTTTACTAAGAAAGCCCCTTGGTCATCATGTGAGCAGTTGATACATTTAACACAGTGTGTTCACAGCCCTTTTAAAGTCATACTATTCATAATGCTGGTATTTTATGGTGTTGGTTGTTGCCTTGAAACAATACTTTTTGGTCGGGACTTCCTTCCTAGTGAGACGCAAAGCAATACCCATTCTTTGCTAATGCACATATTACTCTTCCCTGCTGGACCTGATTATATATATCTAAAATACTTAGTTAATACTTAAGGTATTCTGCCTGTTTTGATATTCTGTTCTTTGATATTGAAAATGCTTTGGATTGAAAGATGCGCACCTTTATTACACTGGGAATGATGCTGATCGTTACAATGATAACTATTTTTTAAGTGCTTTTGTGCAAAGCGGAGCTTGATGAGACATGAGTGCGTGCTGCAGCGTTGATGACGGACGTTTATTGTGGTATCCTTAACATGTGACCCCCCCCCCCCCGCCAGCTAGCTTTGTTGGTTTAGCCACGTTTCTCAGAGGACACTGATGGTTTCAGTAATACTCCCAGTCCTTTGTATTTGTACATGACTTGTCCTCTCTAAGCGGCAGTCCAGTTCTTTATGTAAAACCTTGGTGTATACAGTACGGTAAACCTCACACCTTACGGCCTGAGTATTTTACTATTAGCACATGGTGTAAATGGCATATGGTTTTTTTGTTTTTATTTGTATGTAGAACACTTACAGCAGTATATAGTTTGCTGCTAGAAGGGGAGCCTACAATGTGAATTAAATTGAAAGCATTTTTCTTGTCTTGTTTTCAGTCGCTACTGGCAAAGTCTGTAATTGTTTTATTTATGACACACGGTGTGGTTTTTTTTTTTTGGCTGGTATGTATTCCTTGACCTACTTTGAAATGGTGAGCTTCAGTGTTTCTGCAAGTTTGGATCATTCCCTTTGGGTTTTTTTTTTTCCACAGGTGGCAGGGAGTCCAAATACTATTTCTGTCATCTCTGTTTGGTTTGCAAAGACAGGTCGGAGCATATTCGATATGCTCTGCCTTTTTCTGTTTTGTCTGATTTTTTTATTTTATTTTTTTACCCCTCCGTGTTGGAATTCATCAGACCTTACAAATCTATATAATGTTTGGTTGGCTCAGAGAACAGGTGTTTACTTTCTGGTTTTGCAATATTAATTTAATTGTAAATAAAAATTCTTTATTTTATCGATGTTTGTCTGTGCTGTGACTTATTCCTCTTCATTTCCATTCCAGTTTCAGTCTTAGTACTTTTTTTTTTTATTTTTTTGCCTTTTGCGTTGTCTTCTGGGACACTTAGATGTTTGAACTGGGGTAACTACTACACTCTTTGCAGTTTAGATTGTATGGCCTACTACAAAAATAATTACTGCACCGTATGCCCGAGCTCAAAGGTAAGTGGAATACAGGACACCCAGTGGCAGGGTGCTGGCTGTGCCTCCCCTGATGGCAGTTTCGGATTTTATTTGGGTCAAGAGGTTGTTTGGATAGGTTTTTTTTTTTCTCTTGATGTTAAATGAAAATGTGGGAAATTAATCTGAAGAGGTGTTTGTGTGGGTTTGTGAGGGGCCAGCACAAAGGCTAGCTGTGCATGCATACAGACACCATCAAGATTCCAACTTCCTGTTTGTTCACATCCTGTTTGGGAGGGGTAGCGTGCACTGCTTTGTGGAGTGGTGTTGGTCTCTTGTGAGCCACTAGTGCCTCGTATGTGTGAAGAACACGGATGTGAGAACTGCTGACGTGGTAACTCGCTATTGAAAATCCTCTTTTTTTTTTTTTTTACTTTTGCACACCTTGATTGTACAACATGATTTATCAAATTATGCCATTGAGCCTATGACTAGGGGACAACAAATACATTTTTTTCAATTTTAAATAGGCTTCTTTGCTGCAATGATTTGGTACTTGTGTAAAATGTCCCCACAATCTGGTGAAAAAAAACTGTAGACTTGCAAATTAATTTTTCATGCCACATTTCCACAACTGTGCATCTGTAATGTGGTTCTTAAGTCCCAGCAGAGCAACTATATTTTGAGGGATTCAGATTTTAAGACTACAGAATTCCTACATAAGCTGGGAGACATTCAAATTCCAAAATGACCTCAGATATATGTGGGAAGCAGCATGTTCTTTTTATGGTTTTTAAAAATATTTTACCTCACCTTGTGACCCTGCCCATGATAAGCTTTTACTGGATGGATGGATGGATGGATAACTTTAAATACAAGTGTGTCTTTTTACAGAAAGAGAGGACCACATGAAGAAGTACACTGAGCTTGTTATGTGAATGCAAAAAAGACATTTTCAATAAAAGCGATTGCAGGAAAGAGCTAGGGTTCAGTGAGGTGAAAAGTGGCCTAAGGATCAGGGGTCTCTCGATGGTGAATTCTAGCACCTCTGGGATAGATCAGTTCCTGACCTCTACCACTAATGAATATTGACAGGGGAGGAAGATATTTGCTGCCTCTTTAAACTCTGACCTTTGAGCCGCTGACATGTTAAACTGCTTTCTTTGGCCGGCTGCAGAGGAGTAATTTGTTTGAATGATTGGAATCCATACTGCCCTTCACCTGTGTAAGGATATAGAGGATCAGCTGACAAAAATTTATGTTTGAACAATTTTCAAGGATCCAGTTGCCCTGGAAGCCTTCATTATTAATGATGTCAAACCAGGTCATAACATTCAGGCTAACTCTTGCAGACTACAGAGGCTATCTATCTTGATTTCTATGTCACCTAGCCTGTACTATTCTTCAGCTAAATCATTTTTGTGGATTGTTTCCCAGAGGACAATGTTCTATTTTTTTCCAGTGTTTTTTAAAAACCAAAATCAGATGACTATAATGCAAAGGTGTGACCTGGTGATGCCATGTGAGAAATCAATGTCACTGAATGCTTGGGTGGATCTAAATAATAGATCTCTGCAGGGACTGGAGAAATTTCACTTTGTTCTGACCTCGCTATAGGTACTGAAATTTCATTAATGCTTATGTGACTTTACTGTGTTGTCTCTAAGTTTTACATAAATAATTTAGACATTAAAAGTGATTTAAACATTTAGAGAAGAAGTAAATTTGCATAGATGGTCATAGCTTTAACTTCAGAAATTCACTGGGTGCATGCATGCCTTGTGTCACATAACTGAAATTAAAAAATTATTTTTCTTTTTTCTGTTTGGTCACGTGGCCCCTTCATTCAGGCTGTACATGAATACCATTAATTCTTATTCATAAAAAAAGAAGAAAGCCTGGCTGTTGTTGGTTTTAATGGCTTATACATGTATGTTGTTTCCTTTTGGTGGTTTAGACTTTGATACACATTGTTAGCAACACATGCTCAGTTATTTATAGCAAAAGCAGGACCTGTATGATTGCATTGACTTTACAGATATGCCAGAATTATATCAGACACTTTGTTTTGTAATTGGTCACCCCCTGTCAGCATTTCTAGGAACAAATGGGGAAAATGTTCTTGGCTCACTGAACATACATCTTGAGTTGAACTTGAAGAATTAGACCAATTTATTGTCTGGAATACAGCTGACTACTGTTGAAAATGCAGGCCCCAATTTAAGTCCTTTGCAGTTATGTACAAAGATCTATATTTACCAGTGTTGCTTCATCCGGTCCTCAGGGACCCACACACAGTCCAGGGAGCTGGGAGGGAGCTAGGCGGGGCCAAAAACGTGGACTGTCTATGGGTGCTGGAGAACTGGGTGGGGAACCACTGACATACAGTACTGTGCAAAAGTCTTAGGCAGCCAAAGAAAGTTATGTTTAAATTATCTTAATATTGGTGCAAAACTATGCTATTATGCTTGTCAAAGTGTGTTAGTTAAGCCATTTCCAATCCACTGCTAATATAATGCCATTACTTGCAGCAACCATCCAATATACCCATGTATTTTTTTAATCGACCACTAGCATACCTCGGATAGCTAATCAATATCTCATTGACTTGTTTAACTAAGTAAGTTGATTAATTAAGTGAGCTGATAGTGAAATTTAATAAATACATGGAATTGCTGGGGTGCCCCTGAGGAGAGGTTTGGGAACTAGCCATCTAGCCATCCAACAAGGCATCAGTAAGATGCCTTAGTAGTTTGTATTGTGTTATTCTTCATTTGTGCTTCATGCTATTGTTATAATGTTAACTTCTGGTTTTGTTCTGAGCGAATATACAGTTACTACCCAGAAAAATTGCTTTAAACATTTCCTTTGACTGCCTAAGACTTTTGCATAGTACTGTATAGATGTATAATGTATAAGGGGGCAGATTAGCTTATCTGGGTATCCTAGGCTGACATCAGCATGGACACTCAGGTGTTGCTGATTTAACTAACCATTTTTCCTGAGGTGTGGTGGGGCCTGATGTTTGCCAGGGCCATAGGCTGCACCTAGGGCAGGCCATATATTATTCCCTCCTCTCAAAATATATGTATTATATGTGAGATGACATAGAAAACTGAAAAATGAGAATTAGCTGCATTGAATTAATTATTGTAGCGGAATAATTTTGTCGACATCTTTTACTTTCTAAACAGCAACCAGCTTTGCGACTGTTATTAAGCTGTACATGAATGTAATAAATGCATTTATTTTAAAATAGTATTAAAATTGCTAGGATGCTAATGGATATAAAAGTGTAAATATGCATTTTTTTCTGTAATGGATATGCTGAAAACATGTTTCTTAAGCATGGCAAAAGTACCTCTGAAATATAAGAGATACAGGATTTAGTGAATAGAGCACAACAAAGAATATTTCATAATTTATAATGTAATTGATTACTTATTTTCATTATTATTCTTATGTTTTGTCAGTGTTGCAGTGGCCTTTTTGTGACCAGGCACTGCCTTAAATAAAAACACCTTTGCGTTGCTGAGTGTTGCTGAGTTGCCGTCTTCTCTGGAATGTTGAGGCAGTGTTTCGGGGTGTCGAGGAGTGCAGCTTGAAATCACAAATCAGGCTGGAATTTGTGCCGTCTTGTCTATGGTCCAAGTAGCAGTACTGACATAGCGTGTATGTGTGGGGGGGGGGGGCATCTGTCCTTTTGCCCCTGCCCTCAACGTGCAGACCTCCACCTGGGGACAGACATGCACACATTCCCCCTTTCTTCCATTTGTCTGCTGCTTGGATTCCTTCCAAAAATATATATCCCCATGTGGAGAGCGACCTCCAACCATCAGCCACCTCCTTCTCCTGCGAAGTACACTCATAACAGAAACATTTGCATTCCTTTACCACTCTCCGACTTTCTGAATTCATCAATAACCATCACTTTCTACGGGTGAAATGGGACAGGATTTCCTCTCTAGTTCTATTAGGAAGCTTAAAGTGGAACAGGAGCTAAAAATGGCAGGTAAAATTCCAAGCACATGGAATGTGAAATATTCTCTGTTTTCTCAGCACTGGAATGGCTGTGGGTGCCATGTGACACGGGATGCGTTCTCCAATAGCTCTGTAGTGTTAACACAAGGTTAAAGGTCACCGGCAAGTGCCATAACTTTGCAGGGCATGACTCCCTGGACATTTTTCTGGTGATGCTGGAGGGGGGTGACTCTGATCACTTCGCATGAGTAGCCCCTTATAACTTCCAGCAGAATAATCCATGTAATAGATTTTTGTGTGTTGGAAGTAATTACTACTGGTGGAGTACTGTTGCACAGATCAAAACAGAATCGTAAATACCACTTGGAACGGGGGCAGCCGTGCTACTAATAATTACTGACTATAGCCTGGAGTTTGCTGTTAAACCGCTTTGTCATTTTGGAAACAAACGTAAAATCCAAACACGTGCGGCACCCCGGCCCCTTCCGCTGACCCCCAGCCCATCCTGAAAGCCTGCGGTTCTTTTGATCCTCTTATTGCGATTTAAAGCGCGAAGAGGGATGTGGAGGCAGAGAGGAAGACAGACAGGACACATGTGGGGAACATTACCCCCTTCCCTGACAAACATGTCACTGAAAAACACATTGAGGTGTAATTTTAATTTCCTGATGCGTATTGCTCCAGTCGGTATGAAATCATCCTGCAATAAGTTGATGTTTGAAGCACGTGGCCCATATGGCTTATGAATCCTACTGGTCATTTTGCAAAAGATGGGAAAGAAAATCCTATTCTGAGACATTTTTGAGCCATTTGTGAGCAATGTGTGCTTTCTCCCTTTAATCAATAGATTAATTAGGCTTGTCAGAGTTCAAAGACGCAAAGTTATGAAGTCTCATTATGAAAAGGACTAAATGTCCCTGTTCACATGTTTGTCGGGGTGGGGTTTGTGGGGGAACCGGTGTCATCAGTCAACACAACTCAACGGCTGTCGGTCCACCCAAGTGAACCATGGACAGTTAAAACAGGAAAGAGGATATGAACAAACCTAACAACGAGCTGTTTATTGAAAGTGGGCAGACACGGACACACAGGCATAATGCCCAAGATGAGAAAAGCACTGATCTTTGAGTAGAAAAGCAAACAACTACAGTGCCGACTTTACTTCATGTACACAGAAATTTTTTATGTGCGATAAAGATAAATATTCAGTAATAAGGCACAAAGAGACTGAAGTTATATACCGGATACATACTGCGCTAGACTGAGTGTTGTGATTATACTGGAGTAACATACTATCTCGTCGCTCAGAAAGGGGCTGAAATATAGCCACACAACTGCTCTCCAAAAACTTAAATTAATAAGCATGTACGATTTGGGTTGCATGACAGAAAAATAAAGGAATATGTGACAAAATAGAAGAACAATTAACATTACGCTGAAGTAAAAAAAAAAAAGGGTTTTAATCTCAGGCTGGGGCCGGTCTCTGTGGCTCATGTCTGATCTGGCCGGTGTGCATTTGGAAGGAGAGCTTTGGGTTGCTATGGAGACCCCAGGGCCCACTCCCGAACTAATCAAAGACTGATTCCGAGGGGGGAAAACAAAGGCCTTCCTCCCCTCGTTTTTACATTCATAGTTTCTTTGTGTTCCTCTGAGTTCTTTATCTTGCCATTTCGTATCGTTGTCTGTTTTATGTTGCCAGTTTACATCCAGTTTCAGTCCGGCTCACAGGGACGGCCCTTATCCCGCCTTGTGCTTGGCCTAACGGTTCTTCAGTGTTGTTGAATTGGCTGGTTTCGGGGGATGGAGAGGAGGGGGAGAGCGTTGAACTCCACACTTGCGTTTTTCTTCCTGTCCCGCGAGAGAGGCTCAGAACTCGTAGGGCGAGACCATGATATGCACCCTGGCCACATGCTTGGCCTGGAAGGCGCGCTCGGCATATTCGGACATGTCTACATCCACGGCGATGTCCTGCGGCCCGCGGAGCGACTGCACCAGGATCAGCTCGCCAGTCTGCCGGTCGGAGCGCTGCATGATGAACAGGCCCTTGGCGCTGGCGGCCCCCCCGATGCCGAAGCGAAGGCTGTCTGGTCCGGATCGGCCTGGCAGAGCCGCTGTGGCCATGCGGAAGAGCGTGGCGGGTGTCTGCAGCTGGGAGGGCAGCGACAGGTAGTGGAAGGACACTGTCTTGGGAGCCAGGTGACAGGAGCGGCTCTCCATGGGACAGGGGTTCCTCTCGCACTGGCTGTGGGGGGGACAGACAGGCCCAATCATATTCAAGTGAATGCAGAGTAATCTTCACCACCTGTTCCTGTCTTTTTTAAGAATTCAAGTATTACCCCCTTCATACCATCATAACCTCTGCTTGGAAAAATAAACCTAAATTTCACAAGCTACTGAAGTAATGCTTTGTTTGCCTTTCATATTCATGTAGACAAACCTTTGGTTGGTGTGGCTGTAATCTGCATTTTAACAGTGGAAAGTTGGATGCCACTGCCAGGAAGCTTGACATTGACATTAATTTTGATATCATTATCATGTTATCATTACTTATAGGTGCTGGTTGTTTTCGCATACGGGAGATGTCAAAAGAGGACAAATGGGCAAAAAGGATACACAACAGTGGGGCAGATGAGGACTGGAAAAGCGCACTGTCTGCCCACAATTCGGACCTACAGTATAGTAGCCCTATGTATACAACACAAGGCACGTCTTCGTCAATATTCTCCCTACTTGCTACAATGTGACCTCATTTTCATGGCAATATCAGGGCTCTGTGTGGTCCGAAACAGAAGTCCGTCTTGAGCTAAATTTAGACCAAATCAAACGGACTGAACAGCCCAGTTTTCAATGACTATTTTTGCACAAAATAAAGGCCACGATGGACCTACCAGATTTTGCCCAAAAACAACGTCTGATGCTTAGTGGGTTTAACTATAAATGTAATAAACTCATTCTTCTGTCTACTATTGACATCTAATTGACTAATCAAAAGATGTTTTATGAAGTCATTTATTTAAGTAGTGTTTAGGTGTCATTTTCTATGATAGTTACCATTTATGTACTTGCTACCACTTATATTCATGAGGGTCATTTGTATGGATTTCTTTATATCACTAGTTTTAACAATTTAATGTTGTAATGTTGTATCTTTGTCACACTGACATATTTGACACAGCAATATCAATCTTCATAAGCCCATTTAAAACATTAAACCGTTCACTAATGGCTGTGTAAAGGTTTCTATTCGTGGTACTACACAATATCTCATTACATTGTTTTAGGTTTATTTATATATATATATATATATGTTTTTTTTTTATTATTTTATTAATAAGTCATTTCTGACAAAATGCGTTTTTTGCACGCTCCTTACATAATGGATTTTTGGAGATACTTCCTCATCATTCAGCGACAGAGTAAATAAAATGTAATGTATAGTCTTTTAGCAATTTTATGAGCCACAGAACAGTTTCATACTGGATGCCCCCTGGCAGAAATTTGCCAGCCATAATTCATATCGTTATTATCCTTAAATGAGGCAATTTGTGTAAACTTGGCAGACGCTCTGGGCGTGCAGCCAAGCCAAGCTTTCCAGTCAAAGGCCTACACAACATTTTGTTAAACTTCTCCTGGATTTAGGCACCTTCGTACCAGCTATGTACAGACCTTTGCCCTGGAGTCACTGCATCATAAAATTCTTAACAAACTCGACTATTCACTTACACTGTAAAATTAGTACGAAACTTCACAGCAGATTGAAAACCCTGCTTAGTCAGCACGATATAATTATTATAATAGCATGGAGTAGCACTTCTGTCATAATAAATAAAGCTAAATTCAATTTCTGCTTCAGTCCACTCACAAGGGCGATGTCTTGACATAGCTGACGTTGCCATGGGACTGCGGGCACTCGGGGCTGACACACTGAAAGCCCCCGCCGCTGTTGATGCAGGTGGTACCACGTGTGCAGTTGTGCTGCTGGCTCAGGCACTCGTCCACGTCTGGCAAGGGAGGGAGGTGACAGCGAAGATGCCCAAAGCGTGAGGGAGAGGGGCAGACGTAAAGGGTGAGAGAAACAGACGAGCGTAGACACCGGCGAGCCCGGCAGCTCGCTTCCTGGCAACCGCCGGCTGGTCTAGGGGGCTACGTTTATTTATTCGGTTCCCCTGGTTCGTTCTTCCAAAGGCCTGGACATTCCTTCGGGTTGGGAGACATTGAGGTCATTGGTTCCATTCGCCTCTATGCTGAGTGTGTGTGTGGTGGGGGGGGTATACAACACACAGACTCTGAAAAGGACTATGAAATAATATCCCCGAGGCATCCTCGCCAAAAGCCCCCTACCCAAACAGCCCGGTACACCTCTGCCGCAACACTGCTCAAGACTAGTCCCACGACTGACTGGCGGCATGAACCTCCACCCTATGTTCTGTTGCCATATTTCCCCAGTTTGATTCTGTGAGGTCTCTTTCCCATGACCTCATCACACCTAACAGGCCGTTTATTGCGATCCCAAGGCCTCGGAGTCACGCGCGGGCCCCTGTGTGTCGGCATGGCCCCCGGCATACCCTCGCAGCTCCGTCCATCCGGCAGCAACCTGTAGCCGACGGGGCAGGCGCAGCGGTACGAGCCGGGGATGTTGACGCAGGCGTGGGCGCACAGTTTTCCGCCCCTCTCCTGCTTGTACACCTCGCACTCATTCACATCTGTGGGCAAAGAGAGAGCACAAAGGCGCGAGGCTGTCATGCGATCTCACGGATAGTTTGGGATGTGGGGCTCAGGGTGGCGGGTCGGGGGAGAGACACAGAACCAGGCTGAAGCCTGGGAAAACGAGAACAGAGAGGCGGAGAGACAGAGGCTCTTCTGTGCAGACGGCCTCGAGCCCATCCAGCCCCGTATTAATAGGTCTACTGAGACTCAAAGGTCTTCACATGTCCTGCAAAACACAAAGGCTGCGGGAAAAAAAAAAGACGAGATGAGTCAGCCAGGAGTGACCATGACGACTGACCGCGCCCGGCTTTGTCTGGTTAAATACCCCCCCTCTTCATCTTCAGGTTTCTTGACCTTGTTGCTTTCACTAAACTTTAAAGGCCGCTGCCGTGGAGTTAACTATCTGTAAACAGTCCACATTCATTTATAACCAGGAGATCATTATACTTTACTGCTCTCTTCAGGTTTGCAGTGTTTGGCAGTCTTTAGACTGATTTTAGACTGGTACACAGATTAGATAATTCAACAGTAGCACAATGCCCACCATGAACTTACAATTTTTATTGTCCATATATCTGTATTTCACGTCTTCCTTGGCTTGTAACAGCCGAGGCCAGACCCGGTGTCTTAGTGACACTGGGCTGAGGCCTACTTACGCGGCACTCGATGGGGCCCCATGAAGAACCTACCCTGGCAAATGCTGCTGTCAGAGGTGCCGCTCATGTGAAAGCCGGCATCGCAGCTGCAGTGCTGGGCCCGGTCCACCTTGGCACAGCGCGGCTTCCTGCTGAAAGCCGGGTCGTTCATCACGCTCCACTCGGGGGGCGCTGGAAGCCAGAGGGGAGGCAGTGGTCCCGATTTAACTCTGAGTTCTTGGGGAGGGCCTGAGCACAGTTGGGCAACTGACAAACCTTCACGTCCCGCACTCATGATTTTGACAACAAACTAGACCACTGTTTCCCAATCCGGTCCCCAGGGACCCACAGTCAAACCATGTTTTTGCTCCCTCCGAGCTCCCTGCCAGAAAGTCCACATTTTCACTCTACCGGGAGCTGGGAGGGAGCAAAAACATGACCTGTCTCTGGGTCCCTGAGGACCGGATTGGGAGACACTGAACTAGACCATGGCGTCCATAGAGAGACATGGGTTGCTTTGTAATGGGTCAGCCTTGCTGTGGTACAAACTTGGCTCTGCTAATAAAGGAAGACATTGGTAAATGAAGAGGTCAGCTGACGGTTTGGGCTGAAAGCTCATAAGGCTAGTGAGCAACAGACCTGTCTGGGTTTGATGTTGACAGTGGGATCCACTCCAGTTTTGAGGACAGGTACACTTGTACTGGTTGACTCCCTCTACACAGGTTCCTCCATTCTGACAGGGGTTACTGGCACACCTGTTTGGATCTGTGTGGTTAAGATGATTTCATTACAACTCAATACACAACATGCAATATCAAAGAGGTTTACCTCAAGCCTCCTGGTGCGCTGCAATCTTCCAACATCCATAAAAGATCACGAGCTAGAATGTTTTCGTGTATTTTTTGGCAAGAAAACAAAAAAAAACTCAATAAATGGTAACTGACATAAGTGTCCACCTTGAAGCCAAGGAAAAACGTAAGAGGGCGCTCACTTTTAAATCTCCGTGTCACTTTCCTGACAAGTTTAATGAGGTCCATAGAGCCGGACACAAAATTAGGTCAATGTTGTGACCTCGAGGCAGCAAGGCTGATTTCTTTCAAGTGCTGCTGGGCATATGCCCATTGGCTGTAGAAATGCACCCCAGGGAGAAGTAAACCTGCCGAGGGAGATGATCCAACACTGAGAAACAGTCAAAAGCAACACTTCATTAAACAGACTGCAGGACATGACTTTTAGGGGACAATGTCCAACCGTGGCTGCCAGCAGTCTCCATGGACAGACAGAGCCCAGAAACTGCCGCAGTTGGGCCATCAAATATCCATGTGTAATAAGTATGGTACGGGCTTCAAAGTGTTCAACTCCTGGTGTAGTTACACTTATGCTCTGTTCCTTGTGTTGGCTATCAAACAGAGGGATTCATGACAGGAAGTTAATATATTTGCACATTGCCTAATAATTTAAATATGGACGTTTTGTTGGATGGCTTTGGACAACATGACATACCAACAACACAGTTAGACTTGTAGCCGCGTAGAGAAGAACACGTGTGAGGGTGAATCGTAAACTGACAGCAGTTTAGCCGTGTTAAAGCATGAGGGGCTGGAGTGGCGAACATAGACTAGGGTGGATACTGCTGAAGGTGTTAAGGTGAACATTCCAGCCCACAAAGAGAAGGAAAGAGCGGTCAAAACAGATGCCGTAATAATAATACAAATCAACCAAAAACATGAACATGAACAGGATGGCTCATTCGACGCTACAGTGAAATGCAGTGTTCTTGTGTGCGTGTGTTTCTGTTTGTGTTTAGGTATATGATATTATATGTGGATCAGTGGTTTTACCATTTTCCCCTAATAGGTACCCAAACATCTCATTACCGTAACAATTTTCAGATCAAACAACACAAAACTAGATAAAACAATTCAAATCTAACCATAGCATCATGGGCAGAGTAAGGCATAGGCTGCCCTAGGCTACAGTCTGGGGCCACTCCTAAAGAGGGAACATTAATCTCCTTATATCTGGCAAATCGATCCTCCAGCATGACAACACCCACCGCCCGACTGGGGAATTTTACCAACAGCACTCCCGCCCCACCCTGATTTGTAAGTTTTACCGCTGGCACACCATCTTTTGATTAGCATATCATTCATGTTCCGTCATTTTTAATTCCCTCTAGTTTCTCTTTCAGCTCCAAATTAAAACGGCTACCCACGTCACCCTTGGGCCCCCAGAGAAGTTAGTCCTCCCCTGGCTACTGTAAATACTTTTAATCAGTCTGGGAGGCACACAAGGGGCTTGGGGATGGACTGGAATGTTTACTGCGTGATGCCGGGTTGTGAAGAGCAGGCCGTGTTTGTGCAGCATGCTGGGTGCACATCCATTCTCCCGCCGGTGTTCACGCATGCTAATGGTAACTGTTTTTGGTTGCGTCTCACAATGCGCTTATAGCTGATGGTTAAGATACATTAAAAAATCCGAGAGGAGAAATGGCTAATGCTTTGGCGGATATGCTACCATTGACCTCTGAAAATCAAGCTTGCCCCACGAAGGCTCTGACTGTAAAGCCATTCAAACCATGTTAATATACACCGAGTGTCTGTGAGAAAACACTCAGACCCAAGCTCCTCTCTTTCCATTCTGAAATTATTTGCAAAAAAAAAAATCAGACTTCAGAGGTCCGTGAGTAGCACTGCAGAAGCTCTACTGTCCTGCTTTCTCTCCCGTTTACTGGTCTGCTTCATTTTCCGAGATATTTTAAAACCTCCTATAACTATTTATGTTTTTTTTCTCGATCGTCAATGCTGCCTTTAAGATATGGGCTTCTAAATTTAGAAGCGCACTCGTGCTCCTCTACCCCTGGGACCCGCCACAGGAATAACATTGTATCAGGGCTGAGAGGTCCTTCTTCTCACTTTTTTGGTTGGCTACACTAGGCCACAGACTAGCTCCAGCATTTAGATGATCTCGGCCAGCGCCAAGAGACCAGCCAAAGAGCCCATCAGCAACATGCTTGGCGTACCAGTCTGCTATTGAGACCACAGGTCCGTTTAATGAGCCTTATGCAGCCACGACCTCCACCTACTGCTCGCCTTCGAGAGTCCAGTGGGGGAATTGTCTTACAGCTAGTGGATCTAGCAGTGGACCTGGGAATGAGGAGAAGAATGGGCAAATGGGGGCTGAGCAGGACGAGGGGCCGGGACGCGGGGCCGCGAGGAATGCGGCACAGGTGCTTTTCAGTGTCCCGAGACATTTAATGCCGCTTTGACGAGAGCGCCGCTCAGCGAGGCGAGGAGTCCCCAAGAGCAGGAAGAATGGCCTCTTTATTCGTCCTTATCTGTAGTGTGTGGAGCCCCTTTCACTGGCTTCTGCCACTCTCCCCCCCCCATGTTCCTATCCAGCTCTCTCTTTTCAGCCTGGCATTCAGAGGGTTCCACCAAGGTCACCCTGACGTCCTCTCGGGGGCAGTCAAATAATATGGCCGCCGTGCAGCCGGGACTGAGGAATTCCACCAATTCAAATAGGACGGAGGGCGGGTATGGGTTTGGGAGCTGTGGGGTAGGGAGTGTTTGTGTTGGGGGGGGGGGGCTTTTCTAATCCTCTGCAACGCACCCCACCATCCCATAGCGAATTCTGTTGCGCTCCTTTATTAGCATATTGAAATTTCTGTCCCACCAGCCTCTGCATGCAACCTGTCTACACCAAGCGGTCACAAGACCCCCAGAGCTGCACAGGTGTGTGGGCGGCGCAGGACGCATGCCGTTTCAGTGCAGGCGGCCCCCTTCTTTTCCGCAGTCCTCCTTTAATTCTATGTGTTTTTTCCAATGAGCAGAAGTGGCTTCTCGCACCCTAAAGCAGGGGCAGGCAACCCAGGATCCAGCAGGTTTTCTAGCCTATCTGATGAGTTCCTATCTGCCTGAGATCAGGAGTGGTTCATCAGAGATCAGGTAGGACAGAAAACCTGCTGTATACCGGCTCCAGGATCAGGGGTGCCTACCAATGACCTATGACCATGAGCCTGTCTGTCTGCCTATCCAAATAATGGCAATTGGTCTCCCCTGCTTCCATTTTTCAGAACCTGACCAAAGTGTCTATGATCGGTTTTAGGTCTGCAGTTTAGCAGATTATGTGTTTTGGCTGAAGCATGTACTGATTGCAGATAGCTGGCTTTGCACTGGGTTTAGTATGTTCTGGGTATGATAGTTGGATTTATGTGTGGTTGTAGGGGAAACTCTTTCTCCTGAGTTTGTTATATTTCATTCCGCCTTTGACTTCAGTCTCAATAAACTGAGGAACCGCGTGTGGTCAGGTATTTGCTGGGGGGGGGGGGGGGGGTATTTATCTACCTGGCAGATTAAGTCGGGGCACATCGGAAGAACAGGATAATAAATTTTGCAAATGCTGGATACGTTTCTCACCACAATGGAAGCCCTCGTTCTACAGCCAGAAGCCTTCACTAAAGTAGGTACTATGTTGTGGATCTTTGAAAAATATTCATAATCACACTGTTGCTGAAGCATTCCAATGGCTAATCACGTATATGGGCGTCTCCGGGGGCATCCGATGGACTGCTTTGGGTTTGGGATTTACCTCTGCAGAGGGTGTTCACCCCGCTCCAGCTGCCGTCCTCCTGGCAGACACGGGTTGCCGGCCCAACCAGCTGGTAGCCAGGGTTGCATGTGAAATGGACCTCGTGGCCCACCAGGTACCGGGTGCCGAACTTCCTTCCCTGGGCCGGTGCCTCGAGAGATGGACAACTGGAGGGTGCTGCGGAATCGGGGGGGGGGGGAGGGGGGGGGG
>JAODKL010000062.1:12804827-12839634 GCA_026780765.1 Petrocephalus schoutedeni | reverse complement strand
GGGGCGGCGGCAGCGAATGAGAAAGTGAGAGAGGGACATCAGTGAGGGAAGGAGAGGAGGAGAGGGGATTGAGAGAAGAAGGGAGGGGGATGAGAAGAATGTAGAGGTGCAGGAAAGAAAGAAAGAAAGAAAGAAAGAGAAAGAAAGAAGAGATGACAACATGAATTAAGCAGATTTGCGATGCATGCTGTGCCAGAGGACATGCATGACTCATTAGCAGAACAGGAAAGACCTTCATGGGAAAAGAAGCTGAGAAATGTCCCGAATAATCCCAGCAGATTAGCGGTAAAGGAAGCCCAAGTGGACCATGCTGAGGGATCAGGTGCACGAGGAACCCAGATTCCTCAGCATATTTACTCTGGAAGGGCTTGGAGCACACGGCTGAAACTCACACGTGCAGCGTATTTGTGACAAAGACATTATGAATGCAGGTCGATGCCGCGGTAAAAAAGAAAATAGATGATCTCAGTTCACCAAATATATGAGGAATGACTGGTGCTGGTCCTTCACCTGCCTCTCATTACTGTTTTATGCATGAATTTGGCCAGTTCCTCAGAGTTGATAAGTGTTTTAAATTGCAAAAGACATTACATAAAGAACTGGAAGAGAATCTTTTTATACTCACAACATAAACACACATTACGAGAAATAGGAGATGAAAGCTCTGTTGTGTAATTGCAAGCACATGCTACACAGAGTCTAGCCTTCTAATGACTCTTTGTTGTCCCGAAGAGAAGATCTCATGCTATTTTATGCCCCACATAAATAGTCAGTAGAGGCACTAGGCCGGGTCAGGACACTTTTCAAAACATGCCTGCTTTAGCTGGTAAGCAGCACCATAGGTACAGATGCTCCTCCCTTTGCCATCTGGGCACAATGTCCTATGCAGCTGCGTCTGGCACCATCCCGACATGAACCTTTTTGGAGGCTGATGGCGTCTGAGATACCTTCCTGCACTGGGGCGCTTTGGGTTACACTGGCAATCGAGTCGAGGCTTGAACAGAGGGCACGCCGGATGGGAGATTCAGAGGATTTTGCCGGGATGGTGTTAAAGTTAAAAGGCACAACCCTGTGAGCATCCTAATTTAAAGGTGAGAGTGTCCCTGAATGATCTGCTGATTATACAATACACTGCAGAGGCAATTCAAATGATAAATTTAATCTTATTTTCTTCTACAGTGACAAACGGTAGATTTAGGGGGGCCCAGCAAAAATCTACTGTGGGAGGCCCGCTGCATAGCAATATTTGTCAGTCCCTCCCCAGTGGGGCCTAAGGTGACAATTCCTAGCTATATTCCTAATAAAAACAGTAAAAGTAGCTTTAATTGTTAATCGTATCTTTTAAATTCTTAATATTTAACTTTTCCATGTACTAGAAAAAGCATGGTCCCTAAAGATAAATAAGACAGAATCTGAAGATACTTTGAGCTGATTGGATCAGGTGACGAATGCTGGCCTCTTGCTATCAGACACCTCCCTCGTTTGGCTTCACCTCTGCATCTTGAGGCAGCCCCAGCGGCCACCATGTTGATGAACTCCCTATCACTGCCGTGGGAGAGCACACCGTTTGGGTCATGTCTTCCATTCACCGCTGATTTATTGTAACCCCGGGAAGGAATGCAGATCACATCAAAGTACGCTTAATGAAGCGGGAAACGACGGCGAGGTTAAACGCCTTGCCGGGCCAATCGTGCGGCTGGTAGCGTTTTTAATAATGGTGCCGTATCACGGCAAATTCTCTCAGACTTGGGGCACCGAGAAACATGGGTGTAGCACTGCTGATTTGTTTAAAAATATGCACAACAGTGCCTTACTTTAAATGGTGGCGTTTGGAACTGGACGGTCCAAGCTGGCTCATCCCAAATGTTAATTTTCCGAGTACCAGAACTAGCCTTTGGCCCCTCTTCTCCTGATCTATGGAATGTTTTACAAGCTATTTGCTTTTTCCCGCAGTAAACCAGGCTTACTTTAAGATTTATCCCATGCAAATACCCCAGCTTTGTGCCTTGCACTGCTTGGGTTGGGCTCCAGGTCCCAGGGCTACCATGGACAGAACCAGCAGATAGAAGATGGGTGTGGATGGGTGTTGGTAGCCTACATGGAACTGAAGCCAGAATGAGACCGTGGGATGGAGTTTGCTTGTATGTTCAGGAAGCAGCTGCTTTCTGGAACAGGAGTTTATTTTATGTGCAATTAACAATCGCAGAAAGGCATGGTTTGGTATGGAAACAGCCTATGCCGCAGATGGGTGGCTGGCATCCGGTTAGAGAGAGTTTGTGTGTGGAGATTTTTATATTAGATAAAACTTTGGCTTATTGTGCATGCCACTAATTAGATACAAATCTAAGTGATAATTTAGCAGTGTGTTAAATAGTGTTAATTTTGATTTCAATCAAGTCAGTTCGAACACTGGCGGACTCGGGTGGGGGGATTGCCCCTCAAATGGTACAAATAAATGATCTAGGTTGCCTCTTTGCACAATAATGTATTAAGCTGTGCCCTCTAGGGCAAGTGAATTTGATAATGTGCCATAGTGTGTGCCATAGTGTGTGCCCTTTCAGTGTCGAGCACCCAGGTTGTAAAGTAGGTGCCTTTTTTCTGCCCCCATCCTTTTAACAACCTAAGTCTGCCACCAACTTTAAAAATGTATAACAGTGTCTGATTTACAATATAGCATGCAGAGCAAGGCGGGTGACAGAGTGGGGGGGGGTACCTTTTCCAGAGTTACCCCTAGGACAGGATATACTTTCAACTTCACAGCTCAGAACAGAGGCACTTGTAAAATCTGTTACACATGCATGTATGTTTTTCCCACCTTTCCACTTCTTAAGCTCTTTGAAGGTGCTCCCATGCGGATCTCCAGCTTCCCCCTAAAGGGGCCCCATCATGCAAGAGAACCCTGTAAAATCAATGCACACCTGTCTCCCAATAAAACTGGATATGGCACCTTAGATAGAAAACCCACACATTCAAGCGGAATGAACACTATTGAGCTATTTTATAAGTGTAGTGAAGCTGCAGCTCGAGTTCCATGAGCATAAATTCACGTCTTCAAGCAATTAAAGGTAGAGTGAGACTAATTAATGTTTGTACTGATGTGTTTGACGGACACCATCTAAAAGAACTATGACCAAATGAGATACATGCTAACTGGGGGACTACCTTCACACACATAATTTCTCAGTCTTACTACCTTTACGTACATAAACAAAAACAGTCATTACAATGACAGAGAATTCAATTTAGGTATTTTTAGCTTCTTTTCATAAATTCAGTCGTAAACAAAATTATTTATTTTGTGGAAATTTTGTGAGGATATCGGTTTTTTGCTGGGGGATGAAATTTTTCCATCAAGACTGCAAAAAAATAAATGGGCAGACACAAATGCACAGTCAGAGGTAAGACTTATATCTATAAGGGAAAATGACAGATACAAGAGAGCGGGGCCTTCCAGATGCGTCAGACACTGTTGTCACAGCATGTAGAGACATCCAGGAGTGTGGTATGTTGATGGTGAAGCCAGCTCAGGTGAGCTAGCAGCCCAGGCGAGCTGCCAAAGCATCTCGGGACATGCCTCGGCTCCTGGCTCAATTCATTAGGACCCCGCAGCAGAAGGCGTGGACAAACTGGCACCGTGTGTCCACATGCGTCCCCGCGTGCGCCTACCTGTGTGCTGGTCTGCCTGGGGAAACCTGGAGACGGAGTTCTGCAAGGCAGCCAACTTCGACTTCATAGCGCGGAGCCCTTCGGTGAATCGAGCCTCCTGTCCCTTCAGGAACTTCTCCATCTGGCGCAGCACGCCCACAACCTGGTGTCTGTCTATGCAGCTCTGTCCAAAAAGAGGAATTTAATTTCAGATCCTGACACAGCCCGTCACGCACATTCATTGCATTTTATTCTACTTAGAACATTCATCGGTTCCTCTTCCAATAGCTTATCCTGGTCAGGATAACCAGAGAACCAGGCGGCAGAAAGCAGGGGACACCCGCGATGAGATGCCAGTCCATGGCAGACTTTAATTAGAAAGTTCTTATTTAATATCAAATTCCAGCTGTGGAACATGACCATGATTTTGCACTACAAGAAATTTTAACAGCAGAACTATGGACAGCCTCACATTCTTATTAATACAGATCCTTCGCCAGCTCTGGGCATCATACTCTCCCGCCTGAGTGAGGCAGGTTTTTGGATCCCCCGGACGAGGTCTGGGCCGCATGTGTGCCGTGCACGCTTGCCCTGGCCCTTGCTCCCGCGCCGCATCTGGGACTGCAGGCATGTCAAGCAGGGTGAAAGCTGCTCAGCAGATGCTGACAGGATCTAAGGCCAAGCACCCTGTGTGTGTTTTGGATGGTGCTGAGGGAGAAAGACCTGAGCGACACGTCCCTCGTGTGCAGAACAACGGCACAGCTGTAGAAGCTATACAATAACGAGAACGTGCCACATGCTCTGCAGTCGAGACACGATAAATTAACAAGTGGTTCTCTTTTGGTTCAAAAAACATACTAAAACCCCATTGATCCATCTGCCATTCCTGAGTCCAGAGCCTGTCCCAAGAAACATAGGGCACATGGGGGGGGGGGGGCACCCTGGATGGGGTGAGAGTCCATGGCATGGCACGACCACACCCCATGGGCAATGCAGTCACAAAGTCACTTAACTGCATGTTGTTATGGACTGTTATGTGACAGGGCAAATTTGATTTGATCTCAGAAACGTGGAGGTGTGAGGCTCCGGTGCTACCGGAATCACTGTGCCACATCAACACGAAAAAATCAAGCGATTCATGCATATGCATTCATTTAAAAAGCAATGGAGAACCTTCAACAAGACATATAAACTTTTACATAAGTTGTACAAAGAGATCAATAACATACTCCTCCTCTCTTGAATAGCCCTTCAATGGCCACAATCATAAAAACCGGTAGCAAAATTAAAAACCGTAACATTGCCAGAAAGTGAAAATACAGTACATCAGTCATATACAAATCTGCAAGGCTATACTGATGAAGACTCCCATGAAGATGGGG
The DNA here is from genome assembly GCA_026780765.1 of Petrocephalus schoutedeni. Classification (NCBI taxonomy): domain Eukaryota; kingdom Metazoa; phylum Chordata; class Actinopteri; order Osteoglossiformes; family Mormyridae; genus Petrocephalus; species Petrocephalus schoutedeni. Next base: position 12,834,607 of record JAODKL010000062.1, on the reverse strand, counting down.
GTGTTGTGATCAGCATGCCATAATGCGTTAAACTCTTAGGCTGCTTTTCTTTCAGTTTCACACCTAATTGGGAATGGCCAATTAATCCCACTGTAAGTATTCCCCAGCACATGACACCATTAGCACACACCTCCTCCCATGCATGTGCTGAAAGCCACTCACTCCTTGCCCAACATGCTGCGGGAGGGATGCAACAAGCTTGGAGGAGTGCTCTGCTTGTCTGACTACTTGTACAGTGATGAGAAGGACAATGGCCCAGCCATGTAATCCATCTAAATGGATAAAGGACAACTTTTCAGCAGACAGCCAAGCAGGGACTGAACACAGACCCTCTTCTGTAGGACCTTGCTTTGATCAGTGCGCAGCAGCGCCATCCACTGGGCTGGATGTCTGCATTTAGTGGTATTCTATCATTTGAGATCCATCTGGACCACAAAGGAATGCACAGTATACCATCATGCTGCAAACAGACACTACACTGAAATTCACTGTATGCAATTACAGACGTAGGTACTCCCTATTGAAGCAGAAGTCCACTAAAGTGTGATTTTAAAAAGATTATTTTAGCTAGTGTTTTAGATTAAGAGCTGTACTGTATCAGTACCTGTTTCACAGATTTACTGGTGATGTCCTGGCAAATAATTCAGGCCAGTTCATACCAGCTGAGACCAGTTGATCAGGTCAAATAGTTTTAACCGGAATTTCCACTTGGATGTGTTTTAAGTTTTTTTAAGTTATGAAAAATGCACAATATTATATTAAATTGCATTGTGTTATAAAAGATTTTGAGCAGATTTAATTTTTCAGAATTGTTAAATTCCAAGTCACAACTAAATCCTTAAATAATTAAACAGTATTAATCAATTTTAAAAATCACATGCACCACACTTTTGATTCATTCCAGAATAAGCAAATTAATGAACATTTGAATGTGAAATACAACAAACAACAATACAAATGCGCTCATCATGCATTGACATATTTTTTCCAGCTTGCTATATGTATTATATTTTTTGACATTCGTAAATTACAGAGTTACTGTCAGAGAAGCGCTTGTACATGTGTGTAATGTGCGCTTGTAATAAAGTTCGTACTAACCTGCGCGACGCCGTGACAGTGATCGATCGCTGTCAAATACAGCAGCAGCAAACAGCTGCACTGAAGTTTGCGCATCATGCCTTCAGCTCCGGCTATATTTGACTGTAATTGTATATATTTATATTAAAAGAGCACGGGGGAAAATCCAGGAGAAGTTACAGAAGCTTGCTGTATTCCAAATTTGAAACTTCAATCTACAGTACAGTGCAGCTGAAAGTAGGTTTCAGGTCTGAAGCAGTGATGCTCGTCTGCGGTATGCACAGCAGCAGTTGGGGTATGCTCGTATATCCATGCGCTTCAGGAGCCCGAAAGAAAAGTCAAAGCAGCTAGCAGACACAGCATGGACTCTTACTGGGGATGCATGTAGTAATCCCTCCCACCAACACCTCAACACAGCGCGAAATTCCCAGGTCTTTTGCCCCCCTTCCTTCGCTCGGAAAATCGCCATCGTCAGACCGTAAGATGCCATCTGGAAGTTCATGGAGCAGAACAGCGCAGGTTCGCCATACGCAGCTTCGCAGCGCTCCGTCCATCGGGGTCGGAAGAAGTCAGATTATATCGCTACTATTCAACCGACTTGTTTAAATGATCAAAAGCCACACATACTCGGCTCAGACCCAACGCAGCTTCCCCCGCAAATATCCATGATATGCGGCTCTTCTTAAAGAAGCAACAATAGACATATGTTAAAAAGACCACGAAAATTGTAAGTATTGGGCTCATACACATTATTACAGCTCCCTCTATGCGATTTTCGTGCTTACTGTTATGTATGCTTTAATTTTTGCAGCATCTCAGGTATAACTGGGGCTGCTCCTGTATTTATCTCAGATTAATCAGCAAGGAGAATTGATAAGTATTTAGGTTTCCTATACTGTTTAATTAATTGCACTCTATGTGGCTTTTTTGTGGCATGTGGACTACAAGGATTGGGTAATATAAATGAATGAGGCAAACATGGCATTTAGGAAATTTTATCACTGAACACTTTCTGTACATATAAAATGTCTCTCCCTCCAATGCCTGCCACTTATTCAAGGACATTTAAAATGTGATACATTGACAAGAAGAACATGATGAAGAATCAATAGAGTTTCATGTTATCAGATGCCAGGGTTGGCAGAGTGATGTCACCGTTGGGCCCCTGAGCAAGGCCCCTAAACACCAACAGCTCCTGGGACTATCTGACCCTGGTTTCTCAGTGATGTACGTCGCTTTGGATAAAAGGCAGTTACTATATAAATAAAATGCAAAAATTTAAATAAAATAGTTACCCCCTTTGTAGGTCTTTTGCTTAATGGCCAATACAAAGCCTGGCAGGAGGTTTTGGTGAATAAATTGTTTTATTTTTTTTATTCACATCTGTCCTAGCTAATACTGTCTAAACAGCAAAATTATAGAAGCACTTCAGTGTGTAAATGGCAGTTCATAGGGGTGAGTGTGCCTAACAGTGCAATAATTAAGTGCACAGAGGAATTTCACAGAGCAAATAGTGATATAGAGTGGCACAATAAACTGTGACTCTGGCACCTTTTCCACATCTCCAAGGTTGGAGGTTACCTGCACCCTCTGGATGTGTGTTTCCTCCCACAGTGGAGACACATTTCTAAGGTGGGTGTACCTGTATGTTCCCTGTAATGGACTGGCCTTCTGTCCAGTGTGGACCCCAGTCTTGTGCTCTGTGATGCCAGGATAGGCTCCATGACCCCGACCAGGGTAAGCAGCTGGAAGATGAAATGATGGACGGACATGTTTGTAATATATTACACATTTTATATTTCTGCAAAAAAAAATTTAAAAAGAAACCTTTGGACTAAAACTGTGTCCATAATATTATAGTTCTCTTAAATCAACTAAAATACACTGAACATTTCATTCAGTGCAGCTGCTATTACAATGGTACATCCATCCATCCATTTTCACAAATACCCAAACATTGAATAGTATAGTAAGCTAAATGTCTAAACAACTCTGACCAGGATATGTCTAGAAGATGGATTGATGGACAGAAATAAATTTTTGAGAAACATGCATGCCTATCTCCCAGTACCTATACATTACCCAGACTTTATATAATTGGACAAAATAATATTTGAATCCATTCATTCATGTGCTAAACACTTATTTAGTTTATGATAGTGAGGGGAGCAGGCTTATACTACTGGCATAGGACCCCAGGCAGAAGACATATCCTTGACAGGAGGCCAGATGAAAGTAATCCAAATAAAAAAAAAATCGCATGAAAAGTTTCAAGCAAAAGTTCATTTCAGAATCGAGGATGCAGATAAATTTATTTTTGGGGTTAGAATGACACCTGCTGGTAGCAAGGGATAATTCAGTCTTACGCAACAAAGCAGTAAATATATTTAAAACAACTCAGGTAAAATGTATTTTTAATCAAAATAATCGAACAAATACTTAATGATACATACTTTAAAAGTCTTACAAACATGTGTTAAATAAACTAATAAATTGCAACTTATTATTTCAAGAAAAACGCGTAGTTCTCCCGTTTTACAAATCATTCCGCTGCGATGGCGTTACATGATTTTTCATTGGATAGCGTTCTTTACGGTCGGCCAACCTTTACTAGTTGACCACGACTTAGTTTCTTGTGCGCTATGTACTCCAATCGAATCAGAGATGTTATTATATATTCGCATAAATTAAAGTGTATTGTCCAATAGTGAGCCGTATTGCGGCGCAGCGGCTACAGGCTAGACTGATCTCATAGGTCTAACGTTGCAAGTGGAAGAATACAAGCGTCGTTCTTTGGTCCATCGCAGCCATTTTGAGAATGCGTTGCGGGCGCCATGTTTTGTGAAGGAATAGAAACCATCGAAAATGATTCAATTTCTGTTTGTTTCACCCTCCGTCTCCAATATTTCACCAAGAAAACAGTCATCCGACGGGACATTAGCAAAGCGGGGGTATCAAAACTGTGTTTACAGTTTAAAACATTGATAAGAGACTGGATAAAGTCTGTGTTTACTGTTTCACTGTAAAGACTTGTAACCGTGAGTTTTTTAAACTAATGCAATCCTTCATCATCTCTCACAATCCAACGTCTCCTTTGAGTGACTGAATGCAACTCACTCTTGTTTCGGGAGAAGGGCAATTTCGTTTCCAATCATCATGGCTTTCGCGAGCCTTTTCTCCAATCCCCCAAACCCCGTTCTTGACAAAAACATGACAGACTCTGAACTTGCAGGGGACGAAAGGTCGAGTAACATTCTTATCTAAAAAATTATTTTGTAAAAGTTCATTTGTGCGTCTAGAGTAAATGCTTGTATTCGTTCTATTTTTGGGGGAGGTCGGTGTAAATTTATTTTGTTGCGGTGGATTTCCTGGATTAGGTCAGGCCTTAGCGAGCTAGGTAGCTAGATCCCTCTTGCATGCTTCTTCATTTTTAATATTACGGATTTAGCTTGTAGCTCTCAAACATTTTCGTGCCATATACGCACTTGTCATAGAAGCTGAGTTGTGCAATCCAATAACCAGGTCGGGCAGTCGTTGTGTAGTTAGCGCAAGCGAATAGCTAGCCAGCTAACCAGTTTGGAACGGGGTTTTTTTCGGGGGGGGGGGGGCATGGCAGGAAGGGATGTCTCGACCATTTTGAAAGTGTGGCTCGTGGCTTTCATGTTGCCAGTTTTTTTTATATGTAAATGAAGGTGACGTACGACAGCCTCGCGCGTTTGCGCGCGCTCTCTGACATTCCCATGTGAGCGCTACTTACTAAACTCACTGCAACTGGTCAACGCAATTCACGTAGTTTGTACCGCTGCAGTGTTGGTTATTGATAGGTAATTATTTCGATCTCGCGTGTTTCACTTCCATTGGTTTTCTGGGGAATTAATAGTTATCCTTTTTTCCCCACTTTAATGAGTTTGTTGGTTATATCCTTTGCATAGAGTGGAAAGATATTTGCATGTGAAGGACAAAGTATGTGGATTATTAACCATGACATTATTCGTTGCTGGTACTGACGGCGAGATAGACTTAACTGGTAACATGATTGCCTATATTTCAACCTGAAAATGTATTAACTTGTTATAGTTACATGAAGTTTGGTATATAGCAGCTTCTAGTGTGTTCAGTTCAGTGTTTTACTCTAGTAATTAGCTGACACTTTTACCCAAAGAAATGTACTTGTTTTGACCCATTTAAAGAGTTGAGAATTTTGAGTGAACGATTTAGGATTAATATAATCTCTCAACAGTAGAACACCTCCCAGAATTTTAACCAGTTATTAGCAGACTAGAAGTCTGTTCCCTTTACCACTCTGATACCTGCTGCCTTACTAGGGTTTGTAGGCTGTTAATACCAGTACAATCATCATATATTATTTAAGGCTAATAAAGTAGATTCATTAAAAATGAGTTATTATTCAGATTTGTATGGTAATTGCAGGCTTGACATCAGCTACTTAAATACTTTCTAGATTTGTTGTGGTTCTGTCAAAATTCTAGGTTTAGGTTAAACCTGAATAATTTTCAAAACACCAGTATTTCAATTATGTTTAAATTGACATGAATATTATTCTGTATATTTTCATACCATGTATTTATTTATATCTAAACAGTAAAATTAATTTGGTAATTAAGTAAATTTCAGTTTTTTATACTGAAGCTAGCAGTCTAGAGAAATGTAACTCAACTAATTGACTTAGAAATAGTAGCAGTAACATCAAGGTGTATTTATAATCATTAACAACCTTGATTTGTGATTGAAGTGTGGCAAATTGGTATTTAAAATTGTTTTTAAATAGCTATGGATATAATATAAAATGTTGAAACCATTTATTCTTAGATGAGTATAAAAGCAGTAACAGAGTTTTTAATCGAAGTGCATTTCCATTAGCTTGAGCATCATTTGTTCTGAAGTTAATTTTAGATATTTCTGTTAATTATTTGCTGTTTTGGCCATGTAACTTACGGTTTTACCTTTTGTACACTTAGACATTTTACTGGGGGAATTCTCATTAACTACCATTTTCACAGGCACAGAAAATTAGATATTAGGGTTTGGCCCAGTAATGCTTAGGTTATAATTCTGTGTTCAGTAATCAGCTGGTTATGTTCTTTGCTTAGGGAATGGGTATGTAAATGATTTACGCAATGAGGCTTTCTGTCCCGAGTTCGTAAGAAGGTCATGCAGCTCTAGGGTTTCTTTTTCGGGTTAATTAGCTAACAGGGTATCTATTCATAAATGGAATGCAGAGGTAACAGCAAAATAAGGTGTTGATTCAATAAAAAATGAACAGGAATTTTCCAGGTCTTCTGGAGCAGTTAACATTGGTTCTACTTCTTAGCTCGCGGTTTTTTTAGGACCTTTGCATTGTTACTGTAGATACTGAGAAACTCCTCATCTCTTCACAGAGATGGTCTTTTAGGGCCCTATGAAATCCGTTTTATTTTTTTTCTCGGGATCCGTTTGGTCCTTTTTAATTCGATCTGTTTTGCATTTAAAGGTTTTTATAAGCTGCTGATTGGCCCTAGTCTTTGGACATAGTTGAGTCAAATGGTCACTTTATGCACTGCAGCAGAAATATGGCAGGTGTAGATCTGCTGACTTAAGTAGGTTCTATGTTCTTTGTTTATAACCTTTTATCATTTTAGGTTTTCTCACCTTTATCACTGTTATTTATGCAAATTATATTACAGTTAATTAGTTTATGTGTCCATGTCTGCTGATATTCTCAGCATTCTACTTTATTTAAATGCTTTATTTCAGTGCATGCATGTCACTATAAATAATACAGCATATCTCCATAGACTCACCAGTACAATTAGGTTGTGTATCTGTAATCCTCTTCTGATAGCCTTGGCATCTTGCCAGGTCTTCATTGTAGCAGCTAATTGTTCATTGCAGTTCAGTCTTTACTCCGCTGAGATCAGTTTCTCTAGCAGTTAATAAATGATCAACAGCAAAACTGTATTTTGTTAAATTTTTTGGTGAAACTTAATGTTTGAAGCAGTTTTGAATAACTAAAGTATTGTCAACACTGCCCATATGCAAAGTGAAGTTATGTTGTTCTCCAATTATTTGAGAAAATAGTCAAGTACCAAGATCGTTTCATTTTCCAATCAAGCAATTTTTAATGCAGAGGCTTTACCCAGGAACAGTTATAGTTCAGGGTTTCTTTTAATTTAAACTAAAGATGGTCGTGCAGTAGTTTGATATCAGGTACTGGTTCAAACCTTTGCAGACTGAAATGTTCACTATATGGACAGAATGACTTTAGGTCATATCTCAGCTGAGTCATACCCAATATTCATGGTGCCCTATCTGTTTACAGTTTGCTTTGCCCATAACAGTACATGGACATGATGGTCCAGGCCTGTATTCCAAAGTCTCAAAGGGCTCCAGTTTTAACTGCAGGACTCCCATTTAAGAGATGTCCCCCTTCAGGCCACCCGTGTGCATGCTGGCACTGTAATTTCCTGCTAATTTATCATCATAAGAGTACTCTCTACTTATCAATAGAAGGTTAAAGGGATTTAAAATAAGCTGTTTCTAATGTTTGTTTAGTGTGACTTATTTGCCTTATTTGGTCACAGTAAAGCTATTCAGAAAGCCTGTGGTGGTTGTTAGCATGTGCAACCCAGTTGTGACATGGATCACTTGTGTAGATATTTGCATTTATCTAGGAATGTTAAGCATGTTTTGATTGCAATAACTTGAATTTTCTTTAAAATATCTTGAGTTTTTTTCTGTTTTGGTGATACTTTATAAGCCAGACTTTGGTACAGACACTGCCATTGTGATTTTTCATTTTTAGTCGTTGCTGTGGGGGGTTTACAAAGTAGTAGATGCATGATGTGAAAGTGTCTTCATGTTGATTAGTGTTGCAGTGAGAAGGAAGAGATTTTCAAAATTTAATACAAATATTAAAAAATATTCATGTTTGTAAAACATTTATATATATATTAATATAATATTAAAATATTAACAACCCAGTATTATATAGTTTTTGCAAATATTTTGACATTGATCCTTTATGAAAATCTTTTAAATCAACATCAATTAATAGGCATTTACAATAAGCGTTTTATGAATTTTCCTGGCTTAATGGTATTTGATCTTTAATGTGTTTTGCAAATGTTCCACGAAGGGAGGATGGTGAGCTGGAGGATGGAGAGATAGATGATGAAGGGGTCAGTTTGGAAGATGAGGCGAAAGAAGCTCATGAAGAAAAAGAGAGAGACAGGGAGAAAGAGGACAGAGGCCACAGGCACTCCAGGAAGAGATACAAGAAAGCGAAGGAGAAGAGGCGGTCCAAGAAGAGGCGGCGGGACCGGCAGAAGGTGAGCCTGCGGGCTGCGTGTCGACATGGCGGGCTCCGTGTCAGCATCACCAGCAGCCGGCCTCACGGGCTCCGAGTCAGCGTCATGGGCTCCGTATCTGCATCGCGGGCTCCGTGTCGGCATCGCTGGCCGCCGGCATCACGGGCTCCGTGTCGGCATCGCTGGCAGCCGGCATCACGGGCTCCGTGTCGGCATCGCGGGCTCCGTGTCGGCATCACGCTCCGTGTCAGCATCACCGGCAGCCGGCCTCACGGGCTCTGTGTCGGCATCGCTGGCAGCCGGCATCACGGGCTCCGTGTCGGCATCGCGGGCTGCGTGTCGGCATCGCGGGCTTCCGTGTCGGCATCGCGGGCTTCCGTGTCGGCATCGCGGGCTTCCGTGTCGGCATCGCGGGCTGCCGTGTCGGCATCGCGGGCTGCCGTGTCGGCATCACGGCAGCTGCCCCCAGCCTCCTTTGGCTAAGCTTTCACAGTACCACAGACACACTGCAGGCAGCAGGCTGGAGGCATAGAACCCTAGAAAGTCAAGCATTTCATTTTGGATGTATAACATGATGAACCTAAACAGGTCATTTCTATTTCGTCTCAGTGTGAGTCATCAAACGTTGTTTCACAGTTAAACGTCTTTTACCAGTCATATTTATTAATTTCTAGAGTTGCTGATGTTTTTTTCTTCATAATCTTTGGGGCGGGGAGCCTTAGCGCAGTGTTCCTTCATGTAATTTTTTCCACCCTTTTTGCCCCCAGCACCACTCTCCATCCAGCTCCGACACCTCAGACAGCTACGACTCCGAGAACGAGCGAGAGAGATTCAAGAGCAAAAAGTCCTCCGGCTCTTACCGAGACTATGATGGCCAGGTTGGTGCTGTGGTTTAATTTGAATAACTCTTATGCTGATATAATTAAAATGTGGCCAGCTGTGTTCGTTTGACAGTGAAGCTGAATAGTGATACCTGAATACTGAGAAAACACTTCAAGCATAGTAACGGCCAACAAAAGCATCAGTATTCCAGTATGTTCATCACTTCACACACAGGCAGAGTAGGAATGTAGCCCTCAGGCTTCCGACCTTCCCTCTCGCCACAGATTTAGGGTCAGTTACATATCATATCATATATATATCATACATGTCACGGGGCAGACTTTTATGTGCTTTTCTTTGTGGTGCCTTTGTGAGAGTGGAAAGGCTGCTGCTTTAATGCTGTGTTATCTTAACTGGCAGCTTTTTCCAGAGTGTTAAGGTCCAAAACACGCGCTCTGCAGGAATATTGTAGACACTGTGGCATAATTAATGAGGAAGCGAATTTACTGCAGCCAGAGTCTCACCTCCCCTTAAGCTGTATTATTAACTTAATAACGTAGTAAAAGATTTTACACCTTCATATGTAGAAACAGCCACAAAGTCTAAAATGTATTTAGTACCACTAGGTTTGTAGTAGACTGTATCATGCGTCTTTGATATCTGTATATTAATGACTGTTTTCAGCATGGGCAGTCCAGTGGGAGCCACTGCAAACAGCAGAGGCATAAAAACAGTGATTATGACAAGTTCAGTGACTACAGTGAGGAGAAGTACGACTACGACGGCGATGACGATGGCTATTCCAACGAGCCGTACCACTGCCGTCCGGGCAAGGAGGCCGGCCAGGGCAAAGGCTGTCCTCCCAAGGAGCAGATGAAGAGGTGCAGCATGAAGGGGGTGCAGAAACCGCCATGTGAGCAGATCTCCGCAGTATGCAGTGTCATCTCTCCCTCTTTGTTACAGGGCTCCATGAAATAGATGCTAGGGATGGTGTCCAATTCAGTTCTCTGAAAGGCTTACCTGTTAAAATGAATGCAGCTCAGCTGGCTACAGTGGATTGGACCAAAAGTTCGTTATTATAACGCAGGTCATTTTTCTTGCAGAATACTGATGAGTATTTTCAGTTTGAGTAAGTTCAGCAGCGCTTGTATAAACTGAAATCCAGGGCTTCACAGTTCCACCATAATAACATAACACATTTAACGAATCTGCTGAGCTGCAATTGAGCCGGATTTCTCTGTGCATTTAATGCGTGGCTGCAGATCCTGGACCGAAAGGGAGGGGCCGGGGCGGAATCGGCCGGGGACGGGGAATGCCCAACAAAAACAAGAAGCTGAAGGGCAAGAACTGGGGGCGCGGACGGGGCCGGGGGGGCGACCTGGGGGGCGACGGCATGAAGGAGGTGAGCAGCCGCGACAGCTACAGGCAAGCTTATGGCCAACTAGTGTGCTAACATGAATTATAGCTTTTATCAGTGAGCGCTTGGCCAGCGAGAGGTGACCTGACACAGTGGTTTTGTCATTCACTGTCCGCCGTCTTGTTACTATTCTCCCGCAAAGGGACCCCCATGCTTTCAGAAGAAGCGTCCAATCATGACGCAGGAGTTCATCAATCAGCACACGGTGGAACACAATGGTAGATACATCTGCAAGTACTTCTTGGAAGGAAGATGTATAAAGGTAAGCGGGCCAAGGGAGCAGCGGGCGGCCGGGACTCAAAGCTGCAAAGCTGTCTGAAGGATTCACGTGTTTATATGGAAGAGGGTCATTTTCAAGTTATTTTTAGGATTATAAACTGCTGTAAAGTCAATCTTTTAGCTAGATATTTATTATTTAGTAAAATGTTTGGAACATGCTTATTTAAAAAATATATATCTTCATGCATCACTTCTTGAAAATATATATTTGAATAGTTTTTGTAGTGAATCAAATTGTGAAACCCAGAAAAAACTTGAGAACGGTTCAGTACTGGCAGAAATTCTGGTACTGGGACCAACAACATTGAATACTTTTAAAAAATCACTATCATAAATCTCTAAATGCAGTTTTCCTTCTTGGAATTCATTCATTGTTAATAAATTTAGAATGCATAATGTGATCTGGATCTATGGCCAGTTACCATTTTTAAGATATTTGGTTGTCTCTGAGTACAAGGGTGGCAGAGGAAGCCTGGGAGAGGGGCCGGGCGCTCACTGTCACACTGCAGATAGTCACCTTCCATTGTCGCTTGGCTCTTCACAGGGGGATCAGTGCAAGTTTGAGCATGAACTTGTCATTCCGGACAAGAAGAAGGAGCTGTGCAAGTTCTACCTCCAGGGTTACTGCAGCAAGGGAGAGAAGTGCAGTTACATGCACAATATCCTTCATGCAGCTTCTCCAGGCGTGCATGCCATGTGGCGTGATGACTGGCTTCTAACTGCATGCAGCAAATGCCATAGCTTTCTTAGGAATTAATGAGGGGTATGAGGCTTTGAAGAGTGAATGATAAAGCTGGCTCTTGCTGAGGTGATTGTTACCGATTCATCGTTGGACATTTTCTTGTAGGAATGCAGGAATTAAGTTGTTGTACCTAAGAATACAAGAGCAGGATTTGAACTGCTAAGCGACAAGCGAAATGGATATTCCCATTGTGTCATACTTATATCTAATTATGTATATGTAATTAAAAAAAAATTAACAAAATTTATCTGAGCTGAATAGAGTGTTACTGAGTCATTACTGAATCGAATTGCGTTGAATCATTATACTTTTGATTGTTTTTTGCGTGTATGTAGATGCCGGGGACACACCACCCTAGTCACAGCAGTCATCTGAGATGATTGTAATCACTGAAGCTGGCATCTAGTCCATTTTGTTCCCTGTCTCTTGCCCAGTGCTTCCTGGGTTCACTGTCATGCTGCACAGTCGAAAAAATTGATCGATGAGTGGTCATTATTTTAAAGGAATCTCGCGATATACACCATCAGGAAAAAAGAGTACCGGTTTGTACCTTTGCTTATCACTAGGGTTGTACCCTCAAGGGTTTGCCAATTGTACCCTAGCTGTAGATAAATGTACCCTTTAGTTTAACTTAAGATACAGAAATGGACTCTGAGGAACATGCCCAAGGTAGAAACAACATTAATGAACCCCCAATGGTACAAAAATGTTCTTCATAGTCCAAGGTACAATTACAGGTACAATTACCTACTAATGGTACATAATGGTACAGACCCTTGAGGGTACAGCCCCAGTGACAAGCAAAAGTACAAATTAGTTCTCCTTGTTTTTTTTCTGACGGTGTAGCAAACATGCGTCATTCAGCAATGGCACAACTTCATTTGCTGTTTTTAATACCATGTTTTCTTGTATTCAGGCTAATATGTGAGTCTTCTCCTTGACCCGTGAATTCACATGAGTATCCATGCAAGTTCTTCCACACAGGGGCAAAGTGCTATCAGGGAGAGAAATGCAAGTTCTCCCACGAGCCGCTCACTGATCTGACCAGCGAACTGCTGGAAAAGGTCAGAAATGTCACCTTCAAAATGTGAAGATAAAGAACACTTTCGGTTTTCATCGAGAAGGAGAATTAGCCTTGCTGAGCAGTGGGATGGCTGAAATGTGATGGCAGTTTATAAGACATTCGTAGGTACTGCCTTACGTGATGCATAAAGCAGCTTTAATTCTGCTTCACATCTGTGCAGGTGCTGAAGACTGAGGAGGAGGCTATGGACGAGGATGAGCAGGAGCTGGAGGACCTGAGGAAGCAAGGCATTGCCCCCCTGCCCAAGCCCCCGCCGGGGGTGGGGCTCCTGCCTACGCCTGGCCCCAGCAGCCCTCAGGATGTGGGGCCCTGCGGGAAGAAGATCCCCTCCCTGTTTGAGATTGTGGTTCAGCCAACTGTGGACCTGGCTCAGAAGATCGGGCTCAGGTACTCAGCCTACTGTGGCTGTCTTTTTGCTTGGGTTTACATCCCTTCTGATGCAGTAGCATAAAAGTTGGGGGCAAACCGTCTAACAGAGCAGCTTTTGTTTGATGGCATATTTCTTCAATAGTTTCTCAGTATGGACCAATTTTTGTCTTCTGTTGGCAACTTTAGTTTATTATTGTAATTAATTCAAAAAGATTAGTCGCTTTAATAGTTTAGGTTTTAAAAAACCTTCAAGCACAGTGTGTGGCACAAAGCTTAAGAGATGGCCAGAGCTCTCTTACTTTGTGAAGTTGAGTTTTAATTGTGCAGTTTAGAGCAGCATTTGTGACAGCTTATGCATTTTGTCTTGCAGATCCAATTTCTACAACAGCTCCTCTTCCCCCCCTGGTCCTCAGTTCCCTGGGAATGGACCCCCGCCCCAGTTTGCAGGAGGTGCGGACGACATGCAGGGTGCTAACATACCCCCAGGCTCCAGCTGCCCCTCCGTACCCGCTCCGGGCTCCCCAGGCACCATGGCGTGCCCGCCCCACCCTCATATCGGACCACCCATGAGCCCCCCCGGAGCATCTCTGCAGCATGGCTTCCACCAGGGCCCTGCCATGCATCCAGCAGCCCCAGGCCAGGCAGCCACCTTTCACACAAGTCCTCACGGTAACCGTCCCAATGCCAACCCCCAGCAAAAGCAGCAGGGGCCTTTCCCCCCAGAGCCAGACCTGCCGATGCAGCAGAACATGCAGTACCAGGCTATGGGTCAGAACTGTTCAGAGTTTTATGACGGCTACTACAGCAGCCAGAGCATGGGTCAGGGAGGTAAGAGCAACGTGCTCATTTATTTGTTTTAACCTTTCTGCTCGAAAGACTAGAAGTCTACCGAGGCTCTTAACCACAGGATGCACCCCACTGCTCTTTTCTCTGGGGTTCATGTTAAGGCTTTCTTCTTTTTCTGATGTAAAAAAGAAGTTGGTGCCTCCATTGTTATATTCATAAAAATGCAAAACTTCATCACAGATACTTGGGTGGATTATTGTATGTCTGAGATGTAATCATGGTGCACTAGTCAAGGAGGAGTCTGACAATTTCAAATTTGTTCTTTACTTTAATGTTTATTAAATATATTGAATTGTTTTACACAAGCAGATACTTTAGGAATCTGGTTTATGTGGGTTCTTAATCACTAGTGCTTCTCCTTATGAAATGTTCCAGGTTCCCCATAAAGAGACTGGGACACCTGTCCGATTTATTATTATTATTTATTTTGTTAGGCTTATTTTGTTAGTGTTACACATTCAAAAGACACACACATAAATATTTTCAAAGCATGGCACTTGTGATCAGTTGAGCCGCGGTGTAACTGGGTTCCTCTCTCTCAGAAGAAGGCCCCCCGCTGGATCAGCTGGCCTTTGACTGTGCCCAGCCGTCACAGAGCAGCACCGAGTCCAATGGCTCCGTCCCGGTTCCAGACTTCCTGCCGGCAGTGCAGAAGGCCCTTTTCATGCGGTTGAGCCAGAAGCAGCAGGAGGATGGTGCTGGCAGCGAGGAGGTGAAGGGGCCCAAGGCCCCCGGCAGAGACAAGGGTTAGGGCGTCCGCCTTAATGCAGCTTACATGGTCAGCTCGCACGGGCCGTGTGTAGCAGCCACAAGTACACACCATAATAAAGGCCTATTTATCCCTGGGAAGCAAAGCACTTTTGGATGTCTCACACAAAATCCATTTTGAATGTATGAGATGAATCATTTCTTATATGAATACATACAAATTCCAGCAAAAAGTCAGTGTACGCTGCCTGGCCAACAAAAAGGTCACTGTTTGAATTTAAATCAGCAAGTACTTATGAGCCAATGATTGAATCATTATTACAGCTCAGCCACATTATGCAGCAATAAAATTAAGTCACCTGAACCTACTGAATGGCCAGGTTATACCATCAGTGGATTTTTTCGTTCCTAATGACATGGGCATGTTCCAGGATGAGAATGCCAAGATTCATCAGGCTCGAATTGTGAAAGAGTAGTTCAGGGAGCATGAGGAATTATTTTCAGACGTGAATTGGCAACAACAGAGTCTTAACCTTAACCCCACTGATAGTCTTTGGGATGTGCTGAAGAAGATTTCACAGAGTGGTTCAGCTCACCTATCATCAACACAGGATCTCGATGAGAGATGAATGCAAATCGGATAAAAATACTGTAGAGATGTTGCATAAGCATGTGGGAACAATTCCATGACATATGTGCACCACAATCAAAGCTAAAGGCAGTCAAACAAAATATTAAACTGTATGACCTTTTGCCAGCCAGTGTAAGTTACAGTTATGACTGATTTAAATGTATTAGACAGATGTCCATAAAGCGTACTTAGAAGAGGAATGGTATAGAGACCCAGGTAGAGCTTATCGGGTAAATTAATTAATTCCCTAAAAAGCAGCTGTGATTTCAAACATTTGTGAAAAGTTGTTGGTCAGTCTTTAGATTGATTCAGCCGAAAGTCATGATGTTATGAAACCTGTTTACTTGTTAATTGGTAAAGAAGAAATGTGTCTTACTGAAATTTCACTGCAACCCTTGGATGGATGGAGGGAGGGATTACTGAAATGCATGTAGGATCAGTTCCTCTGTACTTCACTACATCAGTGTCTTAGAGCGGTTTAGCAGCGGCTTTCTTAAGTCCTACGATTAATCTGAAATGTCATTTCAGACGAAGCTACCAGCTGGTACTCCAGTGATGAAGAAGATGGCAACAGCATGACGGCTATCCTCAAATCTCTCAAGAAGCAGAATGAGATGATAAAGAACTTGCAGCAGCCTAAAGTACATCAGGCCGGCATCCCATCAGCGGGGCTCTGTGACCCCCGACTGCAGAAGGACAGGGCGCCCAGTGACCCTCGCACCAAAGTCGACCCAAGACAGCGGGCGGCGGAAGCGCGGAAGGCCGAGGATGCCGCTGCCGACCCGCGCTTGGCGCGGGACCCCCGCAAAATGAAACCCCTGGAGCCAGGTGGTCCTAAACAGGACATGCACCGCCACCCCCAGCTGCACCCCCCTGCCCCCTACAAGCCCCTGGCCGGAGATGAGGATGACGACAGTGAGCGGGAGCTGAGGGAGAAGGCAGCCATCATCCCCCTGGAGCCCCGTCCCGGTGCAGCTCTGCGAGACCCCCGCTGTCAGGTCAAGCAGTTCAGCCATATCCGTGTGGACATCCTGCTGTCCCGGCCGGCCTTCGCTCAGACAGTGGTCTGGGCTCCTGAGGACCTGATCCCACTGCTGCTGCCTCGGCAGGAGCCCTCCATCAACCTGCCCCTGCCCCCACTCATCGCCGACGCCCGACTCAACCGCAGCCTCGGGCCCCCCACCGAGCCTGCCTCCTCGCCCCCACCCCTGGACCCTCGCTTGGCTGCTGCCCGCCTAAAGGACGGAATCGCCAGGTCAGCAGGCCTTGCCAGCAGGCCTCCCGAGCTCAGGCCGGCCCCTGAGAAACCCTTGGACCCGCGGACTCATAAATCCCTGGACCCCAGGATTAGTCGATCGGTAAGTCAGGATTCTAGATTGCCAGTGCCCAAGGATTCCAGTGGCAGTGGGGGGGGCATTGATCCGAGGTTACAGCGGGCCGCCGCAGGATCTGCCCTAAAGCCAGAGCCGGAGAAGCTTCCCCCATATGCCCCCAGACTGTCCTCCACTAGCGGGGGGCTGGGCAGCCCTACCTCACTGCTGGGTGGGATCAGCCTGTATGACCCTAGAACCCAGTCGGCTCAGCCCTCAAAGGAAGAGGGCGAAGAGGTGCAGAGAAAGCCCGGCATCCTAAAGCAGCCCGCGAAGCAGGGCAGCCCCCAGCCGTCCCCCGCACCTGCCCTCGACGACAAGTCCCAAGACGACCTGTCAGACACAGGCGGATTTGGGGCTCTGGGCAAAGCACCCCGCCCCCCGACCTCCCTGGCGGGCTCCCCGCCCTCCTCCCCCCTCTCTGGCGCTCATGCTGCCCCTGCTGTACACAACCTGCCCATCCAAGCACTGGCGGGGCTGATACGGCCCCCTTACAGCGACCCGCGGCAGGCCAGAGCGTCGGGGCAGGCGGCAGGAGCGGCCCAGGAGGATGCAGAGAGCGCCGAGGAGCCCGACGACAGGCCACTCAAGGATGTGTTCAAGACGTTTGACCCCACAGCTTCTCCTTTCTGTCAATAAACAGACAGCAGCTCACAGAAGTTAATCAAGATGGCTATGTCCCATATCTGTAAATATGTACTTTAGCTTTCTCCTTCCTCTATGAAACACTATTGAGCTTTATATATTTATTTATTTTAAATGTACATAATTCCTATCTCACAGGTACTAATAAAAATGAGCGCTTGCTGTTTTTATGGTTTCAGTTATTTGTGTATTGATAGAGAGAGACACGAATGGACAGGAACTCTCCCAAGTCAGTGCAGAATGTTCTTAAAATGTTTCAGTGACGTCATTCAGCTAATACAGCATTTCTGCGAAGTTCAGAGAGCATTTTATCGGGGGCCAGAGTTGGTTAGCAAACCACAGTTATATGTAGTGAATGTGATGGGTACAATAAAGATTATTTTGTCAGTAATTGTGCATCAAAGATATGTAAGCTCTTACAAGTGCAGTATTATGGTTTTAACCTTTTTTATTGTATGTTGGGAAAAAAAATTTAGAGCAACAGTATAGAAACTGCCACTTTTATATAACTGAAGAATATTTAACTCGTTAATGGAAAAAAAAATGATCCCACCAAGAACTTGCTCATCACCCATACTTTGTCGCTAGTACTGAGAGTTTTCTATTTGGGTTTATTGCACACATGACAATAACAAATGTTAAAACCATAAAAAAAATTGTTTCATTAAAAAAAATATGTATTTTTTGGTTTTATGGTGCTATTTCTGTTCTGAAATTAGTGGCATTTTTGTTTTTATCTAATATGGCTTACTGTAAATGGCTTCTTTTGTAATATAAATGCAGTGCTTGTCATGAACGTTTTTTTTTTGTTGTTAAATTGGATGTCAACTGTAATTGATTAGAAAGGAAACTCAGACTAGCTAGACATGGTATGTTGACTTTTTTATCCATCTTAAATAAAAGAAGAGACGTCTGCAGATGAGATAGTGTGCAAGAATACTTTGATCAGTATGATCCCTGTGGAAGGTAAATTTCAATTACCTCTATGCTGTTATAACACACGTGTAAATACAGTAACTGACAGTCTCATGGTGGGCGGCATCGGACATGGTCATTTAAAGACTTCCTTCATGTGAACAGGGGCGGCTAGGCTGGGCCCCGGCAGGTACTGTGAGGTTTTGCGGAGGCCCAAGTCATCCGTCTCCAGGCAGGAGTTCTGCTGGGCCCGGTGAATCAGTAGGTTCCTCCTCCACTGGAGACACAGTACAGCAGCTTTGGCCCCATCTGAATCTGGATCTGGTTGCCTTAAGCCCTGGTTTGCAGGAACATCTCCATTAGATACAGTCCAGTGGTACAGTTTACTATAATAAACTTCACACTATCAGTATAATTTTTACTGGTGACAATGACAGTGATTATTGACAATGACATCTGATTATTAGGAACTTAATTTTGGGAGACATCTGAATAATTTTTCCAGCTGTATTACAAGATTTTTTTTCTTAAAAGGTCACTCAAATAGACTGTATGATTGTACGACCTCTTTCACTATTCCTAGAAAAATGGAAAAAAAACCTTTTTAAAATGGCAAGAAATTAAAAGTTAAAAAAGGGAAATGAAAGTTAAAAACCTACAGTATCTTAAACATACTTGAAGCTTTGCTGTTGACAGTTTGGAACTGTGCTTTTTTACCCTGACACTGCCCCCACTGGACAGCACTGGAAATACTGAACCATGACTGATAGATGGTGAGGGCCACTGGGTGTTACAGGTACCTTGATGCAAGCTGTTTCAGCGGCTCGGATGCTCCTGAGGATGACGTGGAGCAGGTTCTGTGCATTCTTCACCAGGGTCTCATTGGAGGTCTTATAGCTAGCTGTTGCTGCGTTGACGCTGACGGGAGACATAAACCAGGAATGTTCAGCTTGCCGTTATCTAGTCCTTTCAAGGTATACCCCATTCTCCCTTGTCATGCATTATATTTTTTTAATTCATATTTTAAAATTGGTGACTGACTCTTAATTCTGCCTCTCTTTTGTAAGGGCATGAATTTAATACGGTCTGTGCAGTATGTTAGGATAAATAGGCCTTCAAGGCAGAGAAACCAGTGTATGAACATTACCATTTACTAAGCTGATGTTAACAGAATAACATCTGAACAGACAATATAATTACAAATCAAGAGTTGTGTAAACATTTCTATTTCGGTGTTAACGGTGACTGCTGCTTGGTGTAGGCCATCATTTTTTAAAAGAATGAAAAACTGGGTAAACAGTGAGATGGACCAAGGCTGGTTTGTGGTGTTCCTCATCATGAAAAGCTGCTGATATATCTTTACTATGTAATATGAGCTCTGGGCTCAAGCTAGAGCCTCTAGAATCAATTAGAGCTATTGAGATCTGAAGCTGGACATCCAGTGTGGTTTTGTTGACTGACTTCTCTGACTTCTTTACAGTGAAAACAACTGTTGATTTTGAAGTCTATTAAGAATTCTGATGAAAACAGGTTTCTTCTTGATACCTGCGTTTCCTCCTATGCACCAAAAACATGCAGTAAAATAAACATCATCTCTACATTGATCATAGTGTATGATTATGTGTGTATGTTCCCTGCAAAGGATTAATACCGATCCAGGGTGTACCCCAACCTTGTGCTATGTGTTGCGTGGGATAAACTCCAGACCCCCATCACCCTGACCAGGATTATACATGGTTCCCATTCTAAATACATGCATATGGTTCCCATTCTAAATTTCAGGACTTTGCACGTATCAACTTCAACTAAACTTAGGACTTGTGGACTGGGACTTAACTGGAACTGGAAAACTCAAAGAGACCACCTCTATTCCATCAAGGCCTCACCTGGAGATTATGGTAAGCTGGTTAGTGATGGTGAGAATCTGCTCTGTAACATGGAGAAGGTCATCCCTGCAGCCTTTGTCCAGGCAGTGCTCTGCGATGGCCCTCACAAACTGAGTGATGGACTGACAACTTGAGACCACTTCTCTGGCAGTGTAAATAAAAGCCTCCTTGTTCTGTCAGAAAATAAATTGTCACTTATGGCTAGGTTCCTAATACTGTCTTATATTTGGCTCAGTCCAAATCTATATTTTCCTTTAACCCGCTACATTAATGTTTCTCAATCCTGCCCCTGGAGTACCACCTGCCAGAATGTTTTCAGTCAAACTCACACTGTTTACAACCTACCTCCATTATTAGGCCATTAAGAAACACCTGATGTTAATTAAGGTTAGGCTGGAGTGAAATCGGCCTGGCAGGTGGGGCTCCAGGGGAAGGGTTAAGAAACATTACATTACATCATATACCCTTGTGCAAATTAACTGAACCAACATTTCAACATATAATATGACCTAGCTCCTCAGTTTTCTTTAGCATTTGGATGTGATTTGGCATAGAATCCAACAATTTTGAGCAGTCTTTGATGATCTTGGGGACCCAATACCATACTTGGAATTAATGCCTTAATAAGCTTCTTTTGTGGTACAGTCCATTTCATGAAGGCACTGCTTGCAGACTAACCACAGACTCTATAGGGTTTAAACCCAGGGAGTGTCAAGGCCAGTCAAGTAGCTTGATTTTCTTTTTGTTGGTGAAACTCTTCATTTTAGACGTATGGTACATGCTGAAAGATGCCTAACCCGTCAGGAAACGTAACAAGGATGAAATTTCCTACGTATGATGATGTGACCCCCAACCCACTGAGAAAGTGACTAGTGGAGGCACATTGTGGGCTTTCTGGAATGAAAATGTAAATCAAATAGTAAAAAACGACTGATTGTTTCATTTAATTTGCACAAGGATGTGAGCCAAGATTAAAACACAAAATTTAGGCGTAATCTTTGCTCATCCATGTCCTTAAGTAGTATCACTAAATCTTTTTTCCTTTGGCCAGCCAGTACTAGTGCAGAGTCTGTTCAGAGACTTCATGACAGGCATTGCTGAAATGATGGCTTTGTGGGGAGGCGAGTCCCTGTTCTTTAGTGACATACTCAACCTGGATGGGACCTCTTCTCTTCAGGAACAGGGCCATGTGGTAGATCTTTTCCGCCATGTCTTTTGTCTCCTGAACGATCTGGTTGTTTTGCGCATCCCACTTGTCCGTCTCCCTCTTCAGGAAGAGGGAGGTGTAGGTGAGGGAGGGGGTCACATTGTAGTCTGCAAGCTTCCTGATGCCCTGGAGGGATTGATATTCGCCCTCATACACATGCAAAGCAACAGCTACATGTTTCACATTTGTCTAGATTCCTTGAACCTTAATGCAAAATGAATTACATTTTATAATCATAATTAGATTATACTTCCATATCACCTGATGCAGCACCTGAGATGCAGCAGGGTTGTTGTCATCTTTGATGTTGACGCTCACTGCAGAACTTGTTTGCCAGGAATGCATCACAGATGTGGCTTCCTCACTTTGGGCCACAAATAATGTAACTGGTATATCCCATGGATTTTTACCCTGCAGGTGAAGTTTCACCTGGTCTTTTGTTGCCTGGTGAATGCCCTCCACTTTGTTAATTTCTTCCACGAGGAAGTGAGCTTTTGCTGACCAGCACTGCTCCTGAACTTCCAGACTAGGTAGCTCAGAAATGTTCCGGCTTTCGGCCACTTTCCTGGCTCTGCTCACAATTTCTGACGTTTGAGAGGAGAGATGGTCCGTGGTAAATCTCAGGCTGCCACGTACCCTAGGGTTCCTGATGTAAAGCAGACTGCCTTGAATCTTCTGTGCTGCAGCTTTCACATTTTCTAACAGTGATTCAGCACATTTCTCAAAATCCTCGTGTGCTGTTTGTCTTGTTTCATCTTTTCCCTCATCTGCAGTTGCTAAAACAGCTTGATGGACAATGCTCTTAATTGCATCTGTGTATTCCTTATTTATAGTGCTGACCAGACTTAATAGAGCATTAATTTTAACTTGAAGCTGTCTTTGCAAGCATTCAGTCCTGGCAAGCTGGCGGATGTCAGTGCAGGACGCCCTGCCAAGGTTGTCAGCTGCTTGGAGATAGGCCTCGGTCAAAATTTTCACCTCCTGCTGAAGGCCTCTCAACTTTTTCACCATGTTATTATTTTTACAATTCAATGAGGACAATCCTGAAGCCTCCTGTATTCGCAGAGAGTTTTCTGACCACAGTGCCAACCGTTTCTGCAGAGTTAACTGACCTTTTCCTCCCTCTGTTGTGGACCCTAGTATCTTATCGAGTGCGTTAAGCAAGACCTGCATGGAAAGAGCCCACAGGATGCATGGAGCCTCACATTTATAAGGCTCAGCCATCAAACTTGCCAGATCAGTGAGGTGTTTAGCATTGGCCTGGGCAGTCTTCAGTTTATTGTGCAACATGGCACATTCGTGATGTTTGCCATGCACAGGAAGGTCAGAAGAGGTAACGAGTTTGACGACATCTGCACATGCATGCATCACCTCACTGACCTCCTGTGTCTTATTAGCAACCGTTTTGTTTGGTTGTCCTTGAAATAAAGGGCAGATTGTGCGATACCAGTCACCTGTGGTAGGAAGCAGAATCTGGCGCATGCTGTCGATCCTATCCGAGAAAACTGTGGCTTCTCGGATGATGCTATCTGCGCTCACAGTAGAGCCCATGGCTGCCTCCTGAGCTACTCGCACTACTTTGAGTGTCATGATCACAATTTCTTCTCTGAGGTTTTCGAGTTTCAGCCTGTCCCCAGCACCAACCAGAACCCCTGCCATTTGCGCAGCCTTAGCATAACAGTTAGAGAGCTCCAGAACATCAGTGTTGGCCATGTTAACAGCTGTTATATCCTTCTTTTGGGCTGCATTTAGAATTTTCTGCAACGGTGGTACAAGATGAACATCATGAACAACTTCTGTTGGATTCATATCACTGGTGGCTGGACTCAGATTGTCATTGTCTGTATCGAACGCCATAGACAGTTCATCAGAATCCTTCCTTAAAGACTGAAATAGTGGATTTTTATTTTCAACACCAGTGGCTACAGGCAGGAAAATATTCAGACCTGGGTTGTTAAAATCTTGAATAGGGAGATTTGATGAAACTGGTGATTGACGGACTTCTTCTCGTAAGGGACTAAGGAGGTGTGGGTGCTGAAGACCATTGAGCCCTTGGATTAAATGTTGAAATTGCTTGCCTGCCATTATGGTCTTCCTAGAAAATATTTCAAATGCTTCCACATCTAAACCGTATTCTAAGATATGCTCTATGGATGTTGTGACTTCACTTATAGACAATTCCCCCTGCTTGACCAAGACTAAGAGCCCATTCCGATAGACTGGGTTGTCATTCTTGTTTATGTGTCTTTTCATAGACTGAATCACCAGATTCATGTACGCAACAAGGTTGGTGGAATGCTCTTTGAATTTACTGTGGCATGTCACTGCAAATGCTTTCTGGCAATTGTAATATTTGCTTTCCATCTCTTGGATAATAAGGCTTGTGAACTCCTTCACATCAAAAACATCGCTGAGAGTGTCAGTGAGCAGCTGGGTCTCTTCTTCCCATCGATGGTGCAGATCTTGGAGAACTTCCAGAAATTCAGGACAGCCGGGGCTCTCTACCACATTTTCTAGAACAGTTACGATGGTCCCTTTCAGCCTTTTCACACAGTCTGTAGAGTTCACGACATTCTCCACAACTTTAGTATCCGCTGAGAGACCAGAGACGAAGCCCGAGACCTGGATCATCCTATCAGCATGACAATTAAAGGCAGTAAGCAGAGGTTCAAGGGTTACCATCCTACGATTTATGTGGCTGTCCAATGGCGAGTTTAATGCATTCATCAGCATATCAAAGGGGAACTTTTGTGCAACAAATACATCCAAAGTCTGGTACAGAATAGCTGTCATCATGGCCCGATCTAGTCCCTGCAATTGCCTTTTGAGAGCTTCATAATTCTCCTCCATGATGTTCTGCATTTTCTCCTTATTTCTAAAATTACTTTCTAGGTGCTGTGCTGTCCGGGAAATCTCAACCCAGATCCGAAGCACATCTCGACAGTGGTCAACCACTATAACCTTGAGCTTGGTACGGGAAGCCTTAGCCACGTCCATACAGTGGGCCACCAAATCACACAAATGACTGTCACCGTTTCTGTCCCTAAACAGAGTGAATCGGGAAATATCCAACAGCTTGAACAGTTCTTGCAGCTTGGCAGTATAGGGTTCATTTGGGCCAGAGCTACTACCAGAGCAGTTGTGTTCCAATGCTGACATAAGATTAGTGATAGTAGAAGCAAATTGATGAAGAATGTACGCCTTGGCAGCTTGTGCTTCCATACTGTAAGGGTGTTTGATAGTAGTATGCAGGGCAGTGTGTAACATAGAGACGCATTTCTTTAAGGTCTCCAGTGAGCCTATTGCGCAATCCCATTGTTTGGTGTCCTGTAGATCGTCTGCTCTCTTCCTTGCCAACGTGTTCAACAGGAGCATGGCCTCTGAGAAACCTTGGAAAGCTTTCAGCAGAGCTGGAACATCTGTGGCTGCCTCCAGGTGAGACAGGCAGCTCAGGAGCGAATCGGCTGCCGCGACTATTTCTCTCATGGCAGCATCATCTGTCACTAGAAGGACCTCAGAAGATACAAGTAGTATGATGAGCATCTGCTCAAGTGCAATGTCTCAGTCTTTTGTTTTTACCATTAATGCATCTGACAAAATGTATATATTAATATTATTATAGTAAATACACTATTATATTAATTTGGGTTATTCCATATCAAATCACCCAGTGGGTCCCGAGTCACACTCTCAGATTCCCCTGAAAAAATTCACAGGTGCTCCCATACTAAACTTAATGAGAAATCCCAAATAGTAAGTCTCTAATAATCTCTATAGTTTTGAAACTACAGCCTTTTAAATTTTAGGTATATGCATTTTGCTGACTCAGTGTTTCGGTCCAACTTCCAACATTCAAAGCTCCATTGATATGACATGTACAGCTTTGAAACTTTGACAAAAAATTCAAAATGACGCTCCCTTTGAGAGTTTCTGACTCAAACAGTCTGCTAGATTAGGCAGTCATTTTTGTCCTTTCATTTGTGACATGTTAGGCCATGTGTATGCAGTAACCATAAATATTACTGTTATTGGCATGTCAGAATAATTTTTTTAAATGTGCTTGCCTATCGTCATGTCTTCATTTGACCATGTGGGAAGTTCACCATTATTTTCACATTTTTACCATGTATTCTTACATATCTGAAGATAATCTGACAAAAATTTAGTGTGTCGCTGAGCTTTCTTCTGGAAGATTTTTTTTTTAAAGAATGAGCTATCATGCTCTTGTTGCCACACAAATTCAAGCAAAATACAAATATTACATAGTTCACAGTTTCAAAATTGCCACATTTATTTCAAGTGGAACCCCTTCATAAACTAATTCAAAGTGTGAAAATAAACAATTTTTGGCAGCACTTTACTTGCAGCTCTTACCATATTTCCTCGAAAATAAGAGTTGCTTTTAATGAAGAAGAGTTGCTTTTTAGTGTTGCTTTTAATGCTGAGAAAATGGCATTTGTGTACGTGCATCAGAACATTAATGAATAACTGATAAATACATACAATAAAAGTGCTGTAAACACTGTGTTCTTCGCCTTCTCCATCTTCGCATTTCTTCCAGTGTGAAGATGTCGGGTGCGTTTCCCAAAAGCATAGTTGCTAACTATGATAGCGTCTTACATGGTTAGGACCATGTAACTGAATGAGTCAAACTATGTTACATGTACCCCTGGTTATTGTGTTCCTCTAAATATGGCACTGCTATCCTGTGATTCAATGCGATAGTGACGTAACTCCACTGGCCGGATCCATGGGATAGTAACTAGGGCTGATTTTTGGGAAAAAACGGTATCTATTTTTTGGGGAAACACGGTATCTATAATGCATTATAGATGCCTTCATGAGTTTGGGGTAGGAGCACCAGAGAATTTTTCAGGGAGATCTGAAAGGGTCAGCTAGGAGATGTTTGATATGGAATGACTCATTTTGTTACCTTGACCACTCCCAGGAAGACATTCCGAGTTGAGGTAACAAACTCCTCCTTGTGCTCAACTTGATTGGGCTGAATGCTGAGTTTCTGAGCAGCTAGCAGCACATGTTTCCCTGCTGCTATTAAAGCTGATATCGCTGGCTCCATCTCCCTCCTCATGATATCATCACCAAACCTCTCCAAGAACCTGGGAACACACAAGAGCCAGCCACCAGGTCCGATTTTCATATTGGTATGGTGTGGTGAATTGCCATCTCCTGGTTGTATGTGTGTGTGTGCGTGTGTGTGTGCATGTGTGTGTGCCCCGCAATGTAATAGAATAACATAATAGGGCTTTTAGTTTTGTGCTTCAGTCAAATCTTTATAAAGTGATGATCCTATTCTAGCCAAAACAAGAAAAGATTAGGTAAGAGGCAATTGCCAATTTAATAATGTTCCAATGTGCTCTTAAAAATATAGTCCCTATAAGGATAGAACACCTGGTCAGGCTACTCACTGGAAGCGGTGAGTCTGTTAAGTTACCATAGAAACTGTCACCAGCAGGCACTTGTGTTTTGAAAACCAAGTGAAATTATGCTGATAAGAATGACTGCTTATTTATGACTGAAAAGTCAAAGAGGTTTTTGTACTAACATGTTTAATAATACATTAACATGTAACCGTTACTAGGCTGCCAGAACTACCTGTGCAGTTACATGAAAATAATCAATACCCATGTGACATCTCTGGACCAATAAGAAAACAGTATTTACCCAAGCAGTGGTATAATGTGTTACAGTGCATATTTTTCTCTGCCACTGAATTTCAATGTTCACCTGGAGGCCACTGCTACCATGCTCTTGGTAGTGTCCACCACTTCCTCTGCTGCCACCTCCAGTCCACTGAAGCACTCTGAACCTTCTCCACTCTCACACATCAGGATCAGGTAGTAAAGGTGTGTTGCAATGGGCAACACCACCCTCTCAATTGACTTCGTTTTGATCAGATGAGGTGTGCTGTATTTCAAAATGAATGCCATGCCTGATAGAATAAAATTAGAGCATATAATTAAGCAGAAACTAGAGGTGTACATTCCTTAGGAAATACCTTTGAGAACCAATAAATTATTGTTATACTAGGAATTTTTAGACTAATCATACTGTCGCCCATTTGCAACCCCACCTACAGGATTTTTTCATTAGTTCATTTTGCATCTGCCTAGTACTTGATAAACCTTCTATGATGCTGTCAAACCTATAATGGCTATTTAAATTAAAGTTAGAAAATAATATGCAGTTGGGTCAAAATTAGAGACAAAAAACCCAAGATTAGTAATCCTTAATACTATTTCCTACTGTAGAATAATGGCAGAATAATTCTTTACACAAAGGTTAAAGAATAGTTACATTTGCAATGTAAAAAGTTAAAAAAATACAATTAAATCAATTTCCAGAATAAATGCATTAATTATTTCCATGTGTCTTATTTACCTGATAGGTCTATGGGCCTTGTAGATGAGGGTTACCAGTTGATGTAACTTCCCACAGAGTGCTAAGTAATTTCATCTGGTTACTGAGCAAAGAACCGCTCTAGCACGGACGTCGCATAGCAACGAGTATCAGCTGACTCAAACAATGATCTCATAGGCGCAAAATCCGGAGACAAGAAGCATCCTCTTTAAAAGTATGCAAACTCACATCAAATGATTAACATCCTTTTTTTACCAATCAATTCATTTTATGTTACAATACTGCAGCATCAGAAATACTTTGATATAGTGATGCACGTTATTAATCATCGTTTTGATTAATTTGACAATAGAAAGTAGTAAATACAATTTTAGTAAATAGATTTATGATGGTTGTTAATTCACCCTCTTTTATAAAAGAAGAACTTAACGCAGCCAAGTCCAAATAAAGTAACGTTAAATCCCAATATTTAGCTAACATCGACTCTTTAAAAGGGAAAGCAATGCCCTCTGGGAGTTGTAGTATAGTCCATTTGACGTTGTTAAAATAACGACAAATGTAGTCTACATTAAACAATTTTTCTTTGACTTTAGCAATCAAATATGATTTTTTAAAATATACAAAGAATTTACTTTATTGCTTCTTCCAAATCAAATATTTGTACATATACATAAAAACTAATTGAACCATAAGTACCGAAATTCACTGCGTCACTGACTTGCACGAAGCTGGCCCATGTGACTTTGGAGCGTGACAGCTGTAATAGCCTAGCTGGATGCGAATAAAAGAGGGCTGTGGTTTCCTAGGGACCTTATAGCGTAGCATATTCTGGCATATATATAGAAATCCTGCAAGATAAAACTTGAAATTTATTTTTCACATTCCTTAAGAAAAATTGTTAAAATCCAGCTTTTAATGATCGGTTTCTTCGTGACTTTACAACATATGGAATCCTGTAAGAGGGCTAACCTAGCTGTATAGAAACGGAGTCTCTCGCTATCATGGAATTAGGACAGGCACACCCATATCTTGTCGGGACATCTATATGGATATTAAATATTGCTCTTTAGTTTTAAAACTATTTATTTGGTATAACGCGAGTGAAGAGAATGTTTTTTCTAATTCATCGTGCTAGATAAGTAATAATGTTTTCTGCATAGCAAACTATATTTATTCTTCTATGAATGAGTCATGCCAGGGACACTTGGCTAAGAGACCGAGAGCTGGGTGTTAACATTTAGATTTTAGTTAAGGTTAACGGTGGAATTTGCCGGTTATACTTAGGCAGGATGAGTATGCCACTGTATACATTTGTCACCAGGGATGAAAATAGCAGTGTCTATGCTGAAGTTTCTAAAATTCTCATTTCTACTGGACAATGGAAGAAGCTGAAGAAAGACAATCCTCGTTTTAACTTGATGCTGGGGGAAAGGAACCGACTACCATTTGGAAGATTGGGTAAAACGTTTTGATACTTTTTTAACACATACCTACATTATCTTCTTTGGCGATTATTTATCTTATACGTTAGCAGACTTTTGATCGTAGGCGGTTGCATGACCAGATCTATAAAGAAAGAAGGATGCAGCTTAGTATTTTAAGTGTATTTGCTTCCTAATGAAGCGGTCTTTAATTCTTGTTGAATTATCGTCAGGATATCGCAATATTTCTAATCCACGTACAAAACCGCATCCATGGAGCTCTTTGCATGGCGTGCCGTATACAATTTTCTTACTTGTTGCTAAAGTGAGACGATTTTTTTTCGCTGGTTGGCTGCCTGATTTTGGTGTAAGAGGCTATCCAGTAGTAATGTGCTGTATCTTTCATTTACTTGTAGTATTGATTGCATTGTGCATCGCAGTTACCGGATTACGTTTGCATGCAGTAGTTGTTCCTTGAAAACATCCTTTGCATTCATGACCTTATACGACCCGATGCTCTAATCCTGCAATTTTAAGGAGAGGGAAACAATCACATACGTTCACTATTGTATGGGGAGAAAAGCCTTTATTTCCATAAATACTCCGGTTTCCCCCCACAGTCCAAAGACATGCTGAGGTTAATTGGAGTTCCTAAATTGCCCGTAGGTGTGCATGT
>JAODKL010000062.1:12793475-12804727 GCA_026780765.1 Petrocephalus schoutedeni | reverse complement strand
TTCCGGGATAGGCTCCGGACCCCCCGCGACCCTGAACAGGATAAGCGGGTTGGAAAATGGATGGATGGATGGATTTCCATAAATAAAATCTATTGTTGTACTAACGTATTAATATATTTAACTTGTCCTCTGCAGGGCATGAACCAGGATTGATGCAGTTAGTGAATTATTACCGGGGAGCTGACAAGCTGTGCCGTAAAGCATCTTTAGTCAAGTATGTACCCTAGGTTTGGGGGGATATCCATTTTTGGGTTACCTTATATGTGTGAACTGTTGTAATATATAAGAAATCTGCTTTGTGTCAGAACTTTCTGGCAGTTGCAGTACTGGAGAACTGTTGACATGGAGATACGTGGTGATACGGTGATATGGAGTGGGCCCAGTGAGGCTCAGTTCAAGTTAATTCATTTACCACCGCAGTCTGCAAAGAGCAGCAAGAATTTTTACCCTGTCACTTGGCATAATGTACAAATGTTTCTTTTAAAGAAAATGTACTGTATATTAAGCCAAATTTCAAAATGATGGATTTAAAGTTACATGATACATTCTAACTTGTGACACCCATATGTAAGATATACAAGCAATATATTCCCTTGATCGCAATGAATTGTAACAGTACAATGACAAGAATTTGGACATTTGATTTATTTCTTTATGCATCTTCAACTTTTATGACAACATATATAACTAGTGTATTTGTGGATTAATTCCGGCTTTGCACTGCAATTTAGCAGACCTTGATTTTGTCCCTAATGCAACAAAGTCATTTTTTAAAAATTGATTTTTATCCATTGCTCGACTTTTAGAATATCTAAATGGAGATTTTAGTCAATAAATTGTTACTTGTCTAGTGATGTATTACAAAATCTTCCTTGCACAGGTTAATCAAGACTAGTCCTGAGCTCTCAGACTCCAGCAACTGGTTCCCTGAGTCTTACATTATTTACCCCACCAACCTCAATACCCCTGTGGCCCCAGCCAAAAATGGAATTAGCCACATGAAAAACAACCCTAAGACTGATGAACGCGAGGTCTTCCTGGCCTCCTACCACCTGAAGAAGACGAATGGCGAAGGGACAGTGTGGATTGCTAAGTCATCTGCTGGAGCCAAGGGTGAGGAATGCACTGCATGCCGCAGTTTTAAGTCCGCATAGCCCAGCACTGGGGTAAATAATGCATTGGCATTAAGTCTTAGTTGTTTTGTTTACCGTTTCAGGTGCTGGGATTTTAATATCATCGGATGCCAATCTGTTGCTGGAATTTATAGATAACCAGGGGCAGGTCCATGTCATTCAGAAGTATCTGGAGAATCCTCTTTTGTTGCAGCCTGGTAACCGCAAATTTGATATCAGGTGAGAGAAATCGACATTACCACGTTGTGGGTCTAAGGGTGCTCTTCCACTGCAGCAGGGGGGCGCTCTTCCACTGCAGCAGGGACTGTACTTTTGGCGCGAAACGTACAGTACTTCTTTGTGTTGGTTTTCCACTGGCGTAAAATCTGGAAAGGATAGAAGGGACTAGTGAACTGATGCCTGACTGGGACTGGGTTACAGCTGTCTCCTTACTGTACTGACTCTCTTTATAGATGATGTAGTGTATTGGCATCCCATATGGAAGGAAAATGCTGATTCACCCTGTCTTTGTGGACTGTGAGAGTAGGAGGGGTGACATTTTAGCCCTCACTCCGTGTTCTTCATCCTTTAGCTATGCAAGCTTCATTCTGTAGGTTAAACTCAGAGATTCACATATTGATCCATTGTAATTTTGTGTGCTAAACTAGTTATATACAAGAGATTCCTTGTAAGACTCTCCTCTAAGTTCCTTCCTTTTGCTCTTTAGGCCCTTTGTTTTCTGGTTGCAGCAGGATGTGTGATTAAAAAAAAATTGAGCTTTAAACCAGTAATGTTTTGGGTCCAAGTTGTTGAAGACTTGTCCATCACATGTGCCATCTGAGTGGCTGCACAGGAATGGGAGCAGTCAGGGATAAAGAATGGGTCTTAGAAAAGATTGGGGAATAGATGGATGATGCCTGCTGGGAACCGTTTGGAGTCTACAGAGAAATGTGTGTGCACCCAACGTCCCAGAAATGTGGTATTTAATTTGTCTCCAGTGAAATCTTAGACAGTGAGGAAATTACTGTTTTCTTAACCAGCTGTGGTGTCCTTTGCAGGAGCTGGGTTCTGGTGGATCACCAGTACAACATCTACTTGTACAGGGAGGGCGTACTGCGCACTTCGTCAGAGCCTTATAACAGTTCAGACTTTGAGGATAAGACGAGTCACCTAACGAACCACTGCATCCAGAAGGAGCACTCCCAGAATTACGGCCGATACGAGGAGGGCAACGAAATGTTCTTCGACGAGTTCCGTCAGTATCTGCTGAACACGCGTGATGTCTCCTTGGAGACGGCCATTTTACCTCAAATCAAACAGATCATAAGGTACCGCTTTGCCTTTTCTTTTTTTTTGCTGATTGTGTGGGACAGGCAGTTTCCATAAGAGAAAAGAAAGAGATGTCAAGAATCCTTAAAGTAAAATGAATAAATTGGGTTTATGCGAAGAAAGTGTGCATGTGTTTGAATTTGCAAGTTGCTACGATTCTGTGCTTGAATTGTACAGCTGACAGTTAAAACTACATGTAGCAAGTTAAACTCATAAACAGCCTTATCCTCCACAGAGTGGCTGATTCTTGGGTTTGGATGTGTTTAGGAGAACTTCATTGTCATCCGTATTATGAACTGACAAGGGGGTTCTCAATTTGGTTTTGGAGAAAGCAGGAAATAATCCCTTTTCTGTTTTATACATACTGAAAGAAGTTCAAATGTCATACAAATGGCTTTAATGAATGAGAAGGAATTAAATGACAAATGCAGGAGTTAATGGCAGAATTTTTTGGTGTAAATTTAAGCAAAATTAAGCATTTATCTCACAGTTCTGACTTTGATGGAAACAGTTTGTCTGTCTGTCTGTTTCTGCGCTGGAAATGGACCGTTTCCTAATTAAAATATATTATTTGTACAGAAGCTGCCTAGTCTCCATTGAGCCAGCTATTAGCACCAAGCACCTCTCATACCAGAGTTTTCAGCTCTTTGGATTTGACTTCATGGTAGATGAAAATCTGAAGGTTTGGCTTATTGAAATTAATGGAGCTCCTGCCTGTGCACAGTAAGTTGTTCTCTTAAATACTTGGTGAATGACCAATGAATATACCTCTTTTTTTTATCGGGCTACGCAATGCATTTTTCTACGTATGCAGTTGTTTGACTTTTTAAATCAGTCAACTGATTTAAAATCAACGTTTCCGTTTTCTTCCAGGAAACTGTATCCGGAACTGTGTCATGGCATCGTGGACGTGGCCATTTCCAGTGTTTTCACCTTGAACAGCGGCGATTCCTCAGCCTCCTCCTCCGCCTCCTCTTCCTTATCTTCCTCGTCCTCATGCTCCTCCCCAAAATCCAGACCGCCCAATCACCACGGCCCATTCATCAAACTGTAAGCATGGGAACTCCCTTATATTTTGGAACTCATATAACTGCTTTCTTGACCCCCACCTCCAGTTTTTACAGATGCTGACCAGATTAGTCCCCTTATCACCTTTTTTCTCTACAGGCAATGGGAGCAAGTGTTCCCCTAGTTTGGGGAAGTAAACTTACTGGCCCATAAAATGAAAAATGTGCTTGTAAACTCTCCACCTCTTTTACTCTCCACGTCTGTTGCGTCAAGCCAAGAACTTATTTTGGACCTTTCAGAACTTCCCCAAATAACGGTTTTGGGAGTACTGATGGAATCCACCATTAGCCTAATGAGTGTATGACGGTTGTGAGCAAACAGCCTTGACCCAGGAGGACCACTGGGCTCTGTGGGTTTTTGTGGCCTTCATGCACTTGGAGTAATTTTAGCACATCTGGAAAGCAAGAAGTGTTGCCTGTTTTGGCAGGGACAGATATTTAATTACTGGGCTATGTTCAGCAACAGTTAGTGGCTGAATCTACCTGCAAAATCCATTTGACGTAACTGTCTGTTGAAATAATGACTTCTGTAAATAAATTTGAAAACCCATAGGCCTGGTAGCCCTCCTCGAGCCTGATTGGCCAGCCGTCATTTGGAGAGCTGAAGAATTTAGGACAGAGTGTTGTCTCGTGAAGGACTCTGGAGCCTTTTTTACAGGAAGATGCACCTTGCTGCCATGCGTACTGCCAAGGACAGCACAGAAAGTGCACAGTTTGGTAAATGAAGAGGATACATATCCATATCATTCAGTTGCTATGACTTTAGTGCCTTACATGTCCTTGCCCAGCCATAAAGACAACCACTGTTGATTTACTGAAAGTTTGTCACTACATTTAGCATCAACATGTTTGAGAACTGATGTGTCTTATCTGCACTACACAATTAATTCAGAAGTCCTGACTTCTATACCATACCAGACCATACCATACAATACCATAGTGTTCTCTTCCACATTAACTCTCCCTTTATCTGAATAGTTTGAATACTCATTGACATGGTTGAGCTGGTTCAACCTGGACAAAGGCATCATCACACATTTTTTGCTGTGTCATGACAATTTGAGGTATTTTGTACATGTTATTTTTAAGTTGGTCATAGTTTGTATACTGTAGAGTCTTCCTGAGTTTGTGGATAGATCCCATAAGCTTTCATGCAAAACATTCTGGGTGTCTATATCTTGAACTGTACAACATGGTTCAAGATACTGCATTCATCCAGATCGAGGGGTTTAAAAAAAAACCCAATTACATGACATCATCAGCTTCTTAGTTTTATTTTTTATTGGAATGGAACTAGCCTGCAAATTTTATTTATAAATTTAAGTTTATGAATTGTATTTCTATCCATTTCCAGAAAAAAAAACACTCCATTGTTGAAAAGGCATTTGTTGGTGCTGATTTAGCTTCATCCTTGGACCAGATGTATGTTGCTGCAATTTACATCAAATACAATAGTAGTTACGCAACTCAAAATAATATCATAACACAGGAGATTGTAAAAATGAACATTGTGCTTGTTTTAAACTTGAAGACTGAAGTTAATTTTTGTCATGAACACTGATCAATAAAAACAAACATGGTCGATCGTAAAACGGCTATTGACAGAAAGTGGTTCCATGCCATCTCTAGCTAATGGTAATGGGGTACACTATTCTCTACCCAGAATGCTTTGCTTGTGCAGAAAATGTTATGTGAAGAAGGTGTTATCATTTCAGCCTGTATATCAACCTTGCAAAAAATACCCTTAAAATGAGAAAAGCTTCAGCGTGACATCTCTGTGTTAAAAGAATTGTGTGTCGTTTTAATGTTATTTCTTGGTTATCATATAGAAGAAATTTACATCCATCATATGGACTGCACGTTTTCCTGAAAGCATGAAGAATATTTGCATTAATCATCATTTTTATGCAGTTATTTAACACCAGAAACTTTACTATCCTTCACTAAACAGTGGCGTGATATTTCCTTTTAACGCCTAGTTCCCTTATTAATAATTTGAGTCTAAATTTCACTGCTAAAACATTCATTTTGTAAGAATGTGAAAATACTCCACAAAAACGGTTCCTTACCATCTTAAATGACTTAATTTTAATCCCATTAAAACCAATATAAAATTTCCCTTTTGATCCACCTTAGCAAAAGTCAACAGCTTAGTCGGAGTTAACTTTGGGATTGTTGGGACTTTGAAAACTGCCACTGTGAGATTCAAAAGTCAATTTCTGCATTCTTATCATTTTCTTAAACTAATAAATAATACTAGATAGGACAGTTTTGATTTGACACCATCCCAATCCACTTGCTTGTAGTAAATAGGAAATGGCATCAATTTTTGAGAAATCTTATGTAATAATTGGTCTTTTTTTGTCAAATGCCAGACTTTGTTTTTCTTTTACCTTTTCTGCATTTTATTGTGAAGGCCCATTTCGAGGAATATTTGTGTTTTGTGGTGTGTTTTTAAATTTTTAATTTTTTTTTTACTTATTGTCAAATGTAAAATGTCAAAAGAGTTTCTGTGTTTCTTTATTACACTAAATGAAGGCATGACAGGGATATACTGTGCCTAGAGTGATTACAGTTCTATTAAAAGTGAATGTGTTGGTAAGGAAAAAGCTGACTCTGTTACGAGTTTAAAA
The DNA here is from genome assembly GCA_026780765.1 of Petrocephalus schoutedeni. NCBI lineage: Eukaryota > Metazoa > Chordata > Actinopteri > Osteoglossiformes > Mormyridae > Petrocephalus > Petrocephalus schoutedeni. Next base: position 12,798,586 of record JAODKL010000062.1, on the reverse strand, counting down.
AGTTGTTTCTTTTGCAGAGCCTAAGTAAGTGAAACATGCATGTAACTGTGTGGGTAAGTGTAATCTGAATGTACAGCAGTGGTAAGAAACGGGCTGAAAGGTGTGTTTATTCATTTTTTGCGCACACTTTGAGGATGCATATTTATTTACACAGGTCTCCTCTAAATGACTATTTTCTCCTGTTTGTTGAGGGGAAATTGTTCTCCCATGAAGGGGTGCCTTATAAGAATGTACAACCTCTTGTGAGTTTTGGAGATTAGTATTATAAACATGCATTTTTAAAAGTCATGGCGTGGCATTTTAAGACGAGCATTTATGGTTATCTTTTTGTATTTTTGTAACTGTCAAACTGATGTTTTACTTAAAACAAGGTGGTCTTATTACTGTTTTATATCATTTGTCTTGCCAACTTGTCTCGCTGTTGTTTTGGTATTTTGCCTTCTGTAACTTTAACCCAAACCCCTACCTCAACATTTTAGTACATTTCTAAAAGCAATCCTTTTCAAGACCAAAGACTACTCTGTATCTGGTCTATGTAACATCATGTATATTTATGGATCTCTCAGTGTATAACTTGCTATAACAGAACACGGGGTTTGTAGAGCAAATATATTTAATGAATATCACAAGTAACACTGTTCAGTACTTACAGAAGTAATTAGCAGAACATAAGAGGAATCATCTTGTTATGCAGCCACTTATCTTTGATGTCGCCCACCCCACAAACATGGATGTACATACAGTAGCTGTCTGAAAGAACTTTCTCCTGTAGTTATATACAAAACAATGTGGCAAAACAATTACAATTCATTTTGGAATTTATGAAAACCAACACTATTCCCTGTCCAACATCTGATATGTGGTGTGTTCGTCACCAGAACAATTTGTTCTCAGTTATTCTCTCGTTTGGATTATTCCTGCATGTAAACCTGGCTGTCTGTACTGAGGAAATTATATTGAAAAAATAAACTGTCACGAGATTAATGTCATTATTTAATCTTATCTACTTTTATGTGAGGTTTTGGTCACTACTGAGATTTCAAACGTTATTTAAAAAAAATTCAATTCTAGTAGAGTATCTTAAAGGAGTAGTTCAAAGGTAAATACTCATATATTATTAACAACTACATCAGTAAGTGTACAAGGGGTGGTCAAAGTAATAGAAACGGTGTAGGGTTGTAGGTCATAACCAGGCTTATAGTTACTTGTTATTCCCTTGAAAGGAGCTATGCTTTAACTGGGTTTAAGTGGCGAAAGCGAGTTGTGTGAGAAAGCATAAAAGGTCTAAAATGAATTACAAAGTGGAATTTACTGTAAAGCTGTATTTTTGCTCTGTGTCCAAGAAAGCAAATATTATGGGATGCACAGTTCAAATTAATTGCACCCCCTTTTGGTCAAATCAAATGCGATTTGAGCGTTAAGTTCAATAGAATTAAATCATATTGTTAAGTTATGAAAATTTGGTTTATGGTAGTCATATCAGTGTGTAATAACTTATTGTAAGTGTATTTACTTTTATTTGTTTTTTTTTTATATATGTATCCATCTGGGTGAATGACTGGTTGGGCTCTCTCACCCTGCTATGAAATTATGAGTCATTCTATAATTAGAGATACATTTCATATCAGCCAAATAGTTAAGAAATCAATATGCTTTTTTGCTAATTAGTCAAGTTGTTTCCACAGCATACCTCCACAATGTGCTAAATGCATTAGTTGTCTTAAGCTCTAATATTTGAAATATTCAAATGAAAGTAAACATTTAATTCATTATTTTGTCAACTGTGTTACAGACAAAAGTTGTGTCATAGATGCCATGAATGACATTTGGTAAAACATGTATTTGGAAGTTCTTAAGTCTATTCACTACAGGTGTTGAGGTTTTCTCTCTAACTGATTTGAAAATATGACATTTGAGCTTGATAATGGATTTTCTGTGGGCTGATATCATCAAGCACTAATATTTTTTCAACATAAATCCACATTACAGTGACCTTAGAGTTATTCAACATCCTTGCATAAGACTTCCCTCTCTAGAAATGCCCCCATCATTTTTGTGGTTTAGCAACATTTAAAAGATTTATGACACAGAAATTACATGGAACATTACAGACAGACAAAGTAACACAGTTGCCAGGAGTAACACAGGAGTAACACAGGAGTATAACAGCTCACAGGGCGCTTCAGGAGACTTCAGTAACACTCATGAAACAATAGAAAAATCAAACATCATCTCATTAATGTAAACATATGCTGTTGATACTGAATTATTCTTGTTTACCAACATCCTACTCATAGTCTATTTTATCTTCTAGTTTCTTTTGTTCTTTCTTGTTTCTTTTGATAGACAAATTTCTGAGATCTTGGACCGTATGTCTCTGTTGATCTCCACTTGACGTGAGGTCACAGGAGTAGGAGGAGGAATCATTCTGATGATTCATTCCATTAATTGTAATTGCACTTGTTCATATTTTGCTATGCAATTTCTGAATAATAATAATAATAATAAGTTAATTGATGTTTTTAAACACTGCAACCATAAACTATAACAATAAATTCTGCCACCATTGTCAACTGTTCTGACATTTCTTTCATTTTAGGCCCTTGTGTCAATTGCTAGGCGCTAACATGTCACTTCATGACCTTAGTCAACTCATGTTTGAACTACCTTTCTCTAGATTTTTGAAAATATAACATCTAAAGCAAATACACAAGAACATGTTGATAACACAGTTGACGACAGTGAAATATTGAAGAGGAGGAGAAGAGACACTGCATTTAAAATTCCCTCCATTGAAGGACTTGACATCATGTGGTGTTGGTCATGTGGCTTTGGAACAAACCATTGATTTCACAGACACACAAAAAGTGAATAATAGTTTTTAAACACGTTTTTTTTCATGTTTTAACGATTATTTTCAACAGATAGTGATGAAAATAATATACTAAAACATGTATCTTAGTGTTCATTTGAAGAGCATAACTTGATCTTTAGCAAATCGGACAGCATAAAAGTTCAGCAAGTACCAGTATAGCGTACACATTTTCTGCAAAATTGACTGTTTTGAATTAAATTGAAATGTGCCCCAATATAAAATTGATCACTGCTCGAATGGAATATTTAGTTAAATTGAGAAATGCAACTTGTGGACATGGCATCACATAACTCATATCTAGCTTTTACACATTTGACCTAATACCTAACCTAAGGTACAGTTTACCAGGGCGTCGCGTAACTCTGTTTCCCAGAATTACTCACACTGGGTTTACTTCCTAGGTCATCCCGTAGCTTCTTCCGGTCGATGGTTGCGTACATGTGGTTTCCAAACAAGCATGGATTCCATGCCGAAGTGGAGTAACTTACCACCCGGACCGACTCTGAAGCATCTAACCGAAGTCGGTTTCGGCATTCCCAAAAGCAAGCAGCACGCCGGGGTTCAGGACCTTGTTAAAGCTCACATTGAGTCGTTTGACAATGCGGTCACCGATGGACTGTGTAGGGCAATACAGGTAGGCGATTTTCCAACTAAATTGTCACCAGTCGTGAACAACTTAACGCAAACATCTATAGCTGTTCGTACTGCGAGGTATGCAGTTAGCCTGAAGTCTTTTTGACTCAATATTTTACGGTTATTTATACACTAGTTCTACAGTAAGTAGTGTTTGGAGTTGGAACGTGTACAGTGTGACTAAGTGCAATTCCATTTTTGATAAAGATCGCTGTAAGTGTTACTGCTTGTCTTGTTTTATGTTGGGAAAGACAGCGCAATAGTGTAATTGACTGTTTATCATTCCAGGCAATCCCTCCTTTGGAGTTTATGTTCAGAAACGATCGGATCAGTCTGACATTCGTTGAAGCCGTCATCCACAAGCCGGTGGTTGCCAAAGGAGCCATTAGTCAGGACCTGAGCGTATTTCCTGCGGAGTGTAGGGGCCGGCGCTGCACCTACAGAGGGAAACTTGTGGTAGGCAGCTTGAGAATTTGGTGTTGTTAAAGCAAAAAGGTTGAACACCTATTTGCTAAGTGTCTGTGCTTAAAATGTTCCTTATATGTTGTACACAGGCTGATGTGAGCTGGTCAGTTAATGGCATCCCCAAAGGCGTCATCAAGCAATCGATGGGCCTGGTGCCCATCATGGTGAAGTCTAAACTATGCAATCTTTATGGACTCTCCCCCAAAGAGCTCATTGAGCACCATGAGGAGGCAGAGGTATGGCACTGGTCATCTCCAATGGCATTGATTTAATCAGCCAGGGAGACAAGCTGTAATTGTAATTTATTTAAAAAAATATGTGAATTTAATCAGTTGAGTGATTACGAAGGTTGTTCTTTTATAAATAGCATGTTGTTTTCAAAATAAGTGTTTTCATATTATAATTTACTTAAAGCAGTGGTCTCAAACTCAGATTACCTGAGGGCCACTGGCAATGTGGTGTTCCCCCAAGGGGACCTCGTAAGAAATCGCACACACACCTAAACATATTCATAAACATATGAAAACAATATCTTGTGGTAAGAGTTCAGCTATTTACTGAACTTCAGACAAATACAAATAATGCAGCTGCATCGTAGTCACGCTGGGAAATCCATTAAGAAGAAGGAAACCGGCCTACATTGTTTCAAGAATATATAAATACCAACGTAGAGGTAGCTTTCTCTTAGCAAATGAGCATTTGGCTAGCTCTGAGGCTGAGGCAGGGAAGTGCCGTCTCCACTACCCCACTGACCATGTGTAGTGTCCTTACAAGAGGAGGCAGTGCTGAGAGCTGGCAGACTCTTAGCAAGCTGGAAGGACAAACCAGGACATTCCCCCCAAGCTGCTACATCATGCATTGACCTAAAAGTTAACTTACTCGCTATAAAATGGGCATCACAAAGGAAATCTGAAATGTTAATACTAAGCCTGGGATTTTCACCGTGAAACCGTTAGCCATTTCATACATAGTGCAAAGTAAAGATCGATTTGAGGGCCAGATTAAATAGTTCAAATATGTCGCAGGCCGTTTGACGTGGCCCGCGGGCTGGTATTTTGAGACCCCGGACTCAAAGGCTCTGGTATGTTTTCCCTTGTTTTAGCATGGTTGCTGTAGCCCCTCCCCCATTCCTTAACAT
>JAODKL010000062.1:12778017-12793375 GCA_026780765.1 Petrocephalus schoutedeni | reverse complement strand
CGCAGGAAATGGGAGGCTATTTCATTGTGAATGGAATCGAGAAGGTGATTCGGCTGCTGGTGATGCCCAGGAGAAATTACCCCATTGCAATGGCACGCCCGAAATGGAAAAGCCGGGGCCAGGGCTACACCGAGTATGGTAATTTAAGTATTTTTTACGGGATAATAAAAAAGTTTATCTTGTATGGTATGTACTATACAGGGGACACACTCAATTTTTTTTGCGTGTTTTGTGCAATGACCATAAAACTCAAGTACATTGTGCTTTATAGACTGCCTGCTTCCGGGACACTGTAAATTTCACTTATAACCATATAAGTGATGACACAGCTGCTGCCTCTTTTCCATCGTATTCGGTTACTTGGCTCACCCCCATATTCAGTAGCACTTCCAGTTTTAAATTGCATTTCGTGTCTGTGAGTTGGTGCCCGTAGCGTATATCCCACTAGTCTGTAGTAAGTTAGACTCCCTCTGTCACCAGGCATTTCCATACGCTGTGTGAGGGATGAACACACAGCCATCAACATGAACCTCCACTACTTGGACAACGGGGCGGTAATGGTCAACTTCATCTACCAGAAGGAGCTTTTCTTCATCCCCCTGGGCTTTGCATTAAAGGTGACAAACTGGCACATGTATAGGGATGGGGCTAATCCAGCGACGCAGCTCATCTCTTCATAGAGGGATGTTTTCTGTCATAGACACGTTTACTGTATGACCTGAGGTGGGATCTTCTCTTCACTTTGGGAGTTTCCTGTGTTAGATGGTTTGGAATGTATTGTGTTAAAGTTATGGTTACTGGTTCGCTGACCTTTGGTAATTCTGGGGCTTCCCTTCCAAACAGGCCCTAGTCGACTTCACCGACTTCCAGATCTATAAGGAGCTGATAAAGGGGCGTGAAGAGAACTCCTTCTATAAGAGCTGTGTTTCGGACATGCTGCGTCTGGTCATGGAGGAGGGCTGTACCACCCGGCAGAAGGTCCTGGCCTACCTCGGAGAGCGCTTCCGCGTCAAGATGAACCTGCCTCAGTGGTACACGGATGAACAGTGTGGCAGCTTCCTGCTCGAGTGAGTCGTCGGCTTATGTGGGGGGGCACAAGCCCCTGGTGTCACATCTTGCGACTGGAAGCTTTTGCCATTTGTTTTAATGTGTGTGTTCCTCGTTGTCAATATTGCAAAAGCAGGATCTAAGTGTAGAAGTCCTGATCATTTTTTGGTTTCCAGATATTCTGTAGTGCAGTGTCTCTCAGCCGAGTCAGCCCTAGGGCCTACGTTTTTCCTGGCTGGTGAAATTAACCTACCAGATGGTGGGGGTTGCAGGTGGTTTAAAAAAAAAAATAAATAAAAACCTCGCCACAGAAAAAAAATTCTGCTCTGTCCTAGTTTATTGCAGAAAATAATATATTCTGGTCAAATTACAGTCAATCTATTTCTAGATATTGCTTTGTAATGTGATTCTCATCTGTAGCTAATTCATTATTCAGTTTTTTATCTTTATGGCCTACAATCTGCAGTTCACACATACAGTAAAAGTTATGAAGGGGATATGATGGTGACCTTGGACTCCGCTGTTGGCTTGTGGCAAGGCTAAAGACCACGTCGTCCTGTGGTTGTTTCAGACAGGCTCCTCTCTCTGTCCCCACAGCCAGTGCTTCTGTGTCCACCTGAAGTCGGACACAGAGAAGTTCTACCTGCTGTGCCTGATGACGCGCAAGCTCTTCACCTTCGCCAAGCAGGGCTGTATGGAGGAAAACCCAGACAGCCTGATGTGCCAGGAGGTGCTCACCCCCGGCGAGCTATTCCTGATGTTTATGAAGGTACGTCCACTTCCACCTGGGCCAGCTCTGCTGGATCTGCATTGACGGTTACTGCTCTCTGCCATTGTGTAAAAGCAGCGATACACATTCGGTTGTCGGCATTTAATTTGGATCCATTTTCAGGTTAGCAATATGCTGTACGATAATTTCTCTGGATGCCAGGCAATGGCAGCATCCGCGCTTCGGGTCTGCTTAGTGGTTGCCAGCATCAACATCTCATACATGTCTTTATTATATTTCAAATTAACTTATTAATTTTAAAAAGATTGGTACATAACAGGTAAACATCCAGTGAGACCAGCAACACAACAGATATAGATAAAATGGCTATATTAAAAACATTAAAAGGGGGTCTGAAATGGCGTTAGTCACAATACAAAAATTCTGCTTTTCTGCTTAACCAAGTGGACTTGTATTGATGTATTTACTTTCCAGTTCCTGGTATTTACAGTAGTTATTTATTCAGTGGCAGTACTTATTCATTTACTTATTATATATTCGTATTTGATCTTTTCAAATATGATGCTTTCCACTTACGATGGGTTCTTCGGAACATAACTCCATCGTAAGTTCAGAATAATGATATTTTCATATATATAATGATACTCTTCAAGGTGCCTCTACCTTGCCTATTTCTGTCTGCGGTTCCCCAAGGTCCCTCCCTGGCATGGTGCCTCTCTGCTGTCTGCCCCTCCTTACACTTGGACCACCTTGTTTCTTTTTCCGCAGGAAAAAATGCAGGCATGGATGATTACGGTGAAATTCGCTTTTGACAAGAGGATGAACCGGCTCCCCAGTGGCATTAATTCAGACAGCCTTGTCAAAATGTTCAACATGGGCACAGACCTTACCAAAGCATTTGAGTACCTCATGGCCACAGGAAACCTCGCCTCAAAGTCTGGTGAGGACCAGTGCAGTAAATTGGCTTATATTTTGATTGAAGCTCTTACACTTGTCTCAATGATAGTTTTAAATTTGCTCTGGTATTATTCAAAGGCACCACAAGAGTGGGGCCCTGTAAGAATCCAAATGAGTGCTGAATGATTGTTTAGCTCAGATTTTTAACAATGCTCTCATCTTGAGAACCCTTGGCCAAATCAGGTCTCAGTGTTATTCATGTTTAGTATATTTTTCCTTGTGAAGATAAATGTATTGTACAGTTAGCCATTTAAAGAAGCCAGATTGTTTCCTTGTTAGTGTATTTTTATTACTGTCCGACTTGTAATCTCAGTGAGCTTCGGCCATCTTTGCCCTCTGGTCATGCAAACCCTGATTTCTGTACCATCTGTGACCTGATTGTTTGCTTCCACCTGTCCTCACACACCTCTTCTTGTGTCCCCATGCCCCCTAGGTTTGGGCTTACTGCAGAACTCTGGCTTGACCGTAGTGGCCGACAAGCTGAACTTCATCCGCTACCTGTCCCACTTCCGCTGCGTGCACAGGGGAGCGGCTTTCGCCAAGATGCGGACCACATCAGTCCGCAGGCTCCTGCCTGAGTCCTGGGGCTTCCTGTGCCCTGTGCACACCCCGGACGGGGAGCCATGTGGTCTTATGAACCACATGACGGCCCACTGTGAGATCGTGAACACCAGCCACTCAACAACAAGCCTGCCGGCTCTGCTCTGCTCCCTCGGTGAGTGGTGGGGGGCCTCAGGGCCACTTTAGCTGGAGAAACTGCTTTAGCGAGTGGTGTAATGCTTTTAGCAAATGACCGTCTTTCACTTTGTACATTATCTTGGCCCGTAACCTGTACTGGGTACACAGGACTGGAAACTGCATTGTTTAGCACTGTACAGCCGCATGAATGAGCAGATGTTTCTGTGACACTGTGCTTAGGTATGACACCAGTAGATGGCACCCCCAGCCAGCCCTACTCAGACTGCTACCCGGTGGTCATCGACGGGGCCATGGTGGGCTGGGTGGAGAAGGACCTCGCACCTTCCCTTGCCAACACTCTTCGGCGCTTCAAGGTGAGCAAAGGCTCCTGGTTCTGCAGGAAGGACACTCTGTCTGAAGTGACATTGAGAAATGCAGCTCTGGGCCCCTCTGTAGGTGCTGAAGGAGAAGAAGGTCCCTCCTTGGACTGAGATCGTTTTGGTGCTGCAGACGGGCAAGGCCAGCATTTACCCTAGTTTGCTGCTTTTCACCACCCCCAGTCGGATGGTACGACCCGTCCATAACCTGACCCTGGGCAAGCAAGAGCTGATTGGCACTTTTGAGCAGGTATGCTTGCATTTGTTAGTGTGTAATGCTGTGGCTGTTGCTGTAGCTCCTCGTTGACAAAGCTGAATTTGACACTAGACAAAATTGTTCTGTATCTATTAAATTGTTCTGTATTGTTCTTTATCTATTAAATTTCTTCATGGGGCAATTTTTTAGCAACTATGCTGACTAATGTTACTTGGGCACATTCCCATTGATGCTGGGCAACATTTTGCAATTATCCAGATGAGTTGCCCTTTGTCTCACCTGGTTGGCTGGTGACCGGCATCAGTGTTCAAAAAGTTGCCCTGTGTATCATTACCTTTAAACCTTCTACAAATGAACATCCAGTCATTCTTACTGTACACTGTATAATATAAAGCATAGACAGTCTTGCAATTCATATTTGAAAGGCTTGGTTTATATCAACTGTAAAGATGTTGACCTGGAATGTAGAGATGGTCTAGGTAGTAATGTCAAAGCTGATGACTCTCCCCTCAGCTCTTCATCAACGTGGGTATATTCGAGAGTGAGATTGAGCCGGGGGTGACTACGCATCAGGAACTGTTTCCCCACAGTATGTTGAGTGTGGTTGCCAGCTTCATCCCCTTTTCTGACCACAACCAGAGTCCCAGGAACATGTACCAGTGTCAGATGGGTAAGCCTTCCACCTTGTGGATCTTCATAGTACTGCAGGAGACTGAAGGCTATACAAAACTATTACCATAAATATACTTCATGCTCGCCTCCACTTCATAGATGTTGACAGTAGGGCTGCAACGATTCGAGTAACTCAAATAACTCGATTACAAAAAATCCTCAGTGCTAATTCTTTGCTTCGATGCTTCGTTTAATCCACACGACTATGTACTGCTCAGTGATTACCCGTGTTTCACGCGGAGGATTATTACTGTCGCGCAGTGTGATTATGCTGCATTACGTGTAGCAGAGCGGTAGAAAAAGAGTGGCGAGGCTGTACAGATCGAGTTGCGACAGTGACACTCCCATAGGGACCCATTCTAAAAAAAATGGAGACATTTTCGGCAAACGGAAGCTGGAGATATTCACGGAAACGGTGAATAGCTCCAGATATTGACATTCACGGATCATGTTCATTTCCATTGCTTACCAAGCACTTTAACAGATTAAAAAAAAAATCATACATTAGTTGTCATTAATATACAAAATATTTTGTTTTTATATGTGTAGCTTTAGCTGTTAATGGTTATCATAATTTAAAAGTTATGACAGCAGGTAGCTTAGCAGCTATCGAGGCTAATGTCCCCATTTCACTGATGATGACTGGCGCAGGGTAACATTACATATTAAGTTGTTCTGGTTATCGAGTGCTTCAAAATTAGTTGGCTGCACTGCTACTAAGTTAATACAGCTGATCAAAATATCAGTTTATAGCTGATAATCGATGGAATAATCGATAGAATACTCGATTACTAAAATAATCGATAGCTGCAGGCCTGGTTGACAGTGAAGCTGCTTTCAGTGGGTAAATATTTGGTTAAAATTCATGCTAGATTGCTGTTGAATGGCTTTACCTTTGAATACCTTTGTTGTGATTTTAGTTGTGACCATTTTAAATGGTGAAAATTTATTCTGTACTCATTATTAACCGTCGTACACCTGATATATATTCTACTAATTTTATATGTGGCGGATAGCTCTCTTAGAGGTTGTGACTTCAGCGTCTTTGAGCTGATTTTATTACAAGTTGCTTTGAGTTTATCCTTGAAGCTCCTGTTTTGCTGGCCTCATAGAGGGTATAAAACTGGCCATCTTCACTGTCGCTTAGGCTAGATGCACCTGCCCCTTATTGGGATGCCATGCCCTGGTGTCTGTCAGCTGAAAGCCTGATGCCACTTTACCTTCCTGGAATGTTCTCATGTTGCATTTCTGATCATTGGATAGTTACCTTCACTTCTTGCTTTGTTAGTATGAGGTTGTGTGGCCCTTGCTTCGGTACTGTTGTACCTTGGCATTCACTGGAAACTCAACCTAGTTGAACAATTCTCCTTTTCTAAACTGGTTGTCCTGGTTGTTGAGCTTCTCTGGGTATATAACACTTCGTTTGGACTCTTCTCTCCCCTCCCCAGGTAAACAGACAATGGGCTTTCCCCTGCATTCATACCTGGACCGTACCGACAATAAATTGTACCGCCTGCAGACGCCCCAGAGCCCCATAGTTCGGCCCCTCATGTACGATCACTACAACATGGACAACTATCCCATCGGCACCAACGCCATCGTGGCCGTCATCTCGTACACGGGCTACGATATGGAAGACGCCATGGTGAGGCGCAGGCTGCTTTGCTCTGACTGTGGCGCCCACCTTGGGCTTCAGACTCTCCTTTTAGTCCTCATTTGATCTAAGACTAATGGAGTGACTGATCTTCTCACCACTGCTGCAGAGTTTCTGGCAGTCATGTTCCGTGAATGTTTGTGACGCCAGCATTAAGTATGACGAATATAAATGCAGAAGCCCCCAAATCCAAAATTCCCCCATTTTCCTCTAGATTGTGAACAAGGCGTCGTGGGAGAGGGGTTTTGCCCATGGCTGTGTGTACAAGACGGAGCTGCTGGACCTGAGGGACAAGATGAAGGATGTGGATGGCCTGGTGTTTGGGGTGAAACCCGGCGACCCCAAGGCGATGGACAGGCTGGACCCTGACGGCCTTCCCCCCGTGGGGTCTGTGCTGCAGTACGGAGACCCATACTACAGCTACATCAACCTCAACACCGGCCAGAGCTTTGTCACCTTCTACAAGTCAGTCTTTCTGCTCTTCAGGGGATGTTTGTACTTGTGCTTTTACTAGACTTTCACTGAATATGTATTTTTAAGCTATATTTTGTCATTTTAACTTCAACGCCTCAGTGAATATCACCAGTGTACTATACACCAGTGTGTTCTGCATGAAGACATAATTTATACGTTTTATACGCTATAATCTTGCATCAATATTTATGGGATTCCCACACTGTACAAGGCACCAAATACTCTTAAGAATGATATCTAAATATTTCTAACCCGACTGGCAGGAGTAAGGAGAGCTGCGTCGTGGACAACATCAAGGTGTGCAGCAACGAGACGGGGACGGGCCGCTTCAGCCGCGTGTGCGTGACCATGCGCGTGCCGCGCAACCCCACCATCGGCGACAAGTTCGCCAGCCGCCACGGCCAGAAGGGCATCCTGAGCCGGCTGTGGCCCGCCGAGGACATGCCCTTCACGGAGAGTGGCATGATGCCCGACATCCTCTTCAACCCGCACGGCTTCCCATCGCGCATGACCATCGGCATGCTCATCGAGAGCATGGCGGGCAAGTCGGGGGCTCTGCACGGCCTGTGCCATGACGCCACGCCCTTCACCTTCTCCGAGGAGTGTCCCGCCCTCGAGCACTTCGGCACCATGCTCCGGGCCGCCGGCTACAACTACTACGGCACGGAACGGCTCTACAGCGGCCTCAGCGGGCTGGAGCTGGAGGCCGACATCTTCATCGGCGTGGTGTACTACCAGCGCCTTCGCCACATGGTCTCCGATAAGTTCCAGGTGAGGACCACGGGCACTCGGGACAAGGTGACCAACCAGCCACTAGGAGGCCGCAACATCCAGGGAGGCATCCGCTTCGGGGAGATGGAGAGGGATGCCCTGCTGGCCCATGGCTCCTCCTTCCTGTTGCACGACCGCCTCTTCAACTGCTCGGACCGCTCTGTGGCCCAGGTGTGCCTGGACTGCGGCAGCCTGCTGTCGCCCCTCTTGGAGAGACCACCGCCCTCCTGGTCAGCCACGCGCCACAGGAAGACTGTCTGCACCCTGTGCGGGAAGAGCAGCACCATCGACTCCGTGGCCGTACCCTACGTTTTCCGCTACTTTGTCGCTGAGCTCGCCGCCATGAACATCAAGGTCAGACTGAACGTCAAGTGATCGCTGCCCAGACTCCCTGCTCCAGCTGCTGCTCTTTTACCCCGGAGTACCATTACAGGGGCCATTCATAGTGTTTTTTTTTTTACTGGTTTCTATGAATAATGGGAACTTGATTGGACTTGGTTTGGTGTAAAAGTAAAATGAGGCTTTATTTTTATGCCGGCGTTGTTGATAAAAGAGGCTATATAATACCACTCCTGAGGAGAGCATGAGAGTGATAGCACGCCGTTTGTAATACAGCATGTTGACTGCTCTGTGGGCACTACTGAGGTGTCCGAGCGTCCTTTGGAAGCACAGAGACAGCGGCTGTTTTATTTTAAATGCAGGCCGTGGTGATAGCGGATGGAGTTAAGTCAACTAAAGACATACTTCTGGTCCTTCTAATAAACTGAATTAATAGTTCTCACAGCGTCTTGCATCCCGAGGTTTATTGTGGGTGACTGAGCTGACAGACCTTGAACATGTGGAGTGTTTAAATGGGTGTCATATCAGCTTTTATTTCAATCAGAATTCCATTTGGTAGCAGCATTCCTAATATAGTTACATTAACAATATTGGTCGGGAGAAAACTATAGAGTTGGAGGTGCCTTCAGTAAACATGTTGACTGTACTATGACTGGGTGTACTTATGCATCTTTTACTGGTAAATTTCAGATGTTCACCAGAATTTCACAGTATGTCTGATTGAATCTCTCGCTAAAAACTGGACAGGACCGAGGGCAGGTCGAGCACAGTTGCTAAAACATAGTCTGGCTTTATGGATGCCTCCGGCTGTATGGTGCCCTTGTCGGTGATCCACACGGTGGCACGGATGCCGACGTTGATGCCACCGAGAATGTCTGTGTCGAGCGAGTCCCCTACCATCATGCAGTCCTGGGGCCCCACCCCGAGCTGCTGGAAACAGTGCTTGAAAATGGAAGCGGCTGGCTTCTCTTCTGCATGCTCACCACCCACCACCATGGCGTCAAAGAGGCCCTGGCAGCACGCAGCCTGGATCTTCTCCCACTGTGTCTGGGACTCCCCATTGGTCAGAAGCACCAGCTTGTGGGTTGTCCTCAGCTCTAGCAGTAGGCCCTGGACTGGCCCGGGGATACACAGATGATCCAGTCTTGTGTTTTTCCAAAGCCAGTAGCACTCAGCGGCCAGGGAGGGGTCAGGATCCGAGCCCCCACCTTCTTCAATAGCCTTGTCCCAATGACTGATCCTCACCTCATCAATGGTCAAGTCTCCAGAGGGCTGGTATGATTCCTCAAGCAGCTTTTGTTTAAATTTCTTACAAATAGTATCGACGTCCCCATGACGGAGTCTTGTCCTGAGCAATTCAGTAACCTGTATTAAAAAGGGTAATATGCTCATCATTTTTCTGTAGGGATTTATTCAAAATATATTTGTAAAACCTGTTTTGCATTCTCTTTTGAATAATAAATTTTAAAGTAAGAAATTTGAAAAAAAAATCCCTATCTTTAAGATATTTATGGTCATAGTGTGTGCATATTTTCAGTAAGTGTTCAATGAATACTGAAAAATAATAGCATCTCAAAATGAATGTGTGTACAATCCAGTTAAGACCATGCCTGCATTGGCTATTGTTGGCTGTCTTTCAGGTATATTAAGTTTTCATTTGTTAAACAAATGCAGGCTTGCCTTTTACCGCAAGGTGCACATCCAGTTTCATCCACAAGTGGTAGATATCGGGACCACGTCTGCTTCCAAAAAAATCTTTCTATTTGCAATTTAACATATTCAAGTGCTACCTTAGACTGCCATCCTGCCCGGACTCCTCACCTCCGTGAGCCTGACCAAGTTAAGAAGTTGTAAGACTGACTGAATTTCGATATAAACTACAGTCAACGTAAGTAGCCTTTTATGTTTTTTTGTGTTGTCTGAAGCCGAAGCTTAATTTGATAACTATATTTACAGTTAAACAATCCTTAAATTATTCGGCATAGTTTTTGTAACTCGCTCCATGTATTGCGACTAGCCACGTCACCCACTAACCAGCGCTATAAAGAAACAGGAAGCAATTTGAAAAATTGTAATCGCTTAATAGCAGTAAATTGACCACCTCCAATACTCTCACCCGCGGCAAACCTGAAAATAACTTAATCTGGCTCGGTTTTATCCCTTAAAGGAAAACACTCAAAATGTATACGACTAAACGCATACTTTCATATTCTTACTTTTTTAATTGCGATTTCGCCGGCACCACGTGTGTCGATGAGCGTGTTATCCAAATCGAACAAAATCGCCTTTACACCGTTACCGCACATAATTTCACGGCGGTATTAAAATGTGTAAATCCACAGATGCGGCAGCCTGGAAGACTTGATAGCGTGGGAACACGGAAGCAAGAAAGGAAGTCGTTTTTATTACGGTGCATTCTGGGATATGAAGTTGTTATGCATTATCGCGTACGGGCATGTAGTAGTCAGTGAATGGGCGGGTCAGGAGATAAAACTGTAGCCTCACACCTCCAGTTTGGCCTTGATTTTAGTCCCAGCCCTATGTATTCTGTGTATTGTTTACGTGTAACTTTCCTTTGCACATTTTGTTTCTTCTCACAAGGGGTCTCTGATTTTTCTCTGTGTGTGCGTGTGTGCACCCCGTTTACATTGCTGCGGATATGCGGAACAGACTTTGCTAAGATGTGTCTTACAGCTGTCTCGTGGGGATATATCACAGTTGTTTTTAAGATTCCATGTCTATTTTATGGAAGTTATTTAATAGGTCCCTTACCTCAATAGCAATGCCTGGTATTGGTACCAGTGCCTGATTAGATTGAGAACTTCCCAGTTCTTCAATCTGTGCTTTTGGGCAGCAGCTATATTGAATGATTTAAGGATTTGGCTCCATGAGCATATTGTTTAGTGTTGGAGGCTATGCCACCTATGACTGTGTCCAGATTATGCTGTTGCATGATTAGGCTCATTATTAATAGATTTTTGGATAATGTTTTTAATATTTTTGAAGGATTTTAATAAATTCAAATGAAATCCAGTTTATGATAGAAGTGAAGCCTTCTAAAGATAACCAATTTGTCCCTGCGGGCTTCTGTTTGCCCTCTTCTATAGAGTCTCTTGAACACGGGTCACAGGTTCGCTGGTATGACCCGAGAATGTCCCCAAATCCCCCAGCTGAGGAAACTCTGAACGTTAAGTGCTGCAGACCACAGGAAGGAGGACGTGTGCATTTTGCAAAGGCAACGGCATCACAAAAGACAGATGAGATTAAGAATAAAACAATGTTTATTTATAGACAATGTACAAATAAAAAAACATTCTTAGCGGCCGTCCGTCTATTCAGACCTGCCATGTCCTCTGCCCAATATGGCCCCTGTAATATAAGTGCTGGAAAGTTTCCAGTAAAAGAATACTGCTCCTACCTAGTTATCCTTCAAATATTTAAAACAAAATAGGCTAATATACTATGAAAACATGTACAAAATTACTTAATGTAAGATCCACTAATTTAACGGCATTCAAAATTGGATTTCTTTTTGAAGAGATTCCCTGACTTGCATTTTTTACCTGTCATAAAATGCAAACTTGAAAAACTTTAAAAACAACAAGTGTGGCTCAGTGGATAAGAACACTGTACCTATAATTGGCAGGGAGGCAGTTTGGAACCCATGGTTGGCAAAGCGATTTCACTGTTGAAACCATGGGCAAGGCCCGTAACCCCAATTGCTACAGGGACCAATTGACCTTACTTTCTGAATTTTATGTCACCTTTGATAAAAGCGTTTGCTAAATAAGTAAATGAGAAATATACTTGACCACCAGGGCAGTGCACAGTTCAGTGGTGTTGGGATCTGTGCCCATGACCAGATAGTTGTGGGTTCAAAACTCATTCCTGGCACAGTAATCATATTACCGTTTGGCCTTTGCGCAAGACCCCTAACACCACTTACTCGAGGGATACCGACATCTGGTAAATAAATAAATGTAATGTAATGCATGGAAATACACCGAAAGCAGAGATGGTCCGTTTAAACACCAACTAGACTTTCGGCTGCTTCTTGGCGCGCTTGACAGGGATCATCTTTTCCTCCTGTTCCTCTGACTTCTCAGGCTCCAATCTCTGCTCGTCCTCTAAGGGAAACGAGATGTGTCTTTGTTACTGTCCTGCATAAGTGCTACATACTGACTCTTCCTTATTCAGTGGAGGCAGAAAGCATGGCTCTGCAGACTTCATGATTATGTAGATGGTGCAATGTCTCCAGCCCCCAGGTGACAACATTCTCCTTCACCCTCCCTCCTCTGATAATGAAGGCACCAATGCAGTTAAGCTATATGAACAACTTAGGGAAGTACAACTGCAACCACAAGCCAAACGCAAGAAGAAAGGAGATAGCCACTCGGCACAACCCTGATGCTGCTTGTAACAGAAAGGCGAGGTGTGGGATTCCGGTGCCCACACAGTAACACTGCGGTGCTTTTAAGTGGCAGTACAGTGTGTGAGTCATCCAGCTGGGCTGCCTCTCTCACCAACAAGGTGAAGACCGCTCACAGTGACAGGTCCCGATCCAAACCTCAGAAGGAGCGTCACAGGGGCCTTCAGCTCAAAGCCTCCCAAACTCACCTGGGATAGAGCAGAGACATCTTACTTTTGCACCAGAAATTAAGAAGCATTTGTCTATATTCACACACATCATGCATAAAGCAGATACTGTACCATAGGCAGACATGACGGGTGAAGGGTAGCCACTGGGACAGACACTTTCTTCCCCAGGTGATTCAATGCCGTCACTGCAACCTCATGGCTCTCTTCCTGAGCACCATCTCCCAGGCAGATCTGTGTGTAGATGAACAGCTTCATTATTTTCCCTGTAAAAGGCTGAACACAACACATTTTGCCGTTTATGAAGGATGAGTAGAGGCAGTCATATGCATTTTATGCTTGTGAGTACATCTTACGTTTCTGTGATACTAGCAAGGAAAACAACGCCTACTGTTTGCAGTTCAAGAAAGTGATCTCCATCTTCCTCCTGGTCTCCGTGGAAAGTGTAGTAGGGGAGCCGGGAAGTTAATACGCAACCTAAGGAAAATTCAATCATTCCAAATCGTTAGCTTCTTCGTTAATTAATAGCCGAATTAAAACGCGAACTGGAAACCAATGAAGCTCACCAACTACAGTTATCTAACACGTAATACAAAAATCATGAAGTCGTTCTTTAGTATCCATATGACTACCGAAAATCCATAAACTGGAGATATTTCCCACGTGTCCAAAGAATATTCTTACTACAGCACCGTAAAAAAAAAATCAAAAATAAAACGGCTTACTGAAAGGGTAGCTTTCCAATTCCGTATGACCCAAACTACTGCTTTCTAGCGACTGCTTGTCCAAAGACATGTTTATATGTTCACCAGGAGAGCAGGTCTCAGGGAAGATAAACGCGACTCGGCCGAGCGACAGAAAACTCGGTCCGCCGCGATTCCCGTCGCGCGATTGACGTCATTGGCGCGCGGTGACAGGGGGGCGTGTTTAACGCTTTATTAGCCGTTCAGATTGCGGTACAGTACAGTGAACCAAAAAATATAAATAACATAAAACATAAAATGGTAAAAGAAACAGAATAAGAACAATGTAGTCGCTTAAGTGGCAAAAGGGATACATTCAATTCTTTGCACATGTTGACCGTGTTTATATAGACTTAGTTTGGACGTATTGTTAAAGTTCGTTTTCAAAAGAGTTGAACATTAGGTGTTCTAAATGAATTGCATTAAATGTGATTTGCTCTTTCTGAAATGATTTCTTAATTTCTGACCATCATCAAAATTAAGACTACTGTATTAGCTGTATAATCCCTAGGGATTACCACTAAGAGCAACATGCAATCAATCGGGGGTGAGCCGAACACCAGGTCCACTGTGGCCTGCAGCTCACAAACATGAGGGTGGTGGGGTATGGCCGGTCCTGCACTGCTGCACGATAAGCCTGCAGGACCAGGGGAAGGTGGGCGGCCCAGTCAAACTGATGCTTGGCAACAAGGATTGGCAGTTGTGTGGTTGGGTACGGGGAAGCCTCTCCACTGGCCCTTGCGCTGAGGATGAAGGGGGGCGGGGCAGGCCTTCGCGATGCCCAGTCGCTGGCAAGCCCCGTGTTATGTTTAATAGGAACTATTGTGGACGTGGTTCCTATGTGTTCCTTATTAGGACGCACCCGGATACTGCAAAATGTTCGATTGACAGTAATGCTGCTTATACCAAAAAGTGTATGGTGCTAGTCGCACGTATTCAGTAAAGTTCAGTCAACCCGACTCCGGTGTTATTGTATGTTTGTGTTTGGGTAGAACACAACAATTGGCGACGAGTTTTAATCTACGCGTGTACTGGATATCATGGAAAAAAAACCGTTTCTTATTGCGTTCCCCGCATGGAGTGAAGCTAATCTGGACAGACTAGCGAGTTGAAACGAGAGTGGGGGAAACTGAAGACGTCGGGACAGTGAGTAGCGTGCAGTAGTGGACTAGGCTAGTCGGAAATCGGCAAACGTTAAAGGATGGCTGGATGTGTGGGTCAAATGGATACTTTTGATAGCACCGTTGAAGACTGGCCTACATACATTGAAAGACTCGAGCAGTACTGTCTCGCTAACAAGATCGAGAATGACAGGAAAGTGGCTGTGTTACTAAGCGTAATGGGCGCAAAGACGTATAATCTACTTCGTAACTTGACGGCACCAACTAAACCAGCACAAAAGAGATTTGATGACATTGTGAAAGTGTTACAAAATCATTTAAACCCGAGACCGCTAGTTATAGCGGAACGGTTTCGGTTTCATAATCGAAATCAGAAAAATACGGAGTCAATTACTGAGTATATGGCGGAATTGCGTAAGCTATCTGAACATTGTCAGTTTGGAGAAGGATTATCCGATGCGCTACGAGACAGGCTAGTGTGTGGCCTCCAGCATGAAGGCACACAGAAGCGGCTCCTTACAGAAAGGGACCTGACTCTAGCGCGTGCTCTAGAGATAGCAACATCAATGGAGACAGCCGCAAAGGATACAATAGAATTTCAAAAGAAGACTGCTGGTGAATGCACAGTGAACAAAATAGCACCAAGACGCTCAGAGCATACAGCAGCTTGCTTTCGATGTGGAAAGACATCCCATAGCCCTGCAGAATGTTGGTTTAAAGACAAAGACTGTAACTGTTGCCATAGGAAAGGGCATAAACAGAAAATGTGCAGAACCAAACAGAATGAGAGAAAGCAAAAATTTAAAACAAGAAACAAAAGGGTCAATGAACGATGAATGAGGCTGATTTAAATGAAACTGATTCGGATGATTATGGCTTGGCATGCTTAGAACTTTACTCTGTAGAAGAAAGTCAGCGAAAAATCATCTGGGTGACACCAGAAATCGAGGGGCAGAAACTCAAAATGGAGTTAGACACAGGG
>JAODKL010000062.1:12767468-12777917 GCA_026780765.1 Petrocephalus schoutedeni | reverse complement strand
AAGTCGGAGAGATCAGTTGTCCATGTGCCACGGCTGTGTTATGTGGGGCACCAGGGTCATTATTCCTCCCAAACTTCGTCACAGAGTGTTGGAGTCTCTTCATGAAGGGCATTTAGGCGTTGTTAAAATGAAGAGCTTGGCCAGGAGTTATGTTTGGTGGTCAGGTATTGATCGGGAAATAGAGGACATCACTAAATTGTGTTCGGGATGTCAACAAACCCAGCGTCAGCCACAAGTGGCTCCTCCACACACATGGGAGTGGCCCACATCCGTCTGGCAGAGAGTCCATGTTGACTATGCCGGTCCTTTTCTTGACAAAATGTTCCTAGTGATAGTTGATGCCTACTCTAAATGGCCTGAAGTGTTCCCAGTACACAGTGCAACATCAACAGGGACAAAAGAAGTGCTTCGTACTCTATTTGCTCGAACCGGACTGCCACAACAATTAGTTAGTGACAATGGCAGTCAGTTTACGTCGGAGGAATTCCAGAGGTTTACAAAAAGGAATGGAATAAAGCACATTACCACTGTTCCATTTCATCCTGCAACAAATGGTCTCGCAGAGAGATTCGTCCAAGAGTTCAAACACTCAATGAAGGCTATGGAAAAGACGAAAATGTCCTCATCAGAGAAATTAGCTAATTTCCTGTTGTCTTACCGCAACACTGAACACTCCACTACGGGTGAGACACCGGCCGTCCTGTTTATGGTAAGACCCCTAAGATCACGCCTGGACCTCTTAATGCCAGATCTGCACAGGGACGTGTCGAGGAGACAAAGTAGTCAAATAAAAGCACTGAGAACTCTTGACCTGGGACAATCTGTGCTTGCTAGGGATTATAGCAGAGGAAACCAGAAATGGCAACCTGGGGTGATTGTTTCAAAAATGGGCCCGCTGACCTATACTGTAAAGGTGTCACCTGGACTGATCTGGCGTAGACATGTGGATCAGCTACTTGATATCACGGCTTGTCACTCCACTAACAACACTGGAAGTAGTGCAGGATCTGTAGATACTTCTAAGGAGTTTCCATCGTTCACACCGGATGCACCAGAGGCTGTGACAGACATTCCTGCTGCAGAGACTGGCGGTACAACCCTGTCTCCCTGTCCTGTTCCTGATTTACAAGAACGGCATTATCCTGACCAGTTGCGTCACCCGCCCCAGTGATTAGATATATAGCCTAGTTTAAGTACTTAGATAATTACACATAGTTGTTGGGTGTGATAAATCTGTTTATGTGATGATATTGCACATAGAATTATAATTTGAGAAGATGTTTGTAGGATGAAACTCTGTATCCTGTATAAGGTGTTCTGAGTCTCGTGAATGCACCTAAATGCTAGGAGGGAGGAGATATTATGTTTAATAGGAACTATTGTGGACGTGGTTATGTGTTCCTATGTGTTCCTTATTAGGACGCACCCAGATACTGCAAAATGTTCGATTGACAGTAATGCTGCTTATACCAAAAAGTGTATGGTGCTAGTCGCACGTATTAAGTAAAGTTCAGTCAACCCGACTCCGCTGTTATTGTATGTTTGTGTTTGGGTAGAACACAACACCCCGCTTCTGCCATGGTCACTGTGTAGCTCTTCTGGTGCTCTGGTCAGGATCTGCAAAGGCCTCGGGCTGCTTTGTGAGGTAGTCCATGGCCATGAGTATGTAGTGATCCCCAGCCTCGGTGTGGGGAAAGGGACCCAGGACGTCCACCCCCACGGTCTAGATGGGGGCATCCAACAGGTACAGCTGCAGGGGAGCCCGGGACTGCAGGCTAGGACCATTATGGGCTGTGCAGGTGTTGCGGATGTGTGCAAGCAGTTTGGCGTCCTGCCACCAGCTGGGCCAATAGAAGCGCTGCTGTAGCTTCCCCAGTACTTTCCCGAAATGCCCAGCCCGATGCTCCATTTTCTGGCCCCAGCACAATGGAGCACAGGTGTCCCAAGTGGCTCTTAGTACCTGGTTTCAGTTAAAGCATGCAGCACAGGCCCTGGCTGGCACATATCACAGTGTCTGATGTGTTTCTTCCTCTGATTTCTTTAGGACACAGCATCAATGAAAATATGACTGAATAGGTAAGTCACTTAAAATATTTTAGTGCTGCATTCATGCTACACCATTAATGTGAAGTGTCGTCCTCTTTAGATCAGAGATTTATACCAGCAAGGAACTCCCTCTTCTCAGGCGGGTGTACTTCAAGCCTGGTGGAGATCTCAGGGAGGGAGAAGTGCCTTCAGAACCTGCTGGAAGGTTGGAATGGAGTGCCTGGTGCAGGGCCGGAGAGGGTGGCCTAGAGAGCTGCTTGGCAGGCTCTGAGGTGTGGGGCCTGGTTTCTCATTGCCCCAGTCCTCTGCTGTTCCAGCCTCCCTGCCCCTCCAAAGCCTCCCAGTACCTCAGACGTCCCTGGGAATGCAGTGCTATCCCAGTCCAAACTGGGAACCACTAGCGCAGTAAAGAGTAAGTCTTCCATGGCTTTCCCTGAGAATGGTATAGTGCCTGTGAGCAAGCAGAGGTAGACTACCCAGGCAGCAGCAGGGTCTAGCTTAGATATGTACTAGATGCGTAACTTACCAATAAAACCTACTCTGTGTATAGATCTGTGCCCTTGAGTTCTTTCCTGGCTACATTACACAACCCACAAGGCAAGACGTACTGAGGATTTGTGACAATACAGCAGAATCTTTATTTATTTTTTACATCGAAACTGAAATCATTGGTTATGTTTCAGGTAATGCTAAGTAAATGAAGGTATTCACTTTCTGTGTGGCTGCAGTGTAAGAATTACCAGAAGTAATTGTACTATATGGACATGGACACTAAACTATACCACAAGAGTGAAAAAATATGAATGCTTTACAGCACAAACACTGGCTTTTGTATACTTTATTAATTCTTTAATTTCGTCTATATGTTGGAGGTGGGGGGGGGGGTTTGAGTCTTTCCCAGGATGGAAGAATATTCAGCACAGGGATGTCCTGCTTTACATCATCTACTCGGAAGAATACTTGCATCAAACTCTTAAATCCAGCTTCTGGTTTTCAGACAGTGCAGTTTGTTGGACTCATTCAGGGTAACGATGCATAGATGTGAGGAAAGACCGACCTGCAACAGCAGCTGGACAAAGGTAGAGTGAGGTAATACACCTTAAATGTATTATTTATGTGAGATGATGCATCAACCGCTGGATTAAGAAATGAGACCGTGGTAACGATTTGCACAAAGAGATCCAAATCGGGATTGAATTCTGGATTGATCCTGCCTGTCTGCCTGGAATGAGAACAGCTGGTGAGCTGGACAGGATACATGCCGAAGTCTCTCCCTGGTAGCTATATCCCTTTAAATGTGCATCTAGGGGCAGGCCAGGCCTTCCCCAGAGTCTGGACACATGGCTGTAGGCACCAAGAGGGGCAGGGGGAGAGCCAGCTGGCCGGAGGACGTCGTACCCTGACTGTTAAAGCAGATAAGGTATATGGAGGGTGGAAATGACTCTCCAGCTATCCTAAAAGGTTACAGCAGCAAAACCTAAGGCAGTGAAGATGGATTAGTGTTTTCCTGATAAGGTACTAAACACATACGCCGACATGTGTGAGCACATCACTCCTCCTGGGTTCCGCCACATTCACAGGGTCCGGCCCACAATGGTTGTATCTTTAGGGAATCCCTCCATTCTGGCCACTTGAAAGAAGCCCAGTTTGTTGTAGAAGTCCACCATTCTTCTTTCCCTTTGTCTCACCTCACAAAAGGCACCATGGGAACCTTGGGACGGGGGAGAGAGATTGACATCGATTTTTCATTGACGAGGCCTGTGAGGCTGTGACGCATGCCAGTGAGTGATAGGGTGCTCCTTACCATTGGCTTTTAGTGAGGAGAGCAGACATCCCATCATGCTTTTGGCCACGCTGGGGTCGGTAACTTTGGAGTGGACATCCAGCTTGATGAGAGAGGGAAAGCTGCTGAGGAAGGACTCCGGCATGCTCTCCCGTTTCTCGTGGAAGCTCAGCTTCATTATCTATGGAGTGGGGAGGAGAAGCATCACTTACTGAGATGTCCTGTCATTAGCAGATAGCACACAAGCTGACAGGCACTGGGCCCGGCCTGCTGGCACTCGCCTGGGCCTCGGACAGCTCCCCCTCACAGTCGGGCTTGGTGTACTTCTCCTGCATGCTGGGAATCCAGCACATCTTGCACTTCTTAATGAAGGCTTTGACATGCACGGTGCCCAGGGCATAGCCCCAGATGCCTTCCTCATCCTCCAGGACAAAGCTGTAGTCAGGGCTCAGAATCAAGAAGCTTCCTACCAGCCTTGGGGATAGGCAGGCATATTATCAGGAAAAAAACATTCCTTAAAAAAAACAAGGTAATCCACTTACTAAGAGTATACTACACTGGAGCAGGACTATGGCACAGACGGTTGTCACCATCCTCATGTGGCGATCTTACGGCTCCCCCTGCAGGCCAGTGACTGGTGTAGATGGGGTGTTTCTGAGTGTGTGCCCTTGTGATGGACTGGCATCCTGTCCATATTGTCTGCTGTCCCCAGGCTTGCGGACTGGATATAGACACATCTGCCTAATGCTGAAGAGTAACCAGCCACCAGAGGAGCCGCTGTCTACCACAAACATGCAAGGCTTTCATTTCTGTTTAACTAACCCTACAGGACTTCCCATATTTTTCTTGCCAGTTCTGCAGTCCACCATTGGGCCGGGCCTCTCTGTACGCACTGGGAGGTCATTCCTGCGTGGTAGGTGTATCATACCTGTATCATACCTGTCACCGGTGAGATCTAGCTCGTGCTCTGAGAGAGCCTGGTCCCCCGCTGCTTCTCTGTACATCTGGCTGCAGATCCGGTACACTGCTGGCTGGAAGAGCCCAGGGAGAGGGCCGTAAGGGAGACGGCCATAAGGGAGACGGCTGCCAGCGTGGAGACGGCCGTCGTAGGGGAGACGGCCGCAGCTGCCGATCAGCCGCCAGAGCACTGCTCACCTCGTCCCCGGGAGCGTAGGGTCTGACATTGTACGTCTTCGAGCTGGGCACGGGGGGCGGCGGCTGATAAAACAGGTCATTTGCTCTGTCGATCGGCAACAGCCTCTGCAAAGGAATAGCTAAAGACCATCATTGCCTCCCGCTGCTGGATGTAATAACACTGTATTGGGTATAGAGGTCGCTCTGCTGTCAGTAACTCAGGACCAAGTGCAGAGCTAAGGACTGAGCACGAGCACCCGAACAGCAGGCAGGGTCAGTGTAAAGGGATGAGCCTATCTGTCCTGAACAGAGCAAACAGCTGTTGACAGAGGGTTGGGAGTCATCTGCAAGCATCCCTCAGCTTCGCTTAGCATGTGGCTTTTGGATGTAACCAGCACCAGGCAGCTTCTTCGTGAGAGTGAACATGTGGCTGGCCGGGATACCTGGAGCTCCCCTGCCAGGCCACCCCTGAAGGCCCAGGTCTCCTGGTCTCCGCCTACGAGAAGCGCTGAGGGCTGATTATGACACCCTATGGGAAACAAATTGGCAGAGATTCACTCAGTATCCACCCATACAGCCGGGACACAAAGCACCCTGATATGCTGCCCAGCCAGCTCGCCATGGGCATGTCCTGGATTAACTTGGCTGCACTTTAGTCAGCAGGACGGCGCTTTGGGAGGTTACAGCTGGGAGTATGGAAGTGAACAAGCAGCCATGCAGAAAGGGCCTGTCTCACTGAGGGTGGCGCTTACATCGGCCATTGTCGATCCAGTAGCAGTAGAAGCTTGTGCTGAGGATTCTCCCATCTGTACACAGCAGAGGAAGAAGATAGGAGGTCATCAGCCCGAGCTGATGGACAAGCTCTTTGAGTAGCAGAGGTTTTCGTCTGCTTTGGGCCTCATGCTAATGGCTAACAAAGGCAGCACACCGGTGATTAAGCCAAGGATAAACCACGACCAGCTGTGCGGTTATACAAAAAAAATGACAACCTGGTGTCCTGAGTCGTCTGCTAAGGAAATGCTAACAGGCTAATCATGTGAGGGAAGAAACCATTGCAAATAGAGCAGCTTTTGGAAGAGAAAACCTTCACCTACCTAACCAAAGAACAAATGCTTTCACCACAGACATGACATTCTTTACGTCCCAGATGTAGGGATACAGATCATAGAGGATTGTCCTGCTGGCGCAGCTGGACAGCCTGGTGAACATCTGGATGACGGAGCTGCACATCCTCTCAAACACCTTTGCTCGGGTCCTCCACTCCGCTACCTGCCCAGATGACACCCGCAAGGTGACCTTGCTGCTCTTGCAGCAGCTGCCTTAGCAGCACAGTGGTGAGACTACAACAATATCTATCAGTCATTCAGCACTGTGTTTCAATGAAATGTCAGTCTATGGTGCCACCTAGTGGTTATAAGAGGAAGTGCATATGGTTTGAGACCGTAGATTGAGGAATGTCATCCAATATACAGCAGTTGTCTGATGGTGACGCATGTGAGCTAATTGCATTGCGATGCGTACGTCAGAGGCCGCACGCGCTGTGCTGAGCACGCACTGCTGCTATGGCTGACCTTGTGGGGCTCCTTGCACTTCAAGCTGACGCTGACCACACTACAGTTGGCCCTCAGCCAGCTGAACTCCCTGAGCATTTGCATGGCCTGGGATCCATGCTCATAAGGCAGGTAGAAGAGATCCACGAGAAGCTGCAGGTCTTCCTGGGTGGCCGTGTCGGCCAGGGACGCCACCTGCTCCGTGGGGTCCGGCTGCATGTCCACCAGGTCACCCCCCGCCTCCCTGGGAGCAGGGCAAGCCTCCTCTGCCATCGGCACTCGCTCCATCTCATCCTGCTCATCAGACTCCTTCTTCCCCTCCTGGCTGGCCAGTGTCCCCAAGCTCATGACGGGCTGCTGGAAGATGGCGGTGACTGTGGTGGCAGCCGCATGAGGCCCGGATGGCTTTGTGTCACACTGGAGTCCACGGCACCCTGAAACATGGAACATGGGGATTCAGACAAAGCAGAACCACGGAACCGACCACCGCTGGAAGTGCAGCCTGCTTACCGTAGTATCGGGTAGGCTATGCAAACTCTGTAAGCCACACATTGAGGGCCAACTGCAGGGCCAGCTCCGGGGTGTAGGGGATGTCTGTCTCCAGGCCCCCATCTCCAGCTTGCTTCTCCAGCTCGATTGGGACCAATGAAGCGCTGTCCACACCCTCTGCTAGAGCCCAAGGGGGCAGAGAGGGAGTGGAAACTGCAAGGTAAGCTATGGTGGATTCTCTCCAATGGTTTCTACACCAAAACCCTCCTCCTGTGCTGTCCTACATGTACATGTGCTACATGTAACTCAGGACGGGCAAGTCAAACTCGTATAGTACAAGACTTACCCATGATTACATCCTTGTAACCATTGTCCATCCTCGATTTATACCACGTGGCCAATGTATGGATGGCTATAAAATTGCACTCAAATTCACAGTTGGGGTTGGTGAGCACACCCTGCAGGTGGGATATGAGCTCTGTAGGGCGGCCCTTAAAGGGGCCCAGGAAGAGGCGCTTCTGGTCATAGTCGTTAGCATGGATGTTGTCCCAGAGGACCGGGGGTCTCTTCAGGACCTGGGAAACCTCCTCGATAGAGTCCAGGGGGATTTCTTTGGAGATGACCTTGGGACCTTCCAGACAGACAACACCAAGTACATAGACGATGGTGAGGAGAAACTGAAAGCCCACATCCTGCACTGGGGTCAGAAATACCGGTGTGTGTGACCCAAAGGAACCTTACCGGTCCAGAGCACCTGGACACCCAAGTGCAGCTTCTCTCCGATGGTCCGCAGGTATGGGGACTGAGAGATGCTGGGGTAGCAGAGAGTCCCACAGTACTCTGGGACAGGCATGCACAAATACATTTCCATGTTAAAAAGCAGATAGTTACATACAATCTCAATACTGTCACATGAATTCATGCAAAGTCTGAATAGTTTCACTTTAAAAACATGCTGTAGCATGATAGGTCAAGATGCTCTTTGTCTTGGTCTGTTTGGGACCTGAGTGGAGGAAGTCCTTCACCAGTTGCTGGGTTATAGTGGCATTGGTTCTGAGCACTGGCCTGGCACACCTAGTGCCCTATTACAGTAGAATGTGGGTACAAGGCACCTGTTACAGCAGCCCACCTGTAGGACAGAAGAGAAAGGTGCGTGGTTCGCCCAGGAAGTGAAAGACCTCATTGGTGACGGACACCTGAGCGTGTGCAAAGGAGCTGAATGCCTCTTTGTCTGCCCGACACATGTTGTGGTCGACATCGTCGAAGAGGAGGGCAAAGGATGCGCAGCCAAAGCGAGACACCTGGAGCAGAAATGCAGACAGCCACCTCTGAGCTTGATAACCATACTATCTGTATCCTTCACACCTGGAGCTTCTGCACAGTTCAGCCCCCAGCACAGACTTTATTTACCTGATCTAGCTTTCGCTTTAAATTTGAAACATCCTTCTGGCTAGAAAAGGTGATGTCCAGCCCAGGGGAGATGGCGTAGATGAACTCGATGCCATGCTCCTTTGCAGTCGAGATCAGAGTCACGAGTTGTTCTAAAAAGTGACGAAAATGTAGGGTGACCACAGCACACAAATTGATATTCTCGGCCGTGTCTTGCAGAGACATTCTTTGGGACAGATACTTTTCCTTTGGATGCGTTCAGAAAATGAGGAAAGGTGCAAAGTGACACAGCTAACCTGATTCCACCACAGAAGTGACTAAAGCCTCTGGGATGGGGGCACATTTACACTCACCTGCTTCTTCTTCAGAATACAGCTCCCTCCAGAAAACCCTGTGCTTGCAGTCATCTTTTGGTGCATAGAGGTATGTTTTTAAGCCCCATTTCCTTTGTCTAGGAAAGAACCATATTTGACAACCATGTAGTGAAGTCCTGTGGTTGTGATCCACGTTCAAAGCACACTTCTGTCAACTTGAGGGGAGGGGGCAGCAATCATTACCTCCTGAAAAGCTCTTCCCTCTGCTCCATCATCCATGGTCGCCCGTAGAAGCCTGAGCAAAACGAAGGCATGGTTCACACTGTGTGGAAGTAGCACAACCATGCTGCAGAACGTGGACTTTTAGGGCCTTTCAATGAAGGCTTAAAGCCCGCGATATTCCTTTTTTAAATCCAGGAGAAGAGCACGATGATGCCCAGCTAATGCCTAAATAAAATTGTATATGTATCTGGTGATAGGTTGTAAAAAAAAAAAAAAAACAAACAGCACGAAAAGGACTCGCATTCAGCAGTTCTCCACTTACGTAAGTAATCGTTCCACCAACCATTAAGTCGGATTTAACTCCCAGTACCACTCAAGGCACCTTATACCCAAACACAAACAAAATTATTAAATTAAATATAAATTAAATTTACATACAGGCGTGTGTCGCTTTTTGCGTTAGCGCTAACGTAAACTGCACGTTAAATGTTTAACTTTTACGTAAGTGGAGAGCTACCTGTTATGCCAAATACACAACCGCTTGTAATGTATGGTCATTTATAAAACATTGTATTCAGCAGACGCTACTGACGTGAAGTGGGGACATAAGGGTCAGACAATTGTGGTTAAAGGCTCTGCTCAAGCGCACAGCGGCAATATAATCACAATATATAAAATAATATATAACGGCCATGGGATTTGACCCTACAACCTTCTGATCACAGGGTCTGAGCCCTGACCCACAAAACCACACAACGCCCCTTTTCAAAAATGTTTTATATTTTCGAGATTTTGTATGGCAAACTAGAAGCGAATCAGTGGCGAAGGGTTGAAATATGGATTTGGGTTGTATTATGAGACCTAAGTGACTTAGTTTAATGCCTGTTTATTTGATAAGGACTATAAACCACCCTTGCAACCATCGTCCAAATCTTATAATAGAATTACTTTATTTCATTGTACATAAAAAGGCTGACTGCTCACTGATACGGAGCATGCTGGGAGCTTTGCTGGCGTGTCTGACTGCCGCTGCTCTCCGGTGTGCGTTTTTGAAGCTCCGCGGCTTGTTTGTTTTTCGAGTTTTATTCAGTTTTATTTGTTCTACCCAGTTTTATTCAGTTTTATTTGTTCTACCCAGTTTTATTCAGTTTTACTCAGTTTTATCAGGAGTTGTTTTATCATTTTACAACGTTCGACAAACTTACCTGGATAACCCTTTTTGTAAGCGGTACCTGCCAAACGCGGGCTCTCGCCTTCACGAGATCGGCTGAGGAGCAGACGGCAGAGGAGTTTCGGCAGCTCCGTGAATTTTTGGACCGAAAGATAGAGAAAGAGGAAGGGCCGTTTACGAAGGGCGAAGGAGCGCTGGACGCAGCTACTCTCCAACAGCTTGGACTCCTCCGCAGCTCCCGTCCTCCACATCGGGGATCTGGACGTACTTTCTCCTACCACAGCTCATCTGTGGACGCCATCCCGTCCATCTGGTCCTACCGCTCTGATACTTCCGCATTACGTCATCACA
>JAODKL010000062.1:12747904-12765139 GCA_026780765.1 Petrocephalus schoutedeni | reverse complement strand
CCCCCCCCCCCCCCCCCCCCCCCCCCCAGGCCTGATCTAGGCGACCCTGGGGACCTGTGGAGTGCAGCCCTCTGCCGCCGCTAACTCAGACAGCATAATGCCCTGCCTTGTGTGCCCCGCGGACCGGCTGCTCTGCCGTTACTATGGCGACAGTGCCCTCTCTGGGTACGTTGGCTGAGAAGTTGCTCTGTTGCTGCGTCATATCTGTTCCAGTGGGTCTGGGAGCCATCTCCCTCTCATCCTCCTCTTCTTGCCTTGTAACGCCTTTTGTCACTCTGTTCGGCGGGAGCAACAGGACCACTGGAGAGCCTGGAGACTCGGGGACGGAGGGGGTCCTGACATCATTCCGCGGGTTTGTAGCTATCACGCATTTAAATGACACTCTGTGTGCTTTGTACATAGTGAACTGCTTTGTCTGATGCATGGGAGGTGCGTGTGTGTGAGAGAGAGAGAAAGCAAGAGAGATGGATCCCTCATCTGTCGGACCCCGCTGTTGATCAGCATAGGTACGAGGCAGAGGGTGCGTGGCTCTGTTTATGTACGTGTGTGCGAGCCCAGGATCGCGAGCGGGAATGCTATTCAGCCTCACGGCGCGTGAGAGCAGGGCCATCTTTGTTGTCAGAGGTGCGCTTATTTGCGTGAGCGTGTGAGAGAATCTGCAAGGCACCTTACCAGAGTCTCACTGATGACAAGCTCTCCTGCTCCAAACACACCTCTCCTCCTACCGCTTTTAGCAGGCAGGCAGAAGCTCTCAGAAAGTGCACGGCACCTAAGATAGTAACAGATAGCTGCTGGGTATAAGGGTTTCCCTAGACACCACAGAGAGGACATGCCCCCCTTTCCTGGAGAGCCTTTTGTCTTCCTTTCTTCCTGATGAGCAGCAGGCTGGGGCCGTTAATGAGCAGCTAGAGGCCGGCCTTGTGGAGAGGAGACGCTAACGGGAGATCCCAGGTGTGACTGGAGTAGCGGCGTGAGCAGCACGGCGAATGAGAGCTCAGCGTGAAAGCACTGCTGCCATTGCACAACCTGTCCATACGCTTGTATGTAATCTGCACTCTCTCTCTTTCCCCATTTTCCTTTGTCAACACTCCCTCGCGCTTTCATCCTTCCACCGTTGTCACACTTTTCATATTAATGGGTCAGAAAACCGAAACGCAAACCCTTCTTTCGAATTCTCTGATGGTTTCTGCTTGTTTTAGTGACTGCCCGGCCTCCCGTGTGACCCTGTCCCTCAGAGCAAGCCCATGCTAACAGATCGAGGGGGAGGTCCCACTGTTCCATTCTGACCGGAGCCCATCATGTGAGAAGATGTCAGGAGGTAGCTGCTCTTGCCCCGGTGAGTGCCTCTCCCCCTGCACCGCACCTCTGCGTGCCAGTCTTCTGCCACCCTCTGGAAGTGCCCAAAACTCAGAGACTCTGAGGGGTAGTGTGCCTGCCCAGTAGAACATCAAATGCATCTCTTGTATCAGCTTCTATGGCTCTTGCAGACAGTGCTCCATTCAGAAAGCAAACAGAAAGCTGAAGTCCAGAACAAAGAGTGAGGAATGTGAGCTTAAGTGAGAAGTGCTGTAGGGTGGGGTGGGGGGGAGGGGTTCTCTGGCTAGGGAGAGTTCTAGGACCACCTTTGACAGTCCAGTGTTGACCTTGTGGGTCTGGCTTTCAGTGGTCATACAGCCTCTGTGAACAGGCTAGTATGTTTCTTTTGTTTCAGTTTGTTTAGTCACCATGTTTACAATTTTTTTGCCTTATGTGGGTTAGCTCTGGGTGTATGATGTATGAACACGGGTATCCTGTGTGCCGAAGACGGGGCTCCTTCTGTGTCTGACATAGACTGTGTTCAGGAGGGATGCCTGAAATGCTGCTTTGCTGTTAGGGTTGGGTTTAGCCCAATGAACTGGATAAGGGGATGAAGGTCATTCCAAGACTGTGCTCGATTTAGTAACTCTGTTCTGCTGGACTGCGCCAAGTGCAGTCAGCACAAGGACAGCACATATTTATTCTCTCAGAATAACAACTGCGCTGGTTCATTGGTATCTTTATTTTGCCTTTTGTCTGTGACTAGTAACAGGTTTTCTCAGTCATCAGCTACAGGTCCTCACTATGATACTGAGCAGTGGCCAAGAAGATGTTTGTTTCAACAAAACTGATGGGGCAGCTTCACTGGCCGTGACTTTATGTTACAAGCGGCTGGCAGGTGGAACCCCTGCTGTAAGCACAGCTCCTTCCTGCAGCCTGCAGGGGAGAAGCTATGCCTGATGAGCTGCCTCTGTGACTTTCATCTGGCCTCGAGGTAGCTCTACAGCCCTGGAATCCACTTGGGGCCATATTGCCCCCACCCCCAACGCTTTTGGGAACCCAGGAATGGGGGGAGGTCGGGGTAGTAACAGGATATGTCCCAGCTGATTAATTGGGTTGTACACAGTAAGAGAGCACGTTGGTTCACGGTGGTGCATTTTTGGGCACTTTCTTACAGAACTGCACCAGGTTTTCTGTACAATTCCTTCCTCTGGAAGGGTTGAAGATGAGGCATTTTTTAAACACTTTAGCACCCGGGCCAAAGCAGTAGTTTGTTTTTCTGATTTTTGGAGATACTCTAGTGATTGTCAAAAGAGACATGTATTATCTATCTCTAGAATTCATGCAGTTCAGTACCAGGGATGTCAGAAACGACAGGACCAGATCAGAAAGCGAGAATTTGGATATATATTGGTTGGAAACATCACTATTTTCTAAACCCTGTCTTTATGTGCCATTTGGATCAATCTGTGTGAGGATGCTGAGATAGTTGCAATGTGTATTAGTCAGGGTTGCCAGCTTTAATCAGCTGGTTGGAGTGAAATTTTCCAGACAGGTCTGCACACACATGCATTTACATATATGTAACAGTTTTATTATCTTGTAAATAATCCTTAGGGTTTGCAAACTACCAAACACTTTTCATGTACTTAATTTTATATTTAAATTGGAGTAACATAGATTTGCTGTGATTTCTTGCATGAGAGTCTGAAAACCCCTGGTATCACACAAATGTACGTTTGACACTAAATAATGGATGCCAGGGACAGTTGTAAATATTTTCCATGTTTCCCAGAAAACACTTTTCATTTGTGAAACGCTGATCAGGTATGGAGAGGCCCTTAGGATGGCGAGCAGGCATCCCGCCGCCGGCCTCCCCGTGCTTCTGGCTGCAATGAAGCCGGCCGTCCCGCTGGGCTAGTGTGGACAGGCTGGCGGCCGTCTCCTGTCCCCGGAACACGGGGGAGGGTAGAGGCTCCGAGCGACTAGTGAGAGAGAGGGGAGC
This sequence comes from Petrocephalus schoutedeni, assembly GCA_026780765.1. Taxonomy (NCBI): domain Eukaryota; kingdom Metazoa; phylum Chordata; class Actinopteri; order Osteoglossiformes; family Mormyridae; genus Petrocephalus; species Petrocephalus schoutedeni. The sequence continues at coordinate 12,761,838 of JAODKL010000062.1, read as the reverse complement.
AGGGAGCTGGAGTGGCTTTCAGAGTGAGGGGAGCCACTGAGAGCAGCAGGGACGGGAGGAGGGCCTAGCGCCATTGTTCATGTCTGTCCGGGAACAAAGAGCTGCCCGGGCTGTGCACCGCTGTATGCCGCGGCTTTGGGCTGGGAGCACGCACCGCGACGGCGAACACGGCTCTGTGTCCCGGCAGCTTCCTAAATAAATAGAAAGTTAAAACAGGGAAGGAAGGTTCCGGGTGGACGCCGCCGGACCAGGTTGGGGATCGCGGGCACCGAGCGCCGTAATCCCGCTTCTCCGCAGGTACCGCGTCCCGTCTGCCGGCCTCCCGCTTCCCCCGCGTTTATAAAAGGCGCTTTATGAATTTTCGCTACGCGATGCGGCGATTTTTCGTTAGCACGATTGATAAACGCCATTTATAGATGAAGTCGAGGTGTTGATTGTATCAGGCCTAAATCGAGTTTAGACTTGGTAACTGTTGGTTCCGTCCGCGATCTGAGCTCCAGTCCCCCTTCTATCCGTACCTCGGTCCCCCGCTATCCGTGCTATAGTCCCCCTTCTATCCGTACCTCGGTCCCCCGCTATCCGTGCTATAGTCCCCCTTTTATCCGTACCTCGGTCCCCCGCTATCCGTGCTATAGTCCCCCTTTTATCCGTACCTCGGTCCCCCTGCTATCCGTGCTATAGTCCCTGTTTTGCCTCCCTGTACTGTCCCCGCTGTGGTTTCGTTATGATTATTGTTCTATCTGTACTATAATATAATAGTTGGTATGTTGTCATTCGCTAATTGTTCTTGAGGCCATCTGTGAAGCCCTGTGCTGAAGGTCCTGTGGTGGACAGGTCTTCATCAGTCAAGCATCCGCCTAACTCACTGCTCTGTTTCTCTGTCACCCATTACAGGCTGTTCCTCAAAGTCATTCAAGCTGTACTCTCCGAAGGAGCCCCCAAACGGCACTGCCTTTCCGCCTTTTCACCCAGGCAGCATGCTGGACCGGGATGTGGGGTATGTCTCCTCTTCCACTGGGGTGTTATAAAGCAGCAGGGCCTCGAACAGCCTAGGTTGCAATGTAACCATGAGCAGCGGGTGGCCTAGAGCAGTGTTTCCAAGCCTGGTCCCTGGGGTCCCCAGACAGTCCGCGTTTCTGCTCTTGGGAGCTGGGAGGGAGTGAAAATGTGGGCTGTCTGGGGGTCCCTGAGGACCGGGTTGGGAAACCCTGGCTTCAGGTGGTTCTAAAGATGTTAATTAAATGCATAGCACAGAGTGCTGGTTAGTCAATTAATCAAAAGACACACACATCCTAGCAGACATGGACACCAGACAGTGATCCTGTGCTGGCGATGCAGTATCTGGCTGCTCATGCCTGCTAATGAGGGCAGTTGCTTCTCTTTGCAGTCCCACCCCAATGTACCCTCCCGGTTACCTGGAGCCAGGCCTGGGGTGAGTATGCTGCCTATGGAATGGTGGCCATGAACTGCTGGCTGGTCATATTGTTACTGTGCTTGTAGTTATTGATCACCAAATCCTATTCTCCCCGTAGGAGGCACACGCCATATGGGAACCAGACAGACAGCAGGATGTTTGAGCTGAACAAGCGGCTCCAGAACTGGACAGAGGTGAGGATTCGGTCCCTTGCTTCATTTCCATGAGCCAGTGCTGGTGCCTGAGCAAATTGATCTGTTGTTTTCTACAGAATACAAAAAAACTTGTAATGGTAATGCTAATAAGCTGGCAAGTTGTTCCGCTGTCAGCACAAGTGATCATAAACAAAACTATATCGGTTATGGACTGAATTTTCTAGGTATGTGGAAGATTTGAACGCAATAGCCCGTCCCACTTTCATTTCCATTACGGTCCCAAATTCTGAGACCAGCTTTTCTATGGTACCATGCTGGAGCCGTTCTTTTCTGGCCCAGGACCGTTTCTTTGCAGTGGAAATGCACGGAACTAGTTCCAGATTGGGAAAAGGTCTGGCACCAGCTCCAGCACCACGTTGGTGGAAACAAGGCACCTGAGCTCCACTCCTAGGGGACTTCATGGCTGTCTGCTCCTTCCTACAGGAATGTGATAATCTGTGGTGGGATGCTTTCACGACGGAGTTCTTTGAGGATGATGCCATGCTGACCATCACCTTCTGCTTGGAGGATGGCCTAAAACGATATAGTAAGGATTCTTTGCCACGTCTCCTGGCCCTTTATCTGCCCCCCGCTGCTTACCGTTCACAGTTCTCCTCTTTTTTTTCCCCCTGCAGCCATCGGTAGGACGCTGATCCCGCGTTATTTCCGCAGCATTTTTGAAGGCGGCGCCACTGAGCTGTACTATGTCCTTAAGCACCCCAAGGAGACATTTCACAACAGTTTTCTGTCCCTGGACTGTGACCAGTGCACCATGGTGACACAGAATGGCAAGCCTATGTTCACGCAGGTGAGGCACTGCTGGACCCAGCTGTTTTAGCTGTTGTTTGTTGTTGTTTAAAAAGTTTCTTTGGTGGGTAGTGACTGTTTGTGGCCAACAGAGGGCCACAAACCTCAGTTATTCCATGCAAAAGCACCTTTTGATTAATGATATTGATATTGATCATACTGTCTGTATGATTGGTCAGTGATCAGTCATCCTTTTTTCCAGATCAGTAGAGGTGTACCTACATCATTTATATAATAAGTACAAATATGTTAAGACAATATAATAGAGGTGCAGTGATCCCAAATTTTCAATGCTGTATATACAAATGGGGAAAAAATGTATGCCAAAAAAAGTTTAGCTAATTAGGTTACTAGAAACATACAGAACGTACTGTTCCACCTCGTTTGTACATCTTGTTTTAAGAGTTTTTGAGGCATTTGCTGTTCAATTTGAATATCTTCCAAGAAAGTATATGCTAGTGGCAAATGCTTAAAATACCCCCTGGTCAGCCTGTTGCTTATCGCAAGCTGTGGCGAGTGTGCAAAGTGGCTCACGCTAGTGAGTCCTAAATCATCTATTGCTTTTTTCATATTAGTCACGTTGCATGTGCTTTGTTTTGTGTGATTTTCCACGAAACGCTACCCCCACATCTCAAAACTTTTTACAAGGACTGGAAATGGCTGTGCTACTTGATGTTGTTTTAAGCATAAAATACTTCCAGATTGCAGACATGTTTGTTACTTTGCTTTGCAAGCATGCAGCTCGCGTGTGCCATCGTCACCCCCATCTGGTGTTCTTACGCTCCTCCTACTGCAAAGGGTAATGCGCATGACGTGACAGCAGGCGGAAGTCGCCACGCTCACGCCCACTGAGTGGCAAACAAACGGAGTGGCCACATTTAGCATTTAGCTAGAATGCTGCTAGAGCACATGTAAAATGGGAAAGGGCGGTCATTCCCATTGATTGTATAAATCGACTTAACAAGGAATAGTTGCCATCTTATGCCGACTGGCAAAAACGAAATAATTATCAGACGTGGATTTGTCAAAGGTGGCCGATACCCAGTCCGTCTGATTGGTATCGGCAGCGATCCATACCTAATCTCGAATGGCGAATCGGTGCACCTCAGCAGACAGGATTGCATATGGAGGAATGTCGAGCTGGCTCCATTACTTGATTATTAAAAAGCGTCGATTAAAATTTTCTGATTGCATGTGCATGAAATGCCATGATGATATTAACATTGCATATTGCACAAGCCTAGCTGTGTTTGCGAAGTTCACATGTTCACCCTGTGTGCGAGCCTTTTCAGCAGATCCGCCCATTATCCTTATACTGTCCAAAAACATTAAACCTAAGTGAATTATAGTGCCTAAAATATGTGACTGTGTGTGCACCCTGCAATGTGTGGTTGGTTCCTGCCTTGTGCAAATTGCAATCTGTATATTATATTTAAATGATTACTCAATGAATAGTCAAATTAATCGGTAGATTACTCGATTATTGGTATAATCGATAGTGACAGCCCAAGAAGAATGTTAACCTCTTCCTGCTCCGTGGTGTGTGGCCTCCTTGGGCGCCCCCTGTAGGTGTGTGTGGAGGGCCGCCTGTACCTGGAGTTCATGTTTGACGACATGATGAGGATCAAGACCTGGCACTTCAGCATCCGCCAGCATCGCGAGATCGTGCCCCGCAGCGTCCTGGCCATGCACGTGAGAGCCACCTCCACGCGCTCGCCCGCGCCGCCAGCCCCGGGACACACCCATAACCCCTCTGTCACCTTTGCCACAGGCCCAAGACCCTCAGATGCTCGACCAGCTGTCTAAGAACATCACGCGCTGCGGCCTGTCGAACTCCACCCTCAATTACCTCCGGGTGAGTCTATTCTTCCAGATGAAGAGCCACTTGTATGTCACATGCAGGACTCCCTTACGCTATGATACCATTTTACTGATTCTTTAAAAGAGGTTTTTTAGTAAATGCCAAGCCAGAGGTTTTTTTTTTACTTTTTATCAAAAGCGTATCTGATGAAGGTTTGTAATATTTTGTTGTTATTTATGTAGTCTTCACTTTTTGGGTTGTTTAATCTGTTTTGATATTATACACTCACCATGGATATGGCCGTAGTTGCTGGCATGGTGTTAAAAATCAACATGACTAACTAGCTAAGCAACCTTGGGGTTAGTGGCTTCTGCCTCTGTCCACACTGTGAGGTGTGATGGGGAATGTCCCATGTTCATTAAAGTGAGCTGGGCATCTGTACTGATGCATTGCTCTAGTTTCCTAAGGTGACATATTTAGTTCACAATGTTGCCGTTATCCTTCCACACTGTGGTAACGCTGTGAAAATCCCTGTCTGCCTGTGTCTGTCTACGTCTGCATCCGTTTCTGTGTCTGTGTTTGAATGTCACATGTTGCGTCTGCATTTGCCTGTGTGCATTTGTGTCCAATTGCGTTTTTGGCTGCGGGCGTCTGCATTCGTCTGCGCGTGCGTTTGTCTTTGTGTCTGCATTCGTCTGCGTGTGCCTCGCCTGGCCGTGTATGTGTCCTTTTGTGTGCGTGTGTCCAATCTCCTCGTGTCTGCGTCTGTCTCTGTGCGTCTGCGTGTCCCTGCAGCTCTGCGTGATCCTGGAGCCCATGCAGGAGCTGATGTCACGACACAAGACGTACAGCCTGAGCCCCCGGGACTGTCTGAAGACCTGCCTGTTCCAGAAGTGGCAGAGGATGGTGGCCCCCCCAGGTGAGAGAGAGCGAGGGCGGGGAAAGGGGGGAGCTCGGTGATGATGGGCCGGGGTCCTGACGGCCAACCCTGTGCCTGCAGCGGAGCCAGCCAGGCAGCCCCCCAGCAAGCGGAGGAAGCGGAAGATGTCCGGGGGCAGTACTGTCAGCGGGGGAGGGGCGGCCAACAGCAACAGCGGCGGCAAGAAGAAGAGCCCGGGGGGGGGCTTCCCGCTCTCCAGCCAGGTACCTGTAAGCATCGCCTTCCCCCTTCTCGGCACGGCGTGGGGGGAGGGAGGGGGGTGTCCCGGCCTGCCAGGCCAGCTCTGAGCATCACGGCGACCTGACGGTGTCTTGCCCCGACACGGCGGTGCCTCCTTAGGGAAGATGTCAGCATTTCAGCTGTCGATGGGTGACCACTGGTCACATGACTGCTGTGTTCCCGAAGTGGGGGTTGTTGCTCCCATTCGGGGGGGGGGGGGGGTTCAGAGTCGGCGGGCCTGCTGTGGCCGAGGCATCGGGGTGACCCAGCGGGAGTCGCCTTGCAGAGGCACCCGACCCGGCTATGAAATGCGCGTTTAGACATGAGCGTGTTTGAGGGACCAGCCAAGAACTGCAGCAGTGAGGTGGGGGGAGTGCGCCCTCTGGTGGCAATAGGGCCTTACTTCTCCTAAAACGGTCTCTGATGGGCTGTAGCTCCATCCAGGGAACAGCCAGGCCATCATGTCTTAACACAGAGACGCAAGTGCTGGTAGCTATAGCTAGCAGCCGCGCCTGGCCCCAGCTCCCCCCCCCCGGAGGGGTAACGTGTGCGGCCCTTCCTGTGCCCTCCTGCAGGACGTGATGGTGGTGGGTGAGCCTACTCTGATGGGGGGGGAGTTCGGGGACGAGGACGAGCGTCTGATCACTCGGCTGGAGAACACGCAGTTTGACGCGGCCAACGGCATCGACGACGAGGACGGTTTCAACAGCTCCCCCGCGCTGGGTGTCGGCAGCCCCTGGAACAGCAAGAATCCCTCCAGCCAGGAGAGCAAGAGTGACAAGCCCACGTCACAGGCGTCCCAGTAACTGGGAGCGCAGGGCCACGTAGGGACAGCTCGGCATATCCAGTGACCTTCAGAATCCTACTCGCGAAGTGGTGCTCAACTCCGCCCCCCGTTCTGTTCAGTGGTCTGCCCCCAGTCGGTATCGGGACGTGTGATGGGGACGCGGGTGGCCTCCCCGCGAAATGCTGTTCTGAAGTCTGGCCTCCAGTGGGTTCTGGTTGTTGATTCTGGTCGTTAACATTTTCTGGCTAGGCGTGATGAATTCTTACTGCAGGTTCCTACTGACTCTGGGCTCGTAGCAATTTCATATAGAGTGGCTCCCATCAGGCTGATCTCAGACCTGTGATCAGGCCTCTTTTATGGAGCTGGCTCCCATCAGCCTGATCCCAGAGCTGTGATCGGGTCTCATACTGAGCTGGATCCCGTCAGCCTGATCTCAGAGCTGTGATCGGGCCTCTTGTACAGAGCTGGCCCCCGTCAGCCTGATCTCAGAGCTGTGATTGGGCCTCTCGTACAGAGCTGGCTTCCGTCACCCTGATCTCAGAGCTGTGATCGGGCCTCTCATACGGAGCTGGCTTCCGTCAGCCTGATCTCAGAGCTGTGATCAGGCCTCTTGTACTGAGCTGGATGCCATCAGGCTGATCTCAGAGCTGTGATCGGGCCTCTCGTACGGAGCTGGCTCCCGTCAGCCTGATCCCAGAGCTATGAACGGGCCTCTTGTATGGAGCTGGCTCCCGTCAGCCTGATCTCAGAGCTGTGGCAGGTTCTTGTTCCAACCCTGAGTGTTTGCTTCCCGTTGTCACCACGGGGCTGATGCCTGCTCTCCCCCCTCCCACCTGTTTTCTTGTGCATTTGACAGAATTGTGTGCGACTTTAGGGTACGGACGTTCAGTTTTTAAAAATACAATTATTTGTTTTGTAGGACCTGGTTGGAACAAAAACCTGTACAGGGGCGGAGCTTGAGGACCGGAGTTGAGCAGCACTGCCTTAAATGTTAGAAATTGGCGTGAGCAGTAGCGTGTTCAGGTGCCGGTTCGCTACCTGCCTCCACTCCATTCCGGACGCGTTACACACGGCGTGCAGGGAAGTGGGATCATTCCTTATGTCTTATTGCTTTCTTATTTTTGTAACTTTTTAAAAGAATCCAACAAGCGGACAAAAAAAAATACCCCTTAATATTCTTTGCACTGTTTTGCTGTATCATTAATCTATTTTCCTATGAATTGTTTTTTTTGTTTTTTTTTTCCTTTTTAGTCCCGATTTGTCAAATCGTGGAACGTTAGCGACTTCTAACTGGAGAATAAAACTATATAAATATGTAACTCTTGTGAGGATTTTGTATCATGATTATGTTGTTGTTCCTGTTGTCACTGTTATCATTTTGCCGTAGCTATCATTACTCAGATGTAAATGTGCCCCCTATCCCAGCCCCCCACGCCCAGTGCCTGATCCCCAGTTGGGATTTCCCGCTGCTTCAGTATGGCTCTGGTTCGGACCGGCTGGCGTTGCCATAGCTACGGCCAGTCCAGTGTTGGGGAGGGCTGACACTTTCTGGTCCGTGTAGCCAGATGATGGCCAGGCCACGCCCCTGATGTGTAGGTGGAGTTTGTGTACTGCAGTAGCCTGTATGTACACCCCCCCACACGGCAACGTAAATGGCCACCTAGTTGCCTCCTCCTCTACACTTTCCTGTTGTCCCATTTGTTTTTTCAGTCTCCTCAGAGAGCCCCTTACTTTTCCCATGTTCTGTGTGTGTATATTTATTGTTTTTTTTCAGTACTGTAACTGACTGTGTTTCTGCATAGAGCTCCCCACCCCCTGCCAGGATGGCGCCGCACAGTCTCAAGGGTACAACCGCTGTTTATGTTGTATGTTTGACATCTGTTTGAGTCGGCCCTCCACTTGCATCGTTCTGTGTGTATCTGGGTTTTGTGTGGCCCATTACTTTAGCGGTCTCTCCTCATTCGGAACCTTGTCTGCTACTTGGCCCAGAGTATTTGAGTATCATGTCTGTGTAAGCGTCAGTGTACATTAGCATTATTATGGTTGAGTTTTTCTTTTTTTTTTTTTTCTTTTTCTTTTCCTTTGCAATAATTAACTCAAACCTTTGTTCAGTTCTTTGTAAGTTAATCGTATGTGGGTGGGGTGAGTACCACCACAGGACACCAGGGGGCACATGAAACCCAGCCTGTGGATACGAATATTTATGGGTTGCTGAATTCAGAGGAATAATCTCACCTGTGTGAGACTTTTACAGAGTGCTGAGTTTCCCTTTTCCAAATGTGTAGGTATTATTGTACCACATTTTAAGCTGAAACTGCCCTTTGCTATAGTCTATATTACTTTGCTTAGGTTCTGCCATTGGTAATTTATGTATGGTACCAATAAATATGTCCCTTTTACTACACATGTTCGTGCTGTTTGGTTCTTTTTGTGTTGATTTTTTGTCTAAGGTTGTGTGTGTGTGTGTGTGAGAGAGAGAGATGCGGGTAAGTTAACGGGTGCCTACATGTGTGTAGAAGACGGACAGCCACAGCCAGCGTGCTTCACAGTTTACTTCAGTGTAGGATTGAGTCAGAAGTGAGACGGACACACTGCGACGTGCCAGATTAATCCCCACGTTTTACTGCTTCGCATTTAAACCTGTTCTTTTTTGCTAAACCTATCATTAGAGATTCATGCCCCACGTCACAGTGGGGAAGAAACTGTTCTCGATAAGACCTGGAAATTCCCGCATGGCCTGACCTTCATGCTGAGGAGACTCTACCCAGAACTCCAACCAGGCTCAGGAGCTGGTGAACCCGGATCATTCATTAACATTTTGTATAAGGCCGTTTAAACCGCTAATGTTAATCAGGAAATGCGCTTCAGGTAAAGCTTGCCTGCCGTCCCCAAACAGTGATCGCTTGGGTGCGCTGGGGGGGCGGATGATTGGTGTTTCGGGAAATACTCTGGGACTGATTAGATAAGGAGCGTGAGCTTGCATGACCCTGATCCAATTCTACTAAACAGCTCTGCGATATGGAGCCCTGTGTAGCTGTGTGGCTTGGATCCCGCGCCCATGATCGCAAGGTTGCCGCAGAGCCCTTGAGCCCGGGCCCTTAACACCAAACGCTCCTGGACCAGGCTCCCTCAATTGTATGTTGCTTTGAGTAACAGCATCTGCTCAATAAATGCAAATAAATAATTTCTAAAAATAACGGCACACACGCAAACTTTTGGCGGTGAGACTGCCTACGTCCACGTATCCGGTGTCATGTTGACACAGTCCCCCTGCGACCAGGGAAAATGTTACAATAACACAAATGTTGACTCAACAAGCAGGATCTGGGGAACATGCATGGGTTTTACAGCCTGTGCTTGGAGCCGAGCGATACGTCTCCGTGCTCGATTTGGGAGGGTCCCGCACAAGCCGTGGGCGGTGCCTGCCAGTCCTCCTGTTCCCTGCCCCCGGGACGAGGTGACTCTACCCCTATTCAACTCTGTCACCGACTCCACTGCCTGCGTCCACATCTCTCCCTTGTCCTTTCCTGTCCCTGCCCAACCCTCACCCCACCCCGCTTTGCTCTTTCATACCGCTGTGATCCTCCCTCCATCACTCCCCTTTCTTTCGTTATTCCACGCCAGGCTAAAAGCGGGTGAGTTACACTTCTCTTAATACTCTCAGGTTTCCGCCAGGCATCGCACACACACCTGTGGGAGCCCGGACGTCCTTCGCCTTCAGCCCATCTCCTCGCAAGGGGAAGCAGGTACCTCTCCGCGCGGAGCTGGATGTGCGTAGCGGGTTAGTGGGCTATCTCCTAAGCTGGCCTGTGGTCGTGCGAGGGTCCCGTTGTGGGGCAGGGCTGTAGTCGTGTGGCCGGGAATAATGGTGTCAATTTCCTAGGCTTTAGGGGGAATTTTCCGAAAAACAACACGCGTGGTTCCAGGTTATTAGGTAAATATTTTAACTGAACAGCCACTTCTTGTTGGCCCTTGTATGTTTTTGTGTTAGATGGCGTGATTATTTCTGATCCTGAAATAGTAATAGTGTAACCTGTAATACTGGCAGACAGGATTACAGTATTATGACTATCCCTGTTTGTGTGGAGGAACACACACAGACAAAACCGATGGTAGAAAACAAACTGGATTAAATGATTCCTGAATACACATTTATTCATTTCACTTATTGAAAATCATCATGTAAGGTGAAGGTGTATTTAAATAGCCAAGGTAAGCCAGTTTGATTAGCCAACAGTGTCAGAAAAGCCCCTTGAAAGGCTCCGTCTGTCCTCAAACAAACAGCCTGATGCTTCAGTGGGCGTCTCCACATCTCCCACCTGGCCTTCAGGGGGCGATGTTTGCACAGCCACGACGCTCAATGGCAGCCGCTGATGTGCCCGTCCATCCACCTCTGACCTGCACCTCGTCCACACAGGGGCTCATTAGGAGTTGCCCTGGAGACCTGTCCCCCCTGCTTGTTTACCGAGTCACCTGAATGACTCTTGGGGCGGCTTGTGGCCGACGAGAGTAGCCAGATGGCCATCTCATCCCGGCACTGATCCCACGTTTTCTGAGTACCTTTGAGGAGTCGTGAAAGCTTAGGTGAAAGAGCAGCATATAGTTGCACTGTTAAGCCAATGAGAGGCCAATCAATTAAGGAAAAAAGGTACATATGAACCGTGAGTGTCCCTGAAGGCAGGGCAGTGTCATTAGAAGGGGAGCAGAGCTTAGCTGATTAGCTGAGCATCAGGGCTACATGGTGCTCCATGTAGAGCGCGCTTCTGACTGTGTGTGTGTGTGTGTGTGTTTGACAAAGTCCCAGATCAGTGTGCCCAATGGCATCAACATCGAGTGTGCTGTGGTGCATGCTGGGACTGCTGATCCCAGACCAGTGCCTCACCCAGCGCCTCCCCACCAGTTGCCCCACCCTGCCCAAGCACAGGAAGCTGGATGGCGTCCAATACCTGCCAGAAGTCAGGCCAGACCCCCGCATCGGCTTCATGGACGGATTGGTCCACAGTTTCCTCGGCACGGTCCAGCCAAACCACGTCCCCAAAGGTGAGCTCCGGGCTGCGTCACTTTGTAGTGCTGGGCCTCCAAAGCGAAGCCTGGGCCAGAGGGACCTCCCGCCTGACTCCGGAGCCTGTGCAGGGGGCACGGATGGGCAGGGTACATGTGTCAGCTCCGAGGATGTCAGCACGTCGCGGCCGGGAAACCGAGAGAGGTGCTGAGCGCAGGTGCTTCCTCACACGCAGCCTTCTGTGCCGCGTCACGGCTGCTCGGCTCTCACACCACTTTCGGTGCTTAGATTGTGTCCTGGTGAAACACTAGTGCTTCAGCCTGCATTTAAAGTGGCAGTGGGCAGGCTCGGCATGCCGCTGCAGGGAGCCTGGCAGAGGGAGCCCAGCCTCTGGCTCTCTGCTGGAAATCCGACCGTTGCTTTGTCTCGCTCTCTCTGATGTGCGGAGAACCTGCTTCACGCATCAGGCAGACAGCCGCTGGTTTGCCGAAACTTCCACACCCCTCCCCACACGTCACGGCTGGCGGATTTAGGGCTCTTCACTCATTCGGAAAATTAAGTTTAGCTTTTCATTATGCTGCTTTCAGTCCAAATATATGCTGAGGTTAATTGGAGCCGCTAAATTGCCCGTAGGTGAGCATGGGTGAGTGAATGGTGTGAGAATGTACCATGTGACGGGTTGGCGCCCCGTCCAGGGCTGTTCCCTGCCTTACACCCATAGCCTCTGGGATAGGCTCCAGACTCCCAGGTGGCCTGGAACAGATCAAGCGGTTTCAGACAATGGGTGGATGGATGGATGAATAGATGGATGGATGGATGTGCTGCTTCCACTTCTTCCAGCTGATTATCTTAGTTCCTCATAGGCTACATGGTATGATTCGTGTTGTGAGTTTTATGATTGTATTTGTATTTTTAAACTGGTAAAGCAAAGTAAAATAAGGGAGGGTAGTAAGGGGGACCTGGTAGGGGGGTGGGGTGGGGAGGGAGCACCAGTAGCGTGTGACTCTGCCAGCCACGATTCTGCATGCATGCCTCAGGTGTGGCTCCAGGGAAGCCCAACACGGCCAACAACAACAGTGTAAACGGACACCCAGGAATGTCGAGCATGGACACAATAGGACATTGTGCACTGTGGTAACACCCAGGCCCATGCACCAAGCCCTCTTTGCCCTCTGGGTCAGACGCTGGCCCGGGTCGCCCCAGAACCGTCAGGCAGGGTGGAGAGAACCAGTGACCAGTGCATACCAAGTAGCCAGATGTGGGGCTGGGGCTGGTGGGCATATGTGGTGATGATGTCATGTGATGGCATGTGATTCCTGAAGACTGAAATGTATCTGGACAACAGAGAAAAGTGTCAGTTTGGAGCTGGGCTTACGCTGCGTGTGAAGGGTCTGTGTGGGTGACAGTAGGGCTTCTCACTGTCAGCTGTGGAGTGGATTGATTCAGTGAAGGCATTTGCATTTGATGGGAGTCCACCATGCTTTGGCTGTCCACCACCCTTTCATGGTGCCTTCAGTCGTCTTGCAGAAGCTGCTGCGTTTCCGTTTCTAGAGTGATGTTGAGGAGGTAGTATCTGCAGGACGCTGACACTGTGTCTCCGTGTTCTCAGAACTGCTCCGGATCGCGCTGAACGATCACGCCAAGTTGCAGGATCAGGACACCATCAGACAGGTGCGTCTGGCTGAATCAGCTTGCCGCTTTCAGTCTCCCTTCCCTGGGGAAGCTGTTGTGAAACATACATACCACTGGCAGGGTCACCCTCGCTCGGATGTCACGGGCCGGGCCGCAGCCATGGGGAGGCACTGTGCAGCTGCCCTCGCTCACTGTCGCGGCTCTCGGCCCCCAGGTTCTGCGCTACGAGGCAGGCTTCCTCGTCTGTGTCGCCATCGGCCTCCTCTACGTCTTCCTGATGCCTCTGACCGGCTTGTGCTTGGCCTGCTGCCGTTGCTGTGGTTACTGTGGAGGCCGCATGTATCAAGAACAGAGTGCGGACACCCACAGGTGGAGGCGGGGCCTTTACAGGGCCACGCTGCTCACTACTGCCATCATCCTGTGAGCATTACACTGACCATTATGTGTGTGTGTGTAATACTGCCCCCTGCTGGCACTCTGACGACCTGTTGCTGTTCTCTCCCCAGAGCAGGAAACATCTGCATGTTCTACAGTAACCATTCCATGTCTGTGGCTGTGACTCGCGCTCCATCAGGCATCAGGGGTGCCATGGACAACGTCCAGACTTACCTCTCCACCCTCCCGCAGGTTCCTCCATGCCTCGCCGAAACAACAGGGGGTGCTAAGCTGCACACAGCTCTGTGATGCTTAACTCACCTATCTGTCTTTGTGAACCAGCAAATTAACAGCGTGGTGAGCGAGAGCCTCGCGACCCTGGATGAGATGGGGGCCAACCTGACCAGTACGTGAGCCGGGCTGCTGAAGGACCACCTCTGGGGGGGGGGGGGGGGGGGGGGGGGGTGCTGTGTCACCCCTCATGACCTCTCTTTTTCTGATCCCCAAAACCCAGACCATGGCCCCTCACTGGGAACAGACATCCAGCAGAGCCTCAGAGAGCGTGTGTCCGGTGCTCTGCACTCTGTGCGCCAGATGTCCCAAGGTACTTACCTCCCTGGCACCTCCCACCCCAAAATGACCACGACCCTTCAGGTCATGACCACATGCTCGCTGGCGGCGAAATTACCACATAACCACATGCTCGCTGGCGGCGAAATGACCACATAACCACATGCTCGCTGGCGGCGAAATGACCACATAA
>JAODKL010000062.1:12717312-12747804 GCA_026780765.1 Petrocephalus schoutedeni | reverse complement strand
ATGCTCGCTGGCGGCGAAATGACCACATGACCACATGCTCGCTGGCGGCGAAATGACCACATGACCACATGCTCGCTTGCGGCGAAATGACCACATGACCACATGCTCGCTGGCGGCGAAATGACCACATGCTCACTGGCGGCAAAATGACCACATGACTACATGCTCACTGGCGGCGAAATGACCACATAACCACATGCTCGCTGGTGGCGAAATGACCACATGACTACATGCTCACTGGCGGCGAAATGACCACATGACTACATGCTCACTGGCGGTGAAATGACCATATGGCCACATGCTCACTGGCAGCTGCAGGGACTATGGACACTAAACATCCAGTCATACCAATCATGCATTACTGCAGTGATTCACAAACTGCTCCTGGGAACCCCCAGGACCTACTGGAGCTGGGAGGGAGCTGAGACATGAACTGTTTAGTGGTCCACAAGAACCGCGTTGAGAAACACTGTGTGGTCCTGGGTAAAATATATAAATTGACTGAATTTGTATTCTGAAAACACTGAATATCCTATATGTATCAGAAGCAGCATCCATAAGAGACGGGAAGCTTCTGAGATCACGGTCAAAGGAACCATGGTCTCAGTGAAGTACACTCCCTGGTGTCACCTCCAGCCTGTCTCTGTCCCCTCTCTCGGGCCCTGATGTCACAGCGGTGAACGTGACCAGCCACTGCCTGGTCCAGCTCAGTGACACGCTGCAGAAGCTCCAGCCCAAACTGCACCACCTGCAGGCCAGCCTGCAGGCCGTGAAGAGCGACGTCAACCGGACTCTGCACAAAGCCAACTTCACCAGTCTGCTGCCCCAGCTGGACGCCATCAGCCTGGACGGCAGCTTTGAGGTGAGACCCGCCGCTGCCATCGCCTCTTCCATGAACACACATTCCCAGGAAAAGCCCGCGGTGGTAATCTGCCCTGGCTGGATGGGCCTCACAGGCACAGGGCGGGTCCGTGTCCTCCAGGCTGCAGAGCCTCTGAGGCAGTAATTAAAGGACCAGAGAGCCCCTGGGGACCTGGACGGACCCCTGAGTGCAGCTCTGACTAGAGAATGCATCAGAACAAGGGTGGTCGGGGGGCAGGGCATAGTGTCATGTCTGAAAGCTCACATATTACCTTTTATGTCAAATTAATTCATTAAAGTTTTATCAGTGTGATTTAATTTAATTGTAGGTTTTTTTTCTGTGATCATTCATCACTTTCTTAATGATGCTGCAAAAGTTACCCTGGCCAATCCTGGCCAACTGGATTGGGTCATGGGGGGCTGGGGTGGGGGCTCGGTGATCTGATTGATGCTCTGCTTCCCTGACCCCCAGCCTGCGTCTTCTCCAGATGCTGAACCTGACAGAGCTGCAGTCTGTCATGGGCCACTTGCTCAGCGTGAACGTGGACGCCAGGCTGAACGCGGTAAGTGCGTTCTGCTGCCATGTTCGCTGGGTGCGCTGGTGCCCGCAGTAATGGCCGCAGTGTTACGCCCCTGATGGTGTGCTGGTCCGTGTTTCAGGGAGAGGACTTCCTGCGAGGGATTCCCCAGAGGGTGTCCAACCTAACCAGGACCTCACTTCAGAGTGAGTCAGGCCACATGGTCACAGTGCTGCACAGCCACTGCCCCCCCCCCCGACCACGGCCGCCTGGTCACCTGACCAGGGC
Source organism: Petrocephalus schoutedeni (assembly GCA_026780765.1). NCBI lineage: Eukaryota > Metazoa > Chordata > Actinopteri > Osteoglossiformes > Mormyridae > Petrocephalus > Petrocephalus schoutedeni. Next base: position 12,746,137 of record JAODKL010000062.1, on the reverse strand, counting down.
TCCTCGCTTCTTGTAGGTGTGAAGAAGCAGCTGAATACCATCAAAGATCAGATCTCCCAGGTGTCCAAGATGCTCCCCGTGCAGGACGTGTGGGACGTTTCCATGCTGCTGCAGGCCACCAGCCACTCCATCGAGATGGCCACCCCTGCTGTACAGAGAGCAGACAGATACAGGTCCGCGCTCAGTCACAGGGTGGCCAGTGTCTCCCTGCCGGCGGCTCTGGCTGCTCACCGCGCTCTGGCCTTGCGTGCAGGTGGATCGCAGGCCTGGTTCTCTGCTGTATGGTTCTAATGGTGGTGGCGTGTAACGTCCTCGGGATGCTGCTGGGTCCGCTGGGACTGCGGCCCAAAGTGGACCCGACTAAGCGCTCTAGCATGGCCAACTGCGCGGGCCTCTTCCTCATGGCGTGAGTAGCTGAATCTCCCTAAACCCACAATGCTCTCTGCCTCACATGTAGCCATTGGCACCAGGCAGCCCACAGGGGGGCAGGCTAACGCGTGGGTGATGGCTGGGTGACGGATGGATGAATCGATGGATGATGGACGGGTGATAGATGGGTGATGATGGATGGATGGATGATGAATTGGGGATGAGAGACTGACGAGTGGCTGATTGCTGTTGCAGGGGTGCGGGCTTCAGCTTCCTGTTTGGCTGGATCCTTATGCTGGTGGTCATCATCCCCTTCCTGATAGGGGGGAATGTGTACGCATTGCTGTGTGTCCCTATACACAACCAGGAGCTGTTTCAGGTACCGCCCCAGTCTGTGTGTGTGAGCCCCCAATCTGTGTGTGTGACCCCCACTCTGTGTATGTGACTCCCCAGTCCGTGAGTGTGACCCCCCCCAGTCTGTGTGTGTGAGCCCCCAATCTGTGTGTGTGACCCCCACTCTGTGTGACTCCCCACTCCCTCCAATATATGTCTGTGACCCCCAAATCTGTGTCTGTGACCCCCCCCCAGTCTGTGTGTGTGACTCCCTCCCCCCCAGCCTATGTGTGTGACCCTCCAGTCACTCTGCAGGTAATTCCTCACCTTTTAATCACAGATCATTGAAACACCAGGGATGATTCCAAGGTTCCACCTATCTCAGCTGCAAGAGCTGAAAACCAACGCCTCCCTCAGCAACATCTACAGGTGAGACGGGGCATCTGAGCAGGTCCTGCAGCTCAGTGAGACCCTCTGTGCATTAATACGGTGCCTGCCGAGTGCCGAGTGTAGCTGTGTAGCTGCTTCTCCCTCTTCCTGCTTCCAGTGACTGCCAGCAGAACAGCTCCCTGTGGCGTGCCCTGCGGCTGCAGGACGTGCTCAATCTCGATGACATCCTCAACGTGACCAAGGTGAGAGCCTGAGGCCTGGCCTGTGCCCGGGGCCCCCGGGGCCCCCGCTGCCTGTGTCACACGGCTCTGCCTCCCCACCTGCACAGTACACCCAGCAAATCGAGAGGCAGTTTTTCAAGAGGAACATCACCTTGAGCAGCATCAGCTTCCTGACGCCGGATCTGCAACGGCAGCTGTCTGACTTGCCCGCCATGTTGGAGGCTGTGGATCTGGGCGCCAGCTCCCAGCAGGTGCGCCATGGCGATGGAGAGCCCCGCCAATGGGCTGATGCCACATCCCGTCCTCCCAGTGACCTGCTTCCTCGCTATGCTTCCTTTGCAGATTGGTTACCTTTCCACCATATCCCTGAACATGACCGCAGACAAGCTGGATCAGTTACCTGACACTGTGAGTAATGCACATCTCGCCTCCTAACATGAACAGGGTGGCTGGCCCTGACCCTAACACTCCCTCCCTCCTTGTCCCTGCAGTCAGACAGCACTGTGAACTTGGAGCTGCTACAAGAGGCTTCCAGGCTGAGAGAGATTCAGTACGACATCAGCGAGGACATCATGCCAGACGTGGTGTGTTGATGGGTCCTGAAAGGCAGAACAGGGCTGCTGTTCTCTGACAATGCAGGGGACTGATTGGTGATATGACCATACCCACACAGATGTGATTGCTCCTACATGGATGTGATTACACCTACATGGATGTGACTGCTCCCACATGGACATGACCACACCCACATGGACCTGACCACACCCATACAGACATAACCACACCCACATTGACATGACCACACCCATACAAACATAACCACACCCGCACCCATATGGACTTCACTGCCCCCAAATGGACATGAATACACCCTCATGGACGTGATTACATCCATACAGACAAAACCACACCCACATGGACCTGACCACACCCATACAAACAAATCCACACCCACATGGACCTGACCAGACCCATGCTACCGCACCCATGCTTGACCCCGGATGAGCACCATTTCTATTACTTTTGTCACTTAATACTTTGGGAAACTAAAGCAGGGTGCATATTAATACGGCTCCGCATCTAAAGCTGCCTGGCAGGACAAAGCAATCAGAACGGCTGCCATCAGAATGGCCCTTTACATCAGCGTGCCTGGCATTAATCAGAAGGAGCCTGGGGGTTATTAGGATGCAGATTCCCCAGACTCCCTGCTTCTGCGGTAAAGACCATGACGGCCCATGCATTTCTACCTTCCAGCGGGATCTCAATTCCACCCTCCAGGATCTCATGGCCGCCTGTGTACAACTTAATGTGAGTATGGCATTCTTTCATTGGGTCCACTTCTGCAGGCTAAATGAACAATGTGACAGGTTTGAGATGCCCTTAGGTTAGCTGCACCTACAGGGGGTGGCCATCAGGGGGCAGACTGCCTTTCCCACAAGGGTTCACATTTGCCAATTTCTCACCCATTCCCTAAGAGCACCATGGAAATTGATCTGGTTGAACTGGAAAAAGCTCAGGAATTCCTGGACATCAACACTTCGGTGATAGTAAACGCTGTGAGTGTGCTAACTGAAGTCAGTGACCTTTACCTGATCACTGAAGCTAACCATATACTCCTTCAAGAGCTGATGAGGTAATGTTTATTTTTGATGGTGAACAGGCTGCATTTTGATTTTTGCTTTTTTTTGTTGTTGTTGTTCTTATTGTTTTTCAAGAACTGTAGAAGATTCCTGGATTGTCAGGTGCAATATTTTACAGCATTTGCTGGCTGGGCAAAAACAACAGTAAGTCACCCAACATCCAACCCGGTTATGTCATGTTAAGGCCTTTCTATGCCCCAGAGCCTTCACCAGGCTTATTTCAGTCTCGGGTAATTCAGCTTACAGCAGGAGCACTTTATGGCCCAGCCTGGAGGTGGCGTTACTGTGTCTCATGGTCGTTTATCCACAGGTCACCCAGGAAGTGGGCCGCTGTGGGCCAGTGGCAGGGGCAGTGGACTCCTTAGGGGTAGTGGCTTGTTCCTTCCTGGTGGATTCTCTGGTAAGAGCACTGTGTGGCTTCTGGAGTACCTGGGCATGCTGTTAGCTGTATGCTGTGGGATTTCCTCTTGTGCTCAGAGAAACGTGTACCTGCCCCCTCCCCCAACCCCAGAATTCCTTCTGGTTCAGCCTGGGCTGGTGCCTGATCTTCCTCATTCCCAGCATCATCTTCTCCATCAAGCTGGCCAAGTTCTACAGGCAGATGAAGTACACCGACACATTTGAGTGAGTAGCAGGGTCTGCATCTTAAGGTCTGTAGGCTGCTTCCTGCACTTTGGATCTCACAGCCCCCCCCCCCCCCCCCCATATCCCTTGTGATCCCAGGGACGACATCCAGATGACACACATCCCTCCGGCCACCTGCAGCTGATGGGCCCACCTGATGCTGCAGTGGTCCTGTCATGCTCCACAAGCAGCCTTGACCACCACCTAAGTAATACTGCCCAAGATCAGGAGACTCACAAACACTGACATGTCTGTGGGGTGGACTCAGCCCAGTCCCCCAAAACCCTGTATGTGTTCCTTACGGCCCCCTGCAAAGCCAGCACACAGACCTCATTATGGGTTACCTAGCAGACTGAAAATTCTGATGGCCCAGTCCTCGATTTTACCTTGTTTTCTATTGCAATGTTACTAGGGTTTGCAGTCTCTACAAGAAGATTTGTATCAAACAGGAGTAGAATTTTAGCAAATGATTAAAGCATTTCTATGGTTTTTCTATGGTGTATATAATCTTTTTATAAATACCTGCAATAAAAATGCAACCAAACCTTTTTTCTCACTTTTAGTAAATATGTGATTTGTTTTAGAGTGACCATGTTTGCAAAGACAGTGAAATCATGCTCATTCTTTTGTAGAGCTTATGTGGATGCTTTCCAATGGCTCCTCCTACATTTTTGGCTACCAGGAAACCATGCAGTGGTATGTTTCCCTTATCCCATAGCATTAAAATGCTGGGCTTTTAAGGTGAGATGTGAAAGGTGTGCCCCTAGTGGAGATCTGAGGTATTCACCACCCCGCCAGGTGCCTCTTCCTGAGCCCCTACTATCAAATACAAGCATGTGTACTGCACAATTTTCACAAGCATGGGCCAGAAGGGTGAGCACAAACAGCACTTTAATTAGCAGTCATATGTTGTATTTGTACAAAAACATGCTGGAATCTTTCATTTGCACATTGCACACCTATGTGCAGCTTTCAGCATCGGGTTTTTACACAGTGTGCCACTAAGCCGGCCTCACAGACAAGCCCTCATGACATCTGAAAGGCTAAAAACACGGGACAGTAAAGTACGATCTGGCTGCATTCAGCCACATTTTAGTGTTTACACAGCGTAATGCCAGTCCCCTTTACAGGATGCGCTGTACTTTCGGTAAAATTCAAGCTTCTATTAAGAGACTTATGTTAAAATGCTTGTAAAAATGTCATGGACTAAAGAGAAATGAATCTGGGAAATTAGAAATGTTACCTTACAGAGAACCTGAAATATTTAATTTAATTACTTTGAGGCACTGAAGTAAAACAGGTAAATACTCAAATAAGGTTTCATTTTTTCATCTCAGTTTTGCACTTGATGGTGTGATGTTGCCATTTGTTAATAAATCTGCATTTTGTCACCATCACACTGGTAGATTACGAAGCAGCTGGACGCTCATCCTCTAAGGATGGGAAGTGGAGGTGGAGCTTAAACCCTTCGTGCGGGCCCCTCCCTTCAGAAAGCACAAGTGGGGTGTATGGCAAGTGCCAGGTATGCATGTTCTGGGGCAGGGACCCCTATGGCAAGAGCCAGGTATGCATGTTCTGGGGCAGGGACCCCTATGGCAAGAGCCAGGTATGCATGTTCTGGGGCAGAGGGCCCTGCGGCATCACTGATCCTCTGGTGAGACACAGGAAGCTGAGGGGAGACTGACATAGACCAGAAAAACAGAACTGAAAGCTCTCTTGTGCACATCGCAGGCTAACAATATTTACCGCACAGCAACAGCTGTCATATTGTCTGATTGCTCCTGCATCCTAGTATTACAGCTCATTAATGCTAACTGACTGCAGGAGGCTAATGGCCAAGCTTGTTGAGTCAGGCCGGTCATCCGTGGTACAAAGGGCCCATTTCTTTAAAAGGCCATCCTGAGGATGAGACCAGAGCGCCCTCAGTCCACAAAACTACCCGGAGAGTGAACCCATTTCGTCCAAAAGACATGTCTGCCGCACCATCCCATACGAGCGCGTGGAACCTGTACACCTCAGTGGCCCGTCTATAGAACTAGAAACATAAGCATTCCAAATATAGCTGTAATGATGCCGATATATATACGTGAGAAAAGGGAATGCATTTTCAGTAGGACGCGCATGTTAGTTAATGACTAGGCAGCAGTCTTGCTAATAGCTTGCGAATGCAGCAGAATGACTTTGCTCATAGACTCACTAATATGACTGTATCCACGTGCACAACGTACTGCACCGTGACCTATTATACAAGCAGGTTTCAAATCTTGGACTATGGAATGGCTACAGGTCCACATACATCAGGCAATGTAGATCCCGTTACAAACGCACCCCCTCCTTCCCAAGGGCCATGCAGCCTCAGTCACTCTCATACACCCTTGACTGTATGTTGGAATAAAGTGTTGCTGCTTTGCGGTCCCTCCCGGCCTCTCCAGGCAGCACGTTTTGGACGCCTAACCTTTGGTTGGTACGGGGAGAATGTCCACAGAGGTGCTGGCTGTTCACACGTCCCCACTCGGTGGTGCATGGGAGGTCACATGTGATGGGGCGATGATGTCATACTGACAGCAAGGGCAGCCGTCCGGCCGGGGTCCAGGGGGCTGATGCCGTTGTCCGTTGCGGACCTGGGGAGTCCCCTGGCTTGCCGGGGAGGTGTCGGGGGAGGGAAGGAGGGGGACTGGAGGATGTCTGCATACCTGTGGCTGGGCTTGGTGTCCCGCTGGAGCACCCGGCTGAGCAGAGGGCGCAGGAGCCCGATGGTGAGCTGGGCACCGTCAGCCTGGAAGGGGTCGGCTCCGGGGTCCACGGGGGGGAGGCTCTTTAGTACCATGTTCAGGATGCTGGTTGCCGACACGTCCTCGGGACAGAGGGCCCACAGCAACTCCAGGTAGGCGTCCAGCTCGCGGTGCTGGGACACCTCGCACAGCAGGCTGCTGAAGATCTCCTTGTTAAGCAGCGGGCTTTGCTGGCTGAAGCGCTGCGCAACCTGGGTGACGCGCTGCCAGTCGCGGCGGCCAATCAGGACGCGCAGGGCCTGCATGACGGCGTGCGGCCGCTGGCTGCACAGCAGCAGCTCCAGCTCCAGGTCGTGCTGCTCGCCGGTGCTGGGCAGCGTGGCCAGGGCCCGGCGGTACAGAGGCTGGCTCTCGGCGCTCTCCGGCACGCCGTGGCTTTGGCCGGCCTGCTGCTGCGCCAGCTCCAGGAAGCGGGGTAGCCAGCTGGGCTGGAAGCGGTACATGGCCCTGCAGAGCAGCTCGAAGATGGGCACAGCCACGTTGGCTGGGGCCACCGGGGAGCGAGCGGCGGCCTGGATGGGACTCAGGATGGTCTTCCACACCTCTGGGGGCGCTCTGCTGGAGAGGGATCCTTCACCGTTACATTGCAACTGAAGCACCTTCTGCACGGCCTGCCATGACTCAGAGGGAAAGGTGCTGACGATGGCGTTGAGGTAGAGGAGACTCTCCCTGTCCATCTCGGAGCACAGCAGCCTGCGGATCTCGTCGTAAACCAAGGTCTCACAGTGGCTGGCCAGCTCCACCTTTGAGGCCGTCAGCATGGACAGCTTGGCGTCCTCCAGGGCCACCAGGCTTCGGAGCTCAGCCTCCAGGGCACCGAGCAACTTGGCGTGGCAGCTGTCGCTTCGTGGTGTATCTCTGCTCTTCCGGCCGTTCAGGTAATCCTTGAGGATGGAGGACAAGGTGATGGGTGCCTGGAACATGCCTCCGCTCCTGAGCCTCTCCACGGTCAGCTGGGCACTGCTCAGGCTCCTCTGTTGGTAGTACTTACAGGCTTCCTCAAAGACGGCCTCCACCAGGACAGAGCCCACCTGAAGACTCTCTGGGGGGCCCAGCCTCTCACACCCCGGGTCACACTCCTGACGCTGGACCACAAACAGCCCCATCTCCGACAGCAGATGTGGGGTTTCCCGTTCCTGGCTGCTTACATAAAGTACTGCCTCTCTGTCTAGTGGTATCTTCCCCAGTTCCAAACCACAAACTGCGTCAATCAAATACAGCATCCTTCCCACAGTCAAAGCCAGCAGATCACTGTACATATTTAAGCTACTTTGCACCTCATAACCGATTAAACAATTATCGGGCAGTTTGTAAACACGGAGTAGGGTGCCATCTGCGTATAACTTGCAGATCCATCCAGAGCTAAGGAGCAGTAACAGTCCCCCACATAAAGTTGGAGAAAAGGCACATATTTCTGGAGGGTTCATAGTGGACAGCATACCAACACCGTCAGAAATTAACTTATTGAAATCGGACTCCTTGCTAGACAGAAAGTCCTGCCACATGAGTCGTCCACTGCAGGAAGTACCAATGGTTACAGCATCGCTCTGCAGCGACCAGATGAAGAAGAATCTGGAGACCCTGGCCGGAGATGTGTCCTTTCCGTGAGGAAGCAGGTAAACATTGTCACCCGCCAGCGTGACAATGTACGGAGGGCTGTTGTGCAGGGCGATCTTCACCCCGCCTAGGGAGACCCCAGCACCCTGCACCTCGTAAGTCCTCCTGCACACGCAGTGCTTGAACCGACTGCGCGCCGGACCCGCAGCCGCGGCGCTTTCCGAAGGCGGTCGCTCCTCGCACCATATTATGAACCTGGCACTCACGCAGACGGAAATCACTTTGGCGCTGGGGCTGTTGCACAGGTCCGACGTCTGCTGTAGGAACCAGCCGGATTTGCGCTCGCAGTATTTCCAAAACTCGGCTTTGCCATTCTCCAGTACCACTGCCAGTGCAGCCGACGAGCCGTCTTTGCCATTCTGTTCCAGGTACACGACATCCACGACGGGCACCGATCGCGTCGAGGCCAAATCCGGGCGATTCTGGCTCGGCATCGGCTGAGGTCTTTGGCTTTTATCAAAAGTCATAAGACCGGTAGTTGGCTTGCGGAGAATGGCGTGTATGTGCTGTCCATCCGGGCTGATGCGTACATCGTGCAAATAGCTGTTAAAACCACTAGTCGAATGGTTCTGCGCTAAGAACTCACGCAAATCGTTACCTCTGTTAAAATCACCAAAATCCGAGAGCTGTTCTAAAGAATGCCGCTTCATGTTAGTAGAAGGCGAAGGGCGTCTAGTGGGTAGTCAATTCAACCTGACTCTTTTGCTGAACTCCCGAAAGTAGGGAAAAATAAAACTATGAGCATGTCATTTTGCTCTCTATCCGGGTAATTATGCTTGCCATTTACAGGCGGCCGTACTTGCTATCCTACCTATAAATCTACACTTCCTACCCATTTAATTAAGATAAATTCTTTAGCTGGAAAGCTGCTCAAAGCCCCACACACCTCCTGACATCACGAGTTCGCAAATTTCCGGAAACCCTGGGCGGTTTTACCCGAGGGGGGTGGAAGAGGGCGTGTGTCCTCACAGCTGTTCTAGCAACATCGAGATGTACAACTTTGGCCGACTCAGTATCTCTGTGTCCTCATAGAATACTGTGATGAGGTTTGGCGTTTACACTAGCTTTTAAACCAATACAGCGTACTCATTTACACATATATTTGTATGGTGTATACGAACACTTATGCGTTCCGAATAGAAGTACGAAGCCCGTCACCACTTTGCTGAATATGAAAATGTGCGTTGAGTAATATATCTCCACTATGGCTCGCACAGCCTTGTCACTTCCGTCCATTGCTTATGACGTGTACCAATGACTAGCGGCCGGCTAACGGGTTAGCTGGCTAATCCTGATAATCTGTCAATAAGTTGGGGCTTGCCCATTGCTACTCTCTTGTTATATATTATACTTAGTATTTTCCTATAATAATAATAATAATTATAATAACAACAACAATAATAATATTCTACACCTTTGTCAGGCACATTGAGACAGCCAGCAGCAGACGTAGTATAGAAGTTGTCAAAAACTCAAAGAAAGCGAATGCGATTATAACTTGGAACATTTAATTGTGTACATTTCAGTAAAACGGTACGGCTTGGTATTGCAGAAAGTAGTGATTTAATTTCGACGTGTAACATCACATGATTAGATAATTACCAGGAAAGTTTCGAATATGTGTTATTCTCTGATTGGTATGGTTTTAAGTGCTATCTTTCTAGCTATTAATTTTTATTGCCAACATTTCATATTCAATGGAAATGGCTCGAACTGGTTCGTAGCCTGAAATGAATTTCGAGGGGAATTCAGACTCGTTATTTTATTACCTGGCTGCAGGCTTGGGTTGGGCATTGTTTATGCAATGGTCTAGCTCCAAATTACTTCTCTATCCCCTTTATTTCAAAGACTTCGAGTATTTCACTCCCCGCTAAATATATATGTAGCCTATATGTGCAAAAAGTCCCGTTTCTTCAGCTTCCGTAACCCAATGCCCAGCTTGAGCAGAACAGAAAACCGCACCCGCAGACCAACCAGAAAAGGAGATGTGTAATTTTATACTTCCCCAAAAAACAAATGACGACGTGGAAATAATCACCTGGAAGCAGTATTTCAGGATTCAAAGATTTCATGTGTGCTCCTTGACGGATTCTAGACATGTCAGTGCAAATTCCATCCAAAGTGTTACCAATGACAGCAGAGTGTGGTTTTACCCCTAAAACATCCCGTTTGATCCTTGAATCTATTTATGTGGAGCAGATATTTATGAAGTTCTTAATATTATATTTTTAAATATTTTACCCGCATACAAATAAGTGTTTTTACTAAAAAAAAACCATTAATAATGAAGATGTCACCAATGCCCGTATATTCGCTTGATTTCCCCTGAGGTGGAAGGGCGGGCGACTTGTGGAAGCTGGGTGAGGTACTGAATCAGTGCAGAGTTGTATCGAATGTCTGGAATAGGAGGGAACAGTTGAACTCTGGGTCTCAGTAGAAGATGGACACTTGGCAGGGGGATGGTGAACATAGGCTGCGCTTCCCCTGGGCACCTTCTCTATCTTCCTGCCATTTGTTCCACCGCTTTCCATTTTGCATTGTTTTTAACAGCTGCCCCGTTTGGAAACATCAGTGGTTGTTGCTCATTGCAGTTTGTGTTTTTCTCCACTGGGAGGCAGTATATTCATTGGTGATGCAGAAGAGAACGTAACAGTGCCTTCAGTAACAGCTGGAAGATTGAGCCGTATTGCTTCCTGCTTGAGCAACAGCATGTGCACTGCTTCTTCTGCTGGCTCCCTCATACTCCTGACTCAGGTACGTTTAGGGGAGGCTCTGCATCAGGTCGTCTCCCACAGATGTCTTTTTGTCCTTCACCAAAGCATTGCTGTCTGGATGCTCTGTTTGTGCCTATAAACACACAATGCCCTGCTGATGTGAAGCTTAACACTCTATGCTTGTGTGCAGCTCCATGATCTGAGTGTTACTTTGTTTGATTGGACTTGGTTGCTGAACTTGCTGATCATTCAGTGTCACCTCCAGGCAGTTCCTCCTCCTTCCACATGCAGCATCCCTCTGGGCATCGTTCTGTCCTCCCCGGACAGGGAATACCGCCCTTTGGTCTTTAGCCATGTCGCTGGGCAGTTGAAAGCTGCTTCGGTTCAGGCAGCCTAGCCCTCATCCGAGGTGATCTTCACGCTTCCTCACTGGTCACATGGCCAGTGAGTGGAAAGATGTTGGCCACCTGTCATTCGGAATGTTCTTCATGTTGCTGTTGGCTCATGCCCCCAAGCCAGAGCCTCACCCTAATCATCCCAAGTGCTTTCTCAGCCATTTATATACTGTAATGGCTGCACTATTAGCCTGATGTCTATGAAGTGATCAGTCAACCAGGCAGGGTAACGATTCCTGTTCTTGTAGCAACCCACTCGCAGCATCACTGGGTCTCCCCAGAGCCACCTGTAATCTCTGTCTCTCTCATCATAACCACTGGGTCCTCTCCTCCGGTCCATTCAGATGATGGTAGGCTCCACTGCACTAATCTTCTTGTCATCATTTCCCCCTGAATTGCAAAGGTATGTACATCCAACTCCTAATTATTCTGCTGTTTCCACACTACAGGGGGCACAGCAATTATATATATCTCGCTGAATTTGAATTTTGTGTCAGTATGATTAGCTTGAATTGTTTAACTGAGTGTTTAGGCTTTAAAACTGAGCACAATAGGATTGAAAGTAATGCGACAGATGAGTGACTCAACATGCCCCTGTCCAGCCAGCATGACATTCGTAGATGTCACCGAGGAGCTGCGTGACTAGCCCATGTGGTTTCAGTGAGCTCATGGGCAACAAGGCATTTGTGGGGCAGAGGAAATAGCTGAAAATGTTCTAGAGTTTCCTCTGTGGCATTACTCTCATTAGGTGGCTTTGATGCATAGTGCTTGTTACTGGTTAGAACCCCTGGCTACTGGTTTGGACCTGTCCCACTCGGCAGGGCCACTATGCATAATTCCTGGGCCCGAGACAGAATTATTACGACAGGCCTTCTCGTATAAGGATAGTGGGCCCCCCTCTGGGCTGAGCCTGGGATAACCTCCCCGGCTGTCCCCTCCAGATGCCAGGCCGGCTCCTCAGTACACCCATCAAATTTATTTCTGGCTGCAGGCCTGCTTAGTACTGTATGATTCCCACATTGTACTTATTATGGCAAATATTTAGCAGGTCAGTCATCAGCAGTATAATTTCTTTCACATGATCTCTTCATTCTGTTTTATGCCATGCAAATGCGTTCTGTGGAAGTGTGCCCTTTGAGAAGATAGAGCGTTTACGCCATTTCTCTAGTGTCCTTTCAGGTAGAAATGCATCCTGTTTCTAATTTGCTTGCTTGTCTATCTGGAGTGAGTGAAAAGCTCTGTATAAATGTGAGAAGCCACAAGTGTGTCCCAGACAGCTCCAAGTGGTCCACAGAGCTGCAGGCAATATGTTAGATTGACCTGCTCTGCAGCCAGTGAGCATGATGAGAGGAAAATTGTGTTGCTGACTGTGGAGGATAGAACATGAGCCCATGTTTGGCATGCATTGTCTACTCAGTTTGGCCCTGCTTATGTCAGTGAGGGTTACTTATAATGTGGATTATTCATACACATACATATATATGGCACATGACACAAAAATTGTGATAGGGGATCACCATTATCTAGCAACCTGTAATGCAATACGTATGATGTTTGGACTAGCTGAGCCCATCAGCTTATTGTAGCCTCATCTAGGAACAATGAAGCTCTTTTCTGTTTCGTACCGATGACACACGTGTTAGGGCATGAAGCATTGAGATTGAGAGTACAGTATAAGGGGCCCAGGGGTGAGTGTATCACATGGCTGATGAACTTCTTTAATTCACATTTCCCCTTGGGAGATTTTGCATGATTGCTGTCCACCCAAAAAGAGCAGAGCAGCTACAATATCCAAAGGGGGTCACTTTCAGTGCTTCACAGAAAAGGGGTAATTCAACAGAGCTACAATTTAATAAAGACCGTTCTGAGCAGCAGTTAATGAGCATAGTTTAAGAGCAAGTTTTGAATTAAATAGTAACTTGCTGCACAGATGTTGGCATCTAGAGCGATTGCATGATGATTTACCGGTGCATGGTGCTGTCAGATATATACCCATCTTAAAGGGACCACAGTGGTAATACTTCTGGATGGCTGGAGCTCTCATTCCCACAGCTGAATGCTACACCTGCTATTTTGGTCCAATGAATGACTCATGCTGCTTGAAGCATCTCTCCTGACAGAAGACAGTGATATTCAATGTGAAATCCTCTGCTGCAATTAAGAAATGGTTAAAAATTATACATTAATAGGACGACGAGATTGTAGGCTCCTACATTGCACCTTCTAAATAGAGTTCCCTTTACTGTACCATGACTTGCCTTCCTTGTCGTAACATATTACGTTCACTGCTCAGTTCATATAGTCCACTATGTCGTTCATAGGGCAAAATATGTTTATATAAGGTATATATGTCATCACAGACCCTCTATTTGCCCTCTGGCAGGGGCGGATCTAGAACAATATTCATAGGGTGGCAAGAGGAGGGCAGGAGATTTTGAGGGGTGGCACCTTATGGCAGAAGTATATCTGCTGAATGCCAAGCGGCAGTTGCCACCCCATGCCACCCCGGTAGATCCACCCATGCCCTCTGGCCAGTTAATGATGCATATCCTGCAGTTTTTGGCAGGTGAGATAAACGTCTCCATATAGGAAAATGTGGTTTGGCAATGAGCTGAGAAGTATTTTGGCTTACAAAAAAGAAATGTACTTACTTTGGGTTTTCACGGGCTTAGCTGAAACTCTTATCTACATGATAATTTCATTTTTGAATCCTTGAGGAATGACTCATGGTGCACTTTTACTGGGGTAGTTAAAGCCACGGATAACTTAGCTCCTGGGATCACTGGAACACGCAAACCCCTCCACCACGATAAGGTGTCGGCTCCCGGAGAGGATGCACATTTCATTCCTTTTTAAAAATTATTACATGATACCACTTAAAGGAAAGGCATCATACACACCGAGCAGATGCCAGGTTCAATTCCCCAGTCATCGAATTGTGAGATAATAGCACTGGAGTGCTGAGCCACCGCGCTGTCCCGTCGTGAAATTCTGCATCAATTTTTCAGGATTCATTGGTTTTGGGAAACCAGTGATCTTTTCCTTGTGAAGCATATACAATCAGCTTTTCCTTGCTTTGTAATTCGAGTTGTTTTCATTTACTTTGATTTAGTTTAAAATGCATTACAACTCATTCGAGTCAACTAAAATGCATTGCTGAAAATTAATCTGATCAAGCGAAAGAACTAAATCGCGTTGAATATTTGGGGGAAAATTATGTACTTAGACACATTGCAATGCACTTTCTGAAATGAATTGCTCGCCATATGGCTATGCCATCTGTAATTAGACTGGCGGATTGGAATAGCGGGTTACCTTCAGAGCACGAAAACATTTACTAAAGGGAACAGCCGGCTGTACAGGGAGGTCGCTGGCTGTGCGCCGACGGCACTTTAGCTGGGCTGGGAGCGTCTGAAGGCGATCGCTGCGAGCGGTGATTCGGTATAATGATTATTTTAATTCTGTCCCGATAACATTTATATGCCTGCTCTTTAGATTGAATGGAATGACGCTTTGATGATAGTTCCCGCATTGTGCGATGCGCACCTGAGAACAGAGGTGAGTTACACCATGCGCAGCCTGTTAGAAGCAGATAGTTATTTAACCGCTACACACCGTTATAAACCACTTAATTCAGCCGGACCGTCCTTACAAGGTCCTTACGTGTCCTTAAAAGGTTAATCGGCTTAATAACAGAGCAGTAATATTTTCTCGTTTTGCCATCTCTACGTCTGTCGGAACACGTATGAGCATTTGATACAGCTGCACCAACACGGCGAGGAGTTCCAGCGCGTTTGCTTCTTGGACAGAAATCTCTTCCCGCTGCGCTGAATTTTCTGTTTTGCCTTAAGAAAGTGCAGACATATAAGTAGCTACACCAAATTAGAGTTTAATCTAAAATGAAGGAAAAAAGTTTGGATCAAAGCCTCTCAGACTCAAGGGAACTGGATGGCTCCTTTGACCCTCTCACAGGTAAGTAAATTGGTGTTATTTTTAATTGTACTTGTGCAATGAAAGGTGCAATGTGTTTGTTACGTATGGAAGAGTGCAAAATATAGAAACATGTCAGTGCATCGTAAATCCCTCGTATATTTTGTTGCAAAGTAACCTTGAACATCATACATACTTTAATAATAATTTAGAAAAAAAATTGGCCACCTAAAAGACGATACAGTAAGCCGCGTGCATTTTCTCCCACACACTGATCGTGTGCTTGCGGGAAACATTGCATCTTTAATTAGATTTAATTAGATTTTGTTTGTTTGCATGCATGTCCGACTGTCGTCCGTGCAGTTTGCTTGCCTGGCTTATTTCATCATGCCTTTCGTATTATATTAATTTTCCTTTTGTTATTCTATCAGATTTGGCCGTTGTCTCATCAGTCATTGAAATTAATAATATGCCAAATGGTAGCCGGAAGTTTGATATCAGATCATTGTTTGTTTGTTACAATAGGCTTTGGTAAAAGGGAGATATAATTATTCCAAGCTTTATTGTTACAGAATGAAAAGTATATATCTGAACCATTTCATTAGACTATTACGTTTTATAGTCATACAGTAACTTAAGCATAACAACACAACGTGCTTAAGATATCTGCTTTTTAATTATCCTGATGTGGCTGTTGAGCAGTAGGTGGAAGTTGGTGAGCAGTAGGTGGAAGTTGGTGGAAGTTGTTGAGCAGTAGGTGGAAGTTGTTGAGCAGTAGGTGGAAGTTGTTGAGCAGTAGGTGGAGCGTCTCCTTGCCCATGGATAAATATGTCCTGCAGTAGGCCTATTCAAGTAGCACTGGCCTTGTGCCTGGCTGGAGATGCTCAGACCCCATGCTTGGTGATTTGTCTTATTCTTGAAAGCATAACTTCTTACTTTGCCAGCATGCACTGCGAGTCCCTTGAGTCCGAGAGACTTTTATCAGAACTTTTTTCCTTCATTTCGGACTCTAATTTGTTCTAGCTAGTTATTGGTCTGCACTGCTGGCCTTTAACAGCTTATCAAGATTGCCCAAGCTTCTCGTCTAATGGGCTTGGTGTGGTGCACAATGGTTACCGTAATCACTTTCAGGTTATCGCAGACAAGCAGGTGGCGAGCAGCGATGCAGATTTGCCAGCTTCAGCTCCGCGTGCTGCTTGGCCGGGGCAGAGAGAGAGCAAGGCTGAGGTAGCACAAAAATACCGGAGGCCCGGACTTCCGGCCTGAGCTGTTTGCACGGAGCTGAAGGTCAGCACCCCCGCCCCCTGCCCCCCCAGCCACTTGAGCTGAAGCCCAAGACTGTTATATAGCAGCACTGACTCACTCACAGCCCCCCCGTCATCTTTGGGGTATGCCTGGAACTTCCATAAGGACTGACAAGGGTTTGCTCCTTCCAGGGAGCTGTAGAGCAGAAATGAACTCATTGCGCACTCGAGGTGAGGTGAGGTGGTACCACATGCCAGAGGTGGCACTGACAGTACCAAAGATGCCTGCCTATTCATAAGCTTTTTTCCAGCTTGGTCCAAATGTGCTCAGACAGATGCTGGTCGTCGGTGCGCAATGTCGTGAGATATCTCGTCTAATATTTATGCTAAAGATATAATATTAGGCATAGGTGCCTGTCAGGTGCCTGAAGGGGTCCTGGGTTAGGTAGAGGGCTGGGCCGGGCTTCCTGGCTGTGTATGCACCTGATCTCTGTTGGTTTGGGGACAATGTGGCCGTCACTCGCTCTGTCTCTGCCAGCCCCCCCCCCCCAGCCACCCACCTCAAGAGCATCTCAGTATGCCACAGAAGGCTGGAGCTGGCCAGTGGCTGTTGCTGTTCAGGGCCATTTCCGCCCTGCATTCATCCTGTTGTCGAGCCGCAGCATGTGGGAGACAGTTTGCACTATTCTGGGCGACTCCCTGCCATCGGCATTTGTGTTCCCAATCAATGCTGAATCCGCAGGAGCTCCCTGCGTGTCAGTTTTCCGGAAAGTTTTGTCAAATTACATAATCTTCGTCTTATAACTCATCCTTTTGGAGATGTGTAGGGCTGTGTTGCTGATGCTGCTTATGGGTCCTTTAAGCTGTGAATTGCTTGAGCAGCTCGGTCTCTTTGGGTGCTTGCATGTTGCTTAACCAAGCTTTTATTACCCCATGGAACTTGCCCAGCCCAGCTGCCTGTAAACATCTGTGTCCCCCATTTATATATGGAAAGGATGAAGCCAGATCCTGTCTGCTAGCTGCTTTGATTCTCTTTGCCTTTCCCAGACCAATCATGTCCCTAGTGGGCGGGGCTTTCAGTGATCCAGGTCGCTGTGATGCTGACAGGGACCTGTCTGCCGTTCACTCGCAGATATGTGGGCTGTTAGCGCCACCTTTAGAGTGAAGGCGAGGCCACTGCCTGCCCCAGGCTTGCCCCCTAGTGGCCGGTGCTTACGCGTGTGTGAAGAGTGTAAATGTTGCGCGGGCGCTGACTCCTCAGTGCCTTTGTGTTCTGCCGTCCTTGGCGCTGGCAGCCCGCAGTGCACCTGACCAGCGCGCTTTTCTGTTAGTGTGGGTGTTCTCAGCAGTAGCGTTAGCGTGGGCGCTAACGGGCCGGTAAAACGAGCCGCTCGCTCGTAACTCGTTCCAGTTCTCCGGAAATAGCTTTCCGGCTGTTCCTACACCTTCATTGTGATACGGGGGATCCGAATCTGACAGATCAAAGGATAATTACAGAGGCTGTCTCTTCTTGATTGGTAGAGTACTAAAGCCGTTCCCGGTTATAACCCTCCACGTCTGCATACTTGATTCATTCTCGATTCGGCTCCAGTGCAGTGATATTGATTTTGACTGAGCTGTCACAAAGGAGTAACAATTTATTCTGCGTAGGGAAAAGGCAAGACTGAGCTGATGTGCCAACACAGAATTCTCCAGAGAATCATCTCGAACTTCTCCTGAATCGCCCTTTTTGCTGATTCCTCCATGCAGTACAGGGTCACATCCTTTTGGGGGGGGGGTATGTTGTAAAACGCAGTGATACGTGTCTGCATCTCGGAATGCCAAAGGACAAAGTGTAGCAAGCAGAACGATATAAAGCATCCACAGAACATAAAAATCACCCCCCAAAATTCCATATACCGAATGGGACAATTCGGATAAATCCGCCGAGTATTTGTCATGAAAGTGGTCTGTCATATCCAGGAGCTGAGTTTTATCTCAGATAAATTGTCCCTTAAGTTTTTCCCGTAGCGGGCAGCCTGGCCGTTCAGCGCATCCTGCTTCTCAAAGCTGGGTCAGGCAGAGGCTCCATGGAGAGACACCATTTTTAACATCTGCCTTGGATGGGATATCAAAGACCATTCTCAGCTGTAATGTATATTTGGCAATCAGTCACTGGAACATGGCAGAAAAGGACCTTAAGTGCCAGTCAGTCCATGAGTGCTTTTCTCCAGCCCTGTGTGTGGGAATGTGGGCAGCTTGCCTGAGGTTGGCAGCCCTGGCTATCCTAAGTGGATTATACTGAGCTTTCCAGTGCACACTTCAGGCCCCAGGGCGGCGCTGTAATGTCATGCTTTTTCGCTCTTGAAATTTTATGAGGTTTAAATGAGGCCCCGAGACGCACGGCGGAGAGGTGCCGGGAATTATTGTGACCGACAGCCGAGGCGGCTGACATGACGGCGCCGCAGTCATTAACGAGCAGCCGCGGGGAGTGGCTGTGGGCTGGCCTGGCATCCTGGGGGGCTCGGGAGACGGTGTCAGAGACGGCGGAGCGGGGGCGGGGAGGCCGCGGCGGCCGCGGGCGATTGTGACTCACCGGGAGATGAAGCGGAAGGCAGGGCCCGAGAGGCTCCGCTGAGCTTCACAGCTTCCTGTGTCTGCATGACTGCTCCCCGCCCACTTGGGGGCACTGTGCATCAGACACACCCAGGGTCAGTGATTCTCTTCCTCACTCCCCACACTCTCAGAAAAAAGGGTACCATTTTGTACCTTTGCTTGTCACTGGGACTGTACCCTCAAGAGTCTTGTACCTTTTAAGATATATAAATGGACTATGAGGAACTGTTTTGTACCATTGGGGGCACATTAATGTTGTTTGTACCTTGGGGATTCATTTCTGTAGCATATAAGGTGCAATTACCTACAGCAAAGGGTACAGTTGGCAGACCCTTGAGGGTACAACCCTAGTGACAAGCAAAGGTACAAATTGGTACCCTATTTTCTGAGAGTGCATTCACAGTAAGCTAACATTCATAGTATTCATATTTCTTCTTAAACTCTGTAATGAGTAGTGTTAAGGGGGTGCATTTTGCTCTACTTATACTTCTAGCTGACCTCACCTATTCTGTGAGACAGTGATGATTCTTCCTCCTATTGTTCTAGATGGTGGGAACTACAAACAACTGAAAGTTTCACAGTCAAAGCACCTCTGACGAGTGGTCCCACAGTCATGCTCATTAACTATTAACTGTGGACTGAGTCATAGGAATTCCAAAAAAGAATACATCTGTAAAAGAATAAGGAAGTAAATGTTAAGTAAGAAAGTAAATACAAATGAAAATAAGAAAATGCTTTTCTTTATTGCATTTTCTGTACTGCTTTTGCTTTTTTCAAAGCTGTCAATCAACTGGCTTTGGGGCGGGCCTTCCTGCCAGAACACGCCCCCTCAGATGGACTGAGTGGCAAAACATGCTGCAGCATAGCTGATTATAGTTGGGGGAACTGCGAAGCAAATGATTGATTGCCTAAATTAACAGCAGTTGGACTCGACAGGGATCCTTCCAACTTCCCAAAGGACCAGTGGACCCTGGCCACCAATCAGGTTTCCTGACAACGTATTTTGTAGAAACTTTTAAAGTCACATGGCTGACTATCCAAACCTTTTTGTGGAGTAGCCCCTTATAAGGAAAACTGGGTTTATGGTGCCTGGCTAACGTTAATGCTGCCACAGTGTTTTTGCCAGTCAGTTAGTGGTGAGCAGATCCTAACTAACTCGGATCATTAACCCGGAGTGACGAGTCTGTAGTCTCCATTAACCCGGATCATTTGGTTCTACGTGCTGTTACACCAGGCAGCTTTACAAATTAAAACGATAAACTGCATTACTTTCTGCTCTCCTTGTAAATCATACAACCTCAGTACAACTCGCCTCAGTCCAAATGCAGATAACTTGTGTAAGACGTTTGACTCAGGGGACTCACTGGAGCTGACAGAGAGGATGGATCAGAGGAACTTCCTGCAGACAGAGCTGCTGGATACATAAGAGAGCCAGATCAGGCGGACTCAGGTTCTTCTGGCTCACTTACTAACAGATCTGAACTGCACAAGTAAATCAGGGGACTAGCAAAATGGCAGACTCAGATCCGCTTATCCTGAGTGGACCAGGATAACTTCCTGCACAGCCCAGAATATAGCGGACTCTGAATCGTGGATCTGACCTACTGTTGATCCATGCCATTACGAGTGAATCTGTAGAACTTCAGACTGGGTCCGCAAACAGATTCAGATTCGCTGATCGGACTGAATGAGCTGATTAGTGTCACTTCCTCCTCCTAGCACTAGTTGGAGTCATCAAAGGTCTGGTTAGGGAGCTTTTTAGTGAGTGATTCAGAAGAACCCAAGTCTGTAAACATTTATTTTATTCTTTTACAAGATTTATTATTTTTTATGGCCCTCCTAATGACTCAATTCTTTGATCTTTGCAGGATATAATTATAAGATTCTGTTCCATATAAACATCAAATTGATAACACCCAGAGCAAAGATAATAAACATGTTCTGATTTTAATCCTTGGAGGTGTTTTGGTGTGGTGCTTTTGAAATCTCGGCCCTGCAGTGGGGTAGTGGTGGTTCCCAAATTAGGGAAGTGCACCTCTGACCAAAAGGTTGGTGGTTCAGTTCCCCCAGCAGCAAGGCACCGCCCCCCCCACACTGCTCCCCGGGCCCTGATTTGGTTGCCAACTGCTATGTCACATATGGATTAAATACAGAGGACACATTTTGCTGTGGTGTGTCAACATTGGCAATTACACTGCACTGTAACTCCTTACTGCCCTCTTCTGGTGCGCTTGCTGACCCTGTGTCTATTTTTACTCTTCAGTGTTTCTGATGTTTTTAGATGACTGTGCCAGGAAGAGCTGGGAATTTTCATGACTTATTCAGTCATGCTGTGCTGACCTTCTGTAAGTGCACTGCAAGGTTAGTTTGATCGAAGCTGGACTCAGTTTGACTAATCACATACAACTATGTAGGGTAGAGTCCAGACATGATTTAGTCAGATAGACGTCTTCTAGCACTGCAGTCAACTGCACTGCACTCCATCCAAGCTCCTCCCCTGGGGGTTGGGGGGGCAGCTTCTCTTTAATTGCCTCTGGACTCAGCATGAAAGGAGAGCCTTGGCTGTCCATGGTCTGTGGCTGCTCTGAGATCACCTTAGGCTTCCGCGTGTCTCATAGACACCCTGTGGTCTCCACACATCTCCCCTGACTTGAGCAGCAGATGAGCACTTTGACTGGAAAGCAAAAGGTTGTGGGCCCACAGCAGATGCCCTGCATTGGGTTTTGGTTGGGCACCGTCGTCTCTTTATAGCAGACGCTCCTTTGTAACTTCTGGGCTGACCTTAATTCATATTTGTGTTCTGTCATTATTGTGTTGGCCTGTGTCATTAATCTGTGCCCTCCCCCATCAGGGCCACCTGCCGGGTGAACCTGAACCACTGGGGGTCTCTGCCATGCCGTGCTAAGCTCATTTACCCTCACTAGCGGCCTCATGCGTCAGATTTGTATTGTTATCAGATGTTTTTCTGGGCTGCTTGGACGCAATCTAGCTAATGCATCATAATGGCAAGGACAGCCGGGGAATCTGTAAACATCTTGTGTTTGTGCTGAGTCGTGCTGGACTGCGCGGCTGGGCAGCCTGAAGCACGCTGCCCATGCCAGTCTGGGATCCTTATTAAAGGCAATTGGATGCATTCAGTGCGTTTCTGCAGGCCAGTTGCCAGCTGTGCTGGTTTGGGGTTTATGCAGGCCAGATGCTTGTAGAGTGGCATGGAGCTGATTTGAGTGACGTTGTGGAACCAAGAGACATGGCTGGTGTCCGTCCACCAGTCATAATTGAATCATGGGCAGTAGTCATACAATGGATTATAGTTGGTCCGTGATCCATACAGATCCCCCCTCCCCCATGGTTCAACATGCATGTGAAATGCAGATTAAGTACAATAGTGTGAAATGCAGGTTTACTGCCCCTGTTACTTTTTAAAGTAATAATTCATTTATTCTATGGAAGAGGACATGCATTCAGGGCTTGAAATTCATCTCACAACAGGAGAGAATTCTCCCCCTATGTGTAGCACATCGGGGGGAATTATAGATTTTTGGTGAAAATGCAATAAAAGAACAGCAAGGATTCAGTAACATTAGCCATGGCATTTTTAGTGGAATACACAACCTTACCCTTGACAAACAGTTTTTGTCTAATTTGCAGCTTTTGTTCTCCTGAGAAAACTTTTCTTCTTCTTCAGGAAACAAAGTAGGAAAGCAAAGTTGTCACCACCACCCGGCCCCCCGCCCCCACGCTCGTGGTAAGACCCAAACTGCGAGATTGGTGATCTGTTGCACCCCTGATGGGCAGACATCTTCGTCTGGGGCATGTCACTGAGAAAGTGGCAAGCCTGAGGAGAGTACATGGATACACAGTGAGGTCAGAGTGTGCTTCCTGAGGAGCATCAGTGCAGAAAGCTGGAGAGAGTGTGCGGGTGCGCGCATGTGTGTGTGTGTGTGTGTGAGAGAGAGAGATATCAGCAGACTGTGGGAATCTCCTGTTGCACACCCACTCTTTTGTGCCAAAGCAGTCTAGTTAATGCAAGGGTGCAGAACATATTGCAGATCCAGACCTCATATGTCATAATGCAGGCCTGCCAGAAAACGGCTGATCTGCACACTGACCCCCAACCTCTCACTCCCACCTGTAGATGTGGGAAAACCAAGAATTCCCTTGTACTGGGAATTGTGCTTGTGCAACGGTGAGTAAAGAACCGTTATAAAGTACCACCATTGTGCACCGGACAAGTACTGCCTGAGTCAAGGTGCTCAGGCAGGGAGTGACTCCTCTGTCTTAGCCAGGGAAACAGCTTTTTTGAAGTGTATTTGTTTATGGCTGCACCATATTAGAATGAATTTCAAATGATGCGATTTCTATTGAGATAAATATTGTAAATTGAAAATTTACCCAAAATAAACTACAGCCAGCCATCTACCAGTGGAGTCAGTTACAGTGATGAAAATCATTATAATTCCTTCAGGCATGCACAGCTCATGCGAAAGCACATTTTAGACTTAATTCTTTTTATAAAACATGCTAGATAATCTTGAAAAGGAACAATCATTAAAGTTGCAAAGCTTGCCAAGTTTAGTTTCCTATGGCATTAAAAATGTTTTTGCACAACCTATGGATGATCTCAACCCAGCTCACTATCAAAGTCCTTGGGATGTGACGGTCGCATGCGCATAACATGCGATGATGATGATGACATCACGCGTCGTGCAGGCCTATGTTTGTTTTCCCCGCCTGATTCGGGCATATTTATAAAATAATGAGTCATCGGGTATCTTGGCCCTGGTTTCACACGTTGTGTTGGTAGTATCTTCTTTATAGTTGTATACTCATTACCCTGTTCCTGTCAGAGGCTGCGCTCTTCTGGATGCACGTATCGGGTCCCTGTGCCTGCTGACGAGTGCGGTGAGGCATTACGGCGTTAGGGAAGCAATAACGCGAGGAGCAGCTGTGGGGCGTCGCAGCTGCTGCCCGGCGGGACCTGTTGGTGTCTGCTGGCTGTCGGACAGCTGGCCGCTCTGCCTTAGTGTTCTGAGGTCGATTAAATTACCTATCAAGTGTGACTGTGTGAGTTTTGCACTGTCTCGTGCCCTGTGATCACATGGCATGCGGTCCATGCCGTAGCCTTGCCTTGTACCCTGTCAAAATATTTATTCATCTGGGTAGTAAGGGTATATTTGCCAAACACACAATTTAATGTTTGGATTTATGCAAATGGGCAGTGTCACATTAAAAGCAAGAAGTTCTCCTGTTCTGCACAAAGTTACTGATGCCATGTTGGGCATTGACAACAAACCTCACGAGCCAACAAATAGATGGGTGCATTGGATGGTTGCTGCCAATACTGGGGTGACGTTTGGAAAGGTTTTGAAATGGCCAAGCTGACACAGTATGACAGACATAATATCATAGTTTTATACCAACGTGAAGATCTTTTGAACATAATTTACTTATGTATATCTGTAACATCAATATTAAATGATTTCCATCTTTTTCCTTCTCTTACATTTTTGCATGTTTAATAATTAGTATTGTAACTAGAATTAAAAAGCTGATGCTTTTTACCCGCTTGTTCCTAGTGTGTAGTGGTGTTTGTGCGCCCCCTGCTGTCATAACACAAGCTTAACTCCAAGCATGAGCAGAAAGGACAGTACAGGTGCATGTAATATGGCCTCTTGTGATGTGCATATTTGCTGTTAAACAGCTTTGTCTATATGGGAGGTTTTCAAGTAAAAACTGGAATAAAAAATAAATAAAAAATCTGGGTATCAGTGCATAGATACACAGCTGACATTCGCAGTCAGTTTTCTCCAATTTCTTTAGAGTCTTATCATACTGTTTGTACATCACACATCCAGGCTTGTTTTATACACTATATGGGCAAACATATTGGGACACCTGGCCATTACACGTACGGGAACTTTAATAACATCCCGTTCTAAATCCATAGGCATCAATATGGATCTCCTTCACAACTATATCAGCCGTCACTCTTCTGGAAAGGCTTTCTACTAGTTTATGCAGTGTGTCTGTGGGAATTTTTGCCTATTTATCCAGAAAAGCATTTGTGAGGTCGAGCATTCATGTTCGACGTGATGGCCTGGCTCACAATCTCCATACTAGTTCATCCCAAAGGTGTTCCATGGGGTTGAGGTTGGGGCTTTGTGAGGGCCAGTCAAGTTTTTCCACACCAAACTCACCCAGCCCTTCTTTATGGACCTTGCTTGTGCACTGGGACACAGTTATGCGGGAACAGAAAAGGGCCTTCCCCAAACCGCTCCCACAAAGTCGGAAGCATAGAATTGTCCAAAATGTCTTGCTATGCTGAAGCATTAAGCGTTCCTTTCACTGGAACTAAGGCACCCAGCCCAACCCCTGAAAAACAACCCCATACCATTATCCCTCCTCCATCAAACTTTGCAGTTGGCCAGTGCAGTCAGGCAGGTAACGTTCCCGTGGCAACTGCCAAACTCAGACCATCAGACTGTTAGACAGAGAAGTGTGATTTGTCACTCCACAGAACACGTTTCCATTGCTCTAAAGTCCAGTGGCGTGCTTTACACCACTCTATCTGACACTAGGCATTGCATTTGCTTGCAGCTGCTCAGCCATGGAAGCCCACTCCATGAAGCTCTTATTGCACAGTTTTTGTGCTGGGGTTAATGCCAGAGGAAGTTTGGAACTGTTCGGTTGAGACAACGTAACATTGGCGACGCTTACACAATATGTACCTCAGCACTTAGCGACCATGCTCTGTTACTTTACGCGGTTTCTGTTGTTTCTAAACACTTGCACTTTTTGCAATAATACCACCAAATTTCACGGACTAACATTCTGTCACAGTTCCTCCCTTAAATTCACTGAGCTTTTCAGGACAATCTGAGGTGCGTCCAAATAATTTTGTCCATATGGTGTACTGCATGTCTGTTGCCTGCCTCTGTATAACTGCCGTTTTGAATATTCTGCAGTATCTGTTTGTACCCACTGGGTGGCAGTAAACGCTTCATTTTATTTTAGGTACCATCTATGTTCTTTGAATTCTTGCTGTGAAATGCTGGCGTTTTACAAGCGTTACTTAAGATTTAACGTCGGCCATTGAAACACAACCTTATTAGACAGATTTAAAAATGCACAGGTGCCCATCAGTACCTATAAAATTGAATATATATATATAATTGAATACAAGTTTATTTCGTTAAACATTGGAAAAAAAAACTCTATGAAACATTAAGCAGTCCAGGAACAGACCAATTCAAAGTTGACTACTGTACGTGTATCGCTATTATCTTAAGTTAAACCCTCATAAAATGAGGAGCATTTGTAATAAGCTCTTTTTTTTAAAAAACTGTTTTTTGTAAGACTAAATGAAAAGACCTGTGCATCTGAAATGGTTTTTACTGGTGGCTGATGGATCGGTGGAATCTCTTCGGTATCCTACTTATCTTACTGTTAGAGCTCTGCATGGAGCTGGTCCTCTGTGGGGAGAAGATGTGATGGACTTGTCAAATTCCTGCAAGGATGAGGAAGCAGAGAGCCGGGGGGAGGGAAGCCTGTGTGGGTTTGCCTGTGGTGCTCTATGTGGGGCTGCCTGTGGTGCTCTGTATGAGGCTCCCTGTGGTGCTCTATGTGGGTTTGCCTGTGGTGCTCTGTGTGGGGCTGCCTGTGGTGCTCTGTGTGGGGCTGCCTGTGGTGCTCTGTGTGGGGCTGTCTGTGGTGCTCTATGTGGGGCTCTGTATGGGGCTGCCTGTGGTGCTGTCTGTGGTGATGTCTGTGGGGTGCTACCTGTAGTGGTGCTCTGTAGTGCTGCTTTTGATGCTGTCTTTGGGCAGTTAGCAGGGCTGAGCAGAGGATTGTTATAGTAGGTACATAGAGAAGGCTGAGAGGTGAGCACAGAGGCTACCGTTGAGATTGGGTGACTCCTTGGCTGTTCCTGTTCTGACTGTTAGTTGCCCTGACACTAAGCACATCTGATTGGATCCAGACTTCAGCGCGCCTCTTTTATGGATGTCTGTCATTGTGAGCATGAGTCCTCACATCAGCAGCATGGCAGTGACCTTTAACGTACAACCACACCTTCTTTTATTTTCAAGCATTACATTCTAAACCCTAAAGATAAGGTTGGGTGCTGTTGTGTCAAGTACTTTTGAGTAACTTGCAAATACAAAAAAAAAGTTTCTTAAACTGATGTTGTGCCCTCCTGTGGCTCTCAGGTGAATGTACTGAATTCCTTGTTCCCTCGACAGGGGCTTTGGTTAGTCCATGGCACCAAGCAGCTCTTTCAGCAGTGCTGAGCCCTGATCAAGGTGTCAGCTGCAGACCAGGGAGAGATTCCCTGCTGTACGAGTGAGAGGGCAGCTTAACCAGGGGGTGCAGAGCCCTGAATCAGCCATATGCAGATCCTCCTCATTGCCTGACCAGTCTGCTTCAGCCTTCCCTCTTCATGTCTTCAGTATGCCTGAATCCCTTCTGGTTTTAGTTTTCAGTCAGCAGTGGCAGACAGGCTGTGTCTTTGGGCTTTTCCTGTGAGCCACCAAGCTGTCCGTCTGCTCAGGGCCTGTTCGTGATTGGGGGTGTCCTGTCATTGCTGTTTTTGATTTAATATTTGATGAGCTAGACATCCTGGTGTCAGGAGGGAGCCACCATGTCATAGTGTGTGGGCCATACCCGCGTTTGGAAAAGGGCCGTAGCCAGGCGGTGGACGGGACACCCTCTTAGAGGCGTAACAGCGGTAATGCGACTGCTGTTCAGCCCCAGCGATAGGCATCAGAAGCACAATGGTGTGTTAGTAGATGGTGCTTGCCCTATTCTGGGGCCAACAAAGAGGGCAAGAAAAAATGAAAACAAGCAGCAAACAGCTGGGGTGTGGGGGTGGGGGCAACCTGGCGAGGGCTAACCAGCGTGGTAAGCATGCTGAAGGTGAAGTGGGGTGGTGTCAGACGCCAAGCCGAGCTGCCACGCGCATACATGTCTGGCATGGACCTGCCGGAGGTGTTCCACGACCCGCAGATGCTCCTGATTTTCGCTCTTATGGTCGTCCTGCCCTTCTCCTTCAGACTCCTCAGGTGTGGTGAGTGTTATTGGCGATCACTGTGGCATTCGGAGGTACAGAACTGGGGGCAGGACGTGCGCTGTTTCGCAGACTCGCTTCAGCTCTGGGCATCGCAGACCGCAAAGAGAGTGACTGGGTGTTACTTGGGGGTGTACATGAAGCTGTGTTGGCACGGTGGAGCAGGGGTTAGCACTGTTGTTTCACACGGCTGGCATCAGGGTTTGAGTCGCCGTCATGGTTCCATGTGTATGGAGTTTGCATGTTCTCCCCAAGTTGTTGTGGGGTTTCCTCTGGGTACTGTGGTTTCCCCCCACTGTCCAAAACATACTGGGGTTAATCGGAGTTGCCAAACTGCCTGTAGGTGTGAATGGTTACAGTCTAAGAACATGCTGAGATTGGAGTTGCCAAATTGCCCATAGGTGTGAAGGGTGAGTGAGTGTGCCCAGTGATGGTTTGGTGCCTGGGTGGTTCCCTGCCTTGTGCCTGTAGCCTCTAGATCCTGAATAGGGCAGCAGTTACAGAATGGATGGATGGGGTATATCAATCTAGATTGGATGTTTCATTAGCACTGCTGACAAAGTAACTTAACAAAAATGATAGAGAAACAAACACTGTTACATCACTGAAGCACCTGCTTATCAGTGGGACTTAAATTTTGCCTTTTTACCTAATAGAGGTAACCAGCAGTACCCTGTATTTGTGGAATTACCCGGTCATGGCCACTAGAGGTCCATTGGTGAATGCTGCTAAAGGGTCTAGGGCAGTGGTCTAGAGAAGACGAATATAAGAAGGCACCAGAAGGCATGTGCAGAGACCGTTTGGGTGTAGTGTTGTCACAATACCCATCCATCCATCCATTTTCCAACCCGCTTATCCTGTTCAGGGTCGCGGGGGGTCCGGAGCCTATCCCGGAAG
>JAODKL010000062.1:12693514-12717212 GCA_026780765.1 Petrocephalus schoutedeni | reverse complement strand
CCTGTAAAAATGTGCTGGTACTATACAGTCTGTAGATACTTTTGTAATACATGACTCAACATGCCCAGTCTCTTTGCGGCGCGATGGTATTCCTGTCGTACAGACAGCCGAGTAGGGAAGTCTATCACTATGACCTACAATTGATGTACAAAAGTATAAAAAAATTTAATTGTGTTTCAACAGAAAAAATTAACATCAATTTGCGTTATTTCTTGAAAAGATATTTGCTAGCTTTCATCTACCTTTGTCCACCGGCACAAAACACTTTGGATAAGGTTGGCAGAGTCCCTCCCAGACTGCTCAATGGTGTTTCTTTGGGTGATGTTGTTCCCAGGAGCTAAGAGGCACACAAGGTCCGGGGAGTAAGGCATATGTACAGCATGAACCTCGCGTCGAAGAACAGAAGCACTTGCCCCCGGAGTGCAACTGTAGCCAAAGGAAAGGCACCCTTCTGGCATGTGCACAAAGCTATCGACTAGGCTTCTCAGATGGGAATCACCCACAACCAGAACAAACTGTAAAAAAAGAAAAAGCTAAAATTCGGAAAACAGTTGAGAACATATGTCACTGCAGAATAATGTGGCAATGTACAAGACATTGTAAATGAAACGCATGATATACAAAAGAAATATGATGTTAATAAACCCTAATTTTGCATTGGGACTGTATTAGAAACCCTGCAGTCGTTCTGCTGATGCTTCTTTGATACATCTGGCATATGAATCCTTTAGATTTGTGCTATGCATATGCACATTACCTGTATGAAACCAGGTCTATTTTCACGTTGGAGGACTATGTCTAAAACCCAGCAAACTTTTTGCTGACGCTTATTTGATATGTCTGGCACTTGTTTCTGTTTCATCAGTGATACTATAATGTATCTGCATAGGTTGAAGCTGACACAATCCTTTAGATTTCTGCTATGCATAGGCATATTACCTGTATGAGACCAGGTCTAATTTCGTGTTTGGAGCACTATGTTTAAAACTTTCTGCTGACGCTTATTAGATATATCTGGCACTTGTTTCTGTTTCATGAGTGGTACTCTAATGTACCTGAGTAGGTTTGACGCTGAGACAATCTTTTAGATTTGTGCTATGCATATGCATATTACCTGTATGAAATCAGGCCAAATGTCGTGTTGGGGGGACTACGTCTAAAACCCTTATTTAATTTAAATCCATATTTATTTAATCTAAACCGCTTATTTGATATGTCTGACACTTCTTTCTATTTCATCTGTGGTACTATAATATATCTGTATGAAATATCTGTATGCATATTACCTGTATGAAACCAGGTCTATTTTCACGTTGGGGGGACTATGTCTAAAACCCAGCAACCTTTTTGCTGATGCTTATTTGATATATCTTGAATTATCATATTATTTTCGATTCAATCGATTGATTGAATTGATTGAATTATCTAATTGATTCTTAATCGGAAGAATTTTTACAGTTGAAATCAGCAGGCAGTCCCTGGCATACAGGTCACCATTTGTGATGGCTGCTATCATATTATGTGACCCTAGCGTAAATCTTGCAAAAATATATTGGAACAATCAAACCTTTTTCAGGTGACAACTTTGTGCCTGAACATTTCATAATCAGAAGAGTTTTTAAGGTTGAAATCAGCAGGCAGTCCCTGGCATACAGGTCACCATTTGTGATGGCTGCTATCATATTATGTGACCCTAGCCTAACTCTGGGTTCACCATTTCTGTAAAAGAGCATGTATTTATATTATGAATGTTATAAATGTATATAAAACAAATAAAAAAATAAATATATGTACACACACACACATCTTTGCTATTTTATAAGTTGACATCTTAGTGGTAATCTTAGTGGTACGACCTATATGTGTCCCATTATTGAGACTCTCGCTTTATTTTAATTTGCCACTGTATTGGCGTGTAAAATCAGATTTCCGTCGTAAAAATTACATTTAGAATGCACACTGACTATGCAATTTAATTTTACTCTATTCATGGATTGTACGCATTATCCATGAGACTTTAAACATTATAAGGCATGTTCATAAACTATGCTGTACAATGCATCCGTCATAAAAGATAAAACTCTGGTGGGTTCGTCTGCATAAAAACGAGTCGAGTCGAGCGACAGCGCTTTTCAACCGCAGACTTACGTAACTTGCGTACCAAGCTCGTGCACGCGGGAGTTTGCGCCTCCTATGGTCACAGAATATGGTGTAACACCTGTTTCTGTTATCTAACCCTCTCCAGTGACATGCAGTGTGTTGTTGTCAAAATAATATTAGCTTGAATGAAACTGTCCGTTTGATTTTTCTGTAGGAAAATTTATCATTCAATCGATCAATCGTTAAATTACGATTCGATACATTAATCGGGAGAAAAGTCGTTAATGGCAGCCCCACAATATTGGTTGCAGTATGAACTATACAACCTTTTGTAGACTTTGTCACTATATTAAAAAGGAAAAATCTTCGCACTGCATTGCCAATCTAAGCATAAAATTGAATTGAATAGTAATCACGTTGTAATCAAGTTAAGAGATTTTCAGGAGCAGTAAATAAACACACTAAAAAATTGTTTATATTTTTTGAAATTGTTTATATTATTTATATGTATTGTTATACTTTATATTATTACAATCCGTAATAGAACAGATCTACACTATTTTGCATGCCTTCTTTGGCTTGTGTCTCAAAGCAAAAACTCTGCTAACAACTGCAGGAATCTATATTTAGTTTGTCGTTTGTATCCGAAGAGTCAACACTAATCAACAGGACCTCACCAAATCGTATGGAGTGGAACACAACCCACGGGTAAAAAGAATTGCAGACTCTTGTCTTAATGTGGAAATATTTAATCGACTACAACATTTTTTTTAGCCCGTAAGAAAAATCCACGTCACATCTATACTTCAGCTGTAGCTCATACAGATTAATATTTCATTAATAATATTTCATTAATTCAGAAATAAGACACCCGTCTCTCTAAATTCTTTGTACTGCACCTTGTGTTGGTCCTTTCAATATTCAGCTAAATTTGGGCTGTTTGCCCCCTTTGTCAGCATTGTATTGTGGCACAACTTGCATACATGCTTGTATACATGCATATGTCCTGCAGTTTTGTGCTTTCATTTGGTTCAAAGTATTTCCAGACATCACTCCAGCTACACTCTTTATCGATTAAGCATGGTGCCGAATGCTCTGATGCTTCTGAACTAGACATCTTACTTTAATACCCCGCGTGTGAGGCTGCACTCAGGTCTGCGAATGCGTATCAGTAGTGTCCGAGCCTCAGTGGTCATCGCAAACCAAAAGTGCAGGCTGTAGAATCGACACCAATGAAAATTACAATTGAAAGCATTTCATACCGTATGGAATCCATACTTTAGGTACAGGTACTTTTGACAGCACTGTTGGGTGGTGAGATGGCCTGGGCTATGTCTGCCATGTAGCTTTAGTTTGATGGCTCCTGGGGGGTGAGGATTTGCAGACTACCCTAACCTCACCCTAACCCCAGGCTTTACACGGGCCCTGCCTGCTGTTGTAACCTTCATAGGGCTTTTCCCCCCAAGCACTTGCTGCATCCTCATTAGCCAGTGGGCCTCACATGACGAGAGCTGTGTAAACGGACCGCCAACTCGCTGCCGGTGATGCTGATATGGCTGGCAGTTTGGAAAAATCAATAATGAGGGCTGTGAGGGTCTCTGGAGTGTTATTCAGGAAAACCGAGTAGGAGAAGCTGATTCTGTGGTAGCCTTCTAGGGCATAAAGTATATGTGGCTATATTAGTGCATATGTGGGCGACATGTATACAGACGCACAGGGCACAGGACTGGGGTACAGCCTGGATGGGATGTTCACTGAGCCCTATGGCTATAATCTGTGCAGCAGAATGTCTCCTGCGCGTGAGGTTTTCTATTGCGTCCAGAGGACTTCATCATGCACCATGCTCCTGTCTCACCCCATCCATCTCCTGCATGTGACCAGAGGAGCCGAAGGTGCGGACGGCGTGGAAATGCTATGGTGAAGGTCAAACGGTGGACCAGGCGTTCAGATCACTCCTCTGGGCGCCAAACTGCGTCTGCGGGTTTACGGCGGCGCTGTGATGTTGGGGGATTTCGTCAGCCGAGGAGGAAGGAGCGCTTCATAGAGGAGAGGGACGGTGACGGGCAGAGGAGAATTGGGGGACTCACCGCCTCAGGCGGACAGCCACTCCTGCTGCATCGGTGACTTCCTGCGCTGAAAAAAACACTGTAGCTGGGCATCGGAGGGAAAAAAAACACTGAAAATCTGTTTCTGATTCTTCAGTCTGTAGCCTTCTGATCATATTGGGAGCAGCCCAGGGGAGAGTGCAGTGTGGCAAGAGCGCTGCTTGGTCTCGGAAGGAGCAGTTTGACGCTGTTTTTGTACGTCTGACTGTGCCATGGACACGATCGATAGAAGCTACCACTCTTCCTCAGTTAGTAGCTCGAGAGAAGTGTGGCAGCTCTGGAAACCGCGTACAGCGGTCAGGGGGTCATCAGCGTGTGACCCCAGTGCACTGGCAATGAGAATAGCAGAGTGCATCCATCCCATTTGAGCATCCTCTGCAGAGAGTGCAATGTGGCACCCTGAACAAGAGCTTGGTGCAAAAAAAATATATACCCACAGAAGTGAAAGTGCTGTCTGCTTTGCACACGAGAGAAGCCTTTTCGCAAGTTTGTTGCAGCAGCCATGCGAGACGTGTCACATCTGCACCCCCGTGACTGAGGAGCCGGAATTGACCACATAAAGGGAGGTGGCGTCCCGGGGCTGATAGGACACTCCGCCCTCCCTCTCTTTCCCTCTCTCCCATTCTGCCTCCTGCTCCCTCTATCGCTGACTCCCCCCCCCCCCCCCCCCCCTTGCCGTTCATGCTGGATCGCCTCAGTCCAGAGTTGCTGGCTTATACCCCCGGTGAGCAGCTGTGGCTCTTGGCTTGGCTGCCCCTTCAGGGCATTTCACATTCAGGGACTACCCACCACCTCCTCCGGCTGTACCCCCACTGGCTAGTGGGGTCCTGGAGCTCAGGGGGGCCCAGGCGAGGCAAGAGCCGGCGGTGATTTTGGTTTGATCCATCCGTGAGCCCTGGGTGAAGGGGAGAAGGGGGCTGTATTGTTGCCCCGCGATGTGACCGGCCTGACATGATGACCCTGGATGGCCTGGAGATCATCGCAGTGCTGGTGGTCGCCGCGCTCTTCGTCAAGGTCCTGGAGCAGTTCGGACTCTTCGAACCCGTAGGAGGGGAAGGTAATGTCATTTTGGAGCCCGTGTTCAGTCCTCCGAGAGCCACTAGTGCCTGCAGGCGAGAGTCCATCCGGTTATGCCTGTGTGGGCATCTTCTCGTCTGCGGTGGTCTGGAAGGAAGTCTGTGTTGAGGAGAGTTGGGTGGGTGGGCACTGCAGACTCCTAAGTGCTGATTAGCGATGGTGATGTGGACCGGGTGAGAGGTGTCACGTTTCTGGTCTCGCAGCCGGCGATGCACTGATGGCACGGTAACGACATGTGCTCCATTACAGGTGTCGCCTCGGTGTGTGTCGCGGTGTGTGTGCTTCTGGGAGAGCCGTATATCACTGCAGCGGGCTCCTGTGCTCCGAGGCCAGCCTGTACGGGGGTATCGGGGAACAGAGGCATTGTGGCATGAATAATTCATTACTGGGTGTGAACTGAGTAACTACAGAACTGAGCACTGAGGCCCCTGGCAGCAGAACCCTGCGGGGGTGTTGGTGCTTCTCAAGCTGGGGGGAGCCCGGCATGCGGCCGCCGTCCCACTGTGTTCGGAAGACGCTGGCTGCCCGGCCAAAGAGCTCCGTACCTGGAGCGCCAGCAGCCAGCCTGTCATGTCCCTGCTCTTGTCTGCTGCCGCTTCCTGGGCCGGCAGGGTCTCCTCTCAGCGGCCGCCGGGCTCCTATCATTCCCTGGTGTTCTGAGGCATGGATTATAATTGTCCTAAAGTGGCTTGCGCATGGTGGGGGTGACACTTTAATGCCCGGGCTGAGTGGTTGCTGCCAGTGAAGGGTAGCTGTTGTGGTGTGACATGGAGCAGCGAGCGTGGGGGAGCCGTTTTGTGCATCCCGACGGACCAGCAAGGACACCCCCCCCCCCCAGATAAATGTTGCGAGGAAAGAACAAGAACGTGACAAGGAGGAAACTCCCAAGGGCCATATAGAAGACCGTAAAAATCCTGGTGTGGGGTGGCACTCCATCTCACTCCATGGGCACTGGGTGTCTGGGTTTGGTGAGACCTTCAAAAAGCCAGCCTGTTATTGTTCCAAGTTTCGATGGGGCTGTTAGTGTTACAACATGGTGGACATTCACTATCAGCGCCCCCTGCTGTTTGGGTAACTGAAATGCATGTTTTCTTATTCCTCTAACGTTGGCCTCAACCACATAAAAAGTGTCCAACCATCTGTTTATATGGGTGAGATTTCAACTAGCAAAAACTCTTACATAACAGCATTGTGTAAAGTCTTAAGACTGTAGGAATATAGAAAGTCTTTCAAAGCAGCTGCACAAGCTTCATGCAGGAAACATCCATAGAATGGGGAGCACTTTGTAACACAGTCAGTGTATCTGCGCGTCACTGTGTCTTCTGCAGTTCTGTGTTCTTCCTCTGTGTGTGCGTGGGTGTGCGTGCATGTGTGTGTCACCTCTAGAGGGTGCAGGGTGTTCTGGGACTCACACAAGACTTTGCAGGAGGCTCACTCTCTCACAGGAGGGTTTTCACAGACCGCTGATGATTCGGATGCGAGTCCGTGCGGTTAAACTTTCCCGGGGGATTCCAGTCTGTCTCAGCGGGCATCCGGCCGGACCGTCCAGTACAACACAAAGGGAAACTTAATTTTATAAAAATCTGTGAATGCAATGAAAAAAATTAAATCTTTTGTTTTGTTTGTTTTCTTATGGTTAAGGGCTTGGTACGGGTTAAGGTTTTCCTAGTTGGGATTAAGGTTATGCCCATAGAAATGAATGGAGAGTCCCCACAGAGATATAGATAGCTAATCTGTCTGTGTGTGGGAGGTGTGAGGGTGATGCGGTATGATCCAGGGGTCAGGAGGCACTCAAAGCTGCATTCCGTCCACCACCCCAAGTAGCACCGAGTCCGGCTCAGTCAGTATCAACACCTTGGTTCTGCTCCGCCTCACATCAGCTTTCACCCAACAGCGGAAGATCATACGTTCCACAGTCTGTCTGCGTTTCACTCTCTTCCTTTCAGCTTACTAAACCAGCCTGGAGCCCTGTATTGTGCATTTTAGAATGCTGTTCCATCCATCTTACTGCTGACACAACATCGGGTCTCCGTGCACAGATAGCCACAGGCGGCTGGGAGATGCAGACCTGCAGAACCACTGGCCTCGAGGAAGTGCTCACTGCTTCAAGAAGAGCTCTGAGGCCCTGGAGAAGCGGGAGCATGGATCCTGGGTCGGCAGGGCGGGCAGGCAGACAGCCATAGGCGTGTGAAGCCAGACGACGGCTGAATGCACATAGGGGGGCTGAGCCCCAGCCCACCAGGTACAGCAAGGAAGCTGCGTAATCAGTGGACGTGACCAGACCGTGGCTTGATCCGCCCTATTTTTGGCACGCCTCTTCTGTTGCTCTTATTGTGCGGAATCCGATCTTAACTACATTACACGCAGATAATGGGATTTTCCCTGGAAAAATGACACGCCAATTGATTTGGTCTGTTTTCAGGTCCATTTCAGGTCATATGTTTTAGGTGTAACGGGATACGCAGTGACGAAGCTCCCCCCCATAGCTGGGCCTCCCATCAGATCTTGGAGGGATCAAAAACCTGTTGGGCTTAATGATGCCCATGATTAAAAAGGGCACCATGAGCACCCTGCCGGGCACTTTGCGTATCTCTAAGTCCCTCAGGGATGCTCACTTTGAGGCTGTCGTGCAGCACCTGTCTCCGTGGGATTCCCGTGACTTGTCACTGGGCAGCGCCGTGCTTCCCGTAACCTGAGGACGGCACACGTCACCATGGGAGAATCGCAGCGAGTCATGTAACCCGGGTGCCTCTGTGATGTCATCACACAGCTAGAGAGCGACCCCTCACTTTCGCCGTGGCTGGGTTCATGGTTTTAATGGAGAGAGAAAAACCGTGTCGTGCAGCTTGCTTTGTCCTTGTTTGTCCTCCTTTGGCCTCCTGATGCCAGTGCAAAAATGGCATTATGCTGCCTCTCTGAGAGGTGCTACAAGAATAATATAGGTGAGAGGTGCTGGCTACCCATCCCTATAATTCATTGTATCGCATTCATAAAGTATTATAAACAAAACTATAAATATTTGTATTTATAGATACACTATAGATACCTTTATAATGCTGTACAAAGCAGCTACTCTGGGCAGAGTAGATGTACTGAACGGGGTCAGCTGACTGGAGTCTCTCCTCACTGAGAGAGAAGGAGTGAGGACGCTGGACACCCACGCAGGGACATCCAGGGGTTTGGGGTGTGTCCTCCCAGCTGTCCGTCTCTAGCCAGGAGTCGGAGGTGGGGGGCAGGCTGAGTGGGGCCGCTCTGCCCGATAACAGGGTGTTTTGGTTTTGTGAGTGGCCAGCACCCCGTCAGTGACCCTGTAACCGTCCCGCAGAGCGCTGGCCTGTACTGCCAGAGGATTGGTTGCTGTTCACACGGTGCTGTACTACAGAGCAGCCTTTGGGTCCGTCCTCGGTTTCCCTTCCGTTCTTCGGACAGCGGCCCCCGTTGCTGATTATTACATGCTGAAAGCCAGGATAGCAAACCGCTCCTTCTGCCGCGGGTCCCACTTTCCCCGCTGCTGCCCTTGTGCCTTCTCCGACACATACACACGGTGCATTCCGCGAGGGCGCGCAGTACAGGGGGCGCTGTTTCGCATACGTGATTACTGTGCATGTGCATGTGAGAGTGGGTGTGTCCTCCTCCGTGCTGGCTGTGGCTCCCCGGTACACACAGGTAAATTATCGATTCCGCTTCATTGTTCTGATGAAGAATTTTTCTGCAGTAGAATAGCATCACCAAAAAGAGAGCTGGAGTGCCAGCTGAGGAGCATCTCTCCTATGGGGAGTACGACAAGCTGTGTCCTTCTGGGTCATTAGGTCCAGAGCAGATGGGCCAAAACTGGCTGGAGCACCAATGTGACACACAGAAGGACACACATAGGATCATCTAGGGACATAGTACTAGTGTGCTGGGGTACCACAGCACTGACAGACCTCAAACAGGGCCTGTGCAAAGGCTGTGCTGCTTGGGTCTGTGCGGAAGCCAGGCTTGCTCCTCGTACTGCGCTGTCATCCTGTCTCCAGGCATCCAGGCGTGTGTGTTGCTTGCTCCTGCTTGCTCCTGCCCTGTCTAACCTCTCTGCTGTGGTTGGTGACTTGCAGGTCATCCTCCCTCCAGCCAAAGCAAAAAAGCCATAAAGCAGAGATTCCTCAAACTGCTGCCATGCTGCAGGCCCAGCTCCACCCCCGCAGTCAGTCAATGCAAGTGTTCCCCTGCGTCCTCTCCCTCGTCTGTCTCTGGCAACAAGGGCCCTCCCCAGTCTACAGAATGCACCATACACTCGCGTTAGATTGACAGTGCGTGTGGGCCAATCAGCATTGCCGGCGAAAAGTGGGATGGGAAGGCGCAGGGTGGGCGTTTTAAGGGCGGCTGGAGGCACAGGGGGAGGGGTTTCTGTGTTAACTGAGTACTTGGATAGAAGTTGCTGGGGACACTTGTTATGATGGCAGCGTTAATGTTATCACAACCCAGGTAAGGCGCATGAGCTGGCACACTCTGCCCCATCGCAAACACCTTGTTCATTGCGGCACTTCATTTACTCCATCGTGATCTCCAAGTGTGTGCCTTACCCTTACAGTAAAAAAAATACAGTGATCAAATATGATTTCAGGCAAGTGCCATTTTGAAGTAGAAATGTCTGTGCTCCTGGGCAAGTGTTTGTACTCATTTGCTTATACTGCATGTGGCTGAAGAGCAGACTAAGGGGGCAGGCTGGCTCAGAAAACCCCTATGAGAAGTGTGCCTCCTGTCTGTAATCGCCTTACAGAATGTCAGTGCGTACTTCTTGGGATATGTCGAAGTACAACAAAAGTTTAAGACTGTCCCAATGGGCAAAGTGTAGTTTTCAGTAATGTAGTTCTCTCGTAGTTTAGACTATACCATTTATATTTTATATAAAGGATGATAAATTAGAAGTAACCGAGCTTACTTTGGGCAGGCAGTTTGTAGCGGCTGTGATCGTGGATGGACTAGGACAGGAATAGCGTCACTAGGGTTTGCTGATGGGCTTATGAATATACAGGACTTCTTCTTTAGCCTAACTTAGCGTACTGGATTGCTTATGATGCATCCTGAGTGCTCCCCTGTACATGTTACCTAATGTCTTAGACGGCATGGTGTGACTCTCTTTGAAGGTGTGTTAAGGTGCTCTGCTGCCCCCCCACAGACACTGTTGAGGATGACTTTGAGCTCACCACCGTGTGCCACCGACCGGACGACCTGGACAAGCTACAGGAGCAGACAAAGTTCACGAAGAAGGAGCTTCAAGTCCTTTACCGGGGCTTCAAGAATGTGAGTCCCTCCTCCACACTTTTACTGCCTCCACTAGCTGATGATAGCACTTTCCAGGGAGTGTGACTTTGTGCCATGTACTCCTCAGGAGTGTCCCAGCGGAGTGGTCAGCGAGGACACCTTCAAGCTCATCTACTCCCAGTTCTTCCCCCAAGGCGGTGAGTGTCCCCTGAGCCAGCTGTCGTTGCTGTGGCCCAGCCCATGTGCTCCAGCTTCCAGACAGGACTGAGCAAGATGCCACAGTGCTGTGCAGTGCCATCTTCTGATGGGCAAAAAAAACACATTCGCTCTGAGTGTAATTGCCTGGAATGGGGAAGAACTACTCCAGTTATGTTGCTTGTTTTATATGTAACTATTTGTGGACTGCTGGATCTGTGAATTTCCCCATGGGGATGAATAAAGTATCTATCTATCTATCTTGGGTTATTGGATTACTTATTGCATTATATGGTCAATGTGCACCTTCCTTTCAGATTCCAGTGCATATGCGCACTTCCTGTTTGACGCATTTGACACTAACAGGAATGGGTCTGTCAGTTTTGAGGTGAGACCTTCTCGCGAGGTGCTGCAGTTTCATTGGCATGGCTCATCATGTACGTGTGATTGCATTTGTGGCTCTTGACGTCTTTCTAAGCAGAGATCCCTGCTGTCCGTCTTATCTCGTCCAGGACTTTGTCACAGGCCTGTCCATTATCCTTAGAGGATCTGTCAACGACCGCCTCAACTGGGCCTTCAACCTGTATGATCTCGATAAAGATGGCTGCATCACCAAAGAGGTACCTTTCCTTGCTAGCAGACATCCGCACACACGCACGCACACACGCACACACGGCGCCCCGGGGCACTCTGGGCACATCTTGGATTCACTGGTCTACTGCCCCCTCGCAGGAGATGATGTACGTCATGAGGTCCATCTACGACATGATGGGGAAGTACACCTGTCCCAGTCTGCATGAGGACACCACCAGGGAGCACGTGGAGAGCTTCTTCAGGGTGAGAGCCTGCTGCCCAGACAGATATTGAAAATGTTTGATTGCGCTGTAGACACGCTGATCTGGCATCTGGCGCTTCTGATGGGGCCTCTAAGGTCGCTCCTCGCGGCCGTACTGTGCCATAGCTGTCACCTTACCCCATTGGTTTTTGTAGATCTTTGAACCTCCACCGATGCTTAGTGCAGGGTGTCTCAGAAGCTCTTTGCTGGTTTTGCTGAGAATAACCTGTGTTGCTTCGGGGTGTTTCTCTCTCAGAAAATGGACCGCAATAACGACGGCGTGGTGACCATCGCGGAGTTCATCGAGTCATGCCGGAAGGTAGACGCTGGGAGCTGTGGGCCTTGCTGGCTTTCGATCGGGGGTGTCATGCAGTGCCTGCACTCAAACTGGGCCATAGCCCTTTTGGGGGGGGCTTTCTCACTTTTGTCCGTCTCTGTGTCCCCTGCTTTTTAGGATGACAACATCATGCAGTCCATGCAGCTTTTCGACAACATCATCTAGATCCCGTCACCATGGTGATGGCAGAAGAATGTGGGCAGGCGAGTCCCATGCGTATGGACTGGTCCACGGCACCCCCTACAGCCCTGGCACACCCCCCCCCTTTCCATGGGACAAGGGCATCTTTCCATTCAGTTCATCTCTTCGCCAGAGAGACAGCCAAATTGGGGCCCACACCTGGGAAGCATCTCTCGTGTGTGGGGTTCATCCTTTTTCTTTCTGGTACCATGCCCATGTTAGGAATGCTGGCCCAGCAGCAGGACCCCAGTGCTATACAAAGGACCTCTTACCAGCAGATCGGCAGCAAACAGAGCTATATATTACCCCTGATAAGGAATGCCCAGCTTACCCCGAATTGCATGCTGTGAGAACCTGCCCATGCTGTTTGTCCCCGGGCCACTTTCACCCCGGACTCTTACGTAACAGGCCCAGAGGACAATGAAGAGCTCACCTCTGTGTCTTGCTTTGTGGTTACATCTTGACGGTGCTGGGGGTCCCCAGTCAAAACTACAGCCACAGGTTATTCCTAACCCTAACCTGTTCAGGGAGAGAAACGCACCGCCATAATGAGTGAGCCGGGAGTCGCCCTCTTGTGCTTGTAGGATGGATGTCTATGTACGGCCCGCACATTCAAAGAACAAGGCTCTCATCAAAGGAAGGGCCGTCTGTGTGGTAGTGACAGCTTATCCACCAAGCCGCCCTGAGAAGAATGGTGCTCTGGGTTGGGGTCAGGCTGCGAGGTCCAGTCAGACACGCTCTGGATCACAAACGGCGTTTTACTTAGGGAGCAGGCCCAAGCCGGTGGGTACTGTTCATCATGCAGTTTTGGAGATTTTGGGAAACCCATTTAGCCGAGTAAGATGGGTAAACCATCACGCTGTTTTTTTCTGTAGCATAGCAGAAGGTGCGCCAAACGCTTGCTAGCTAACTTCACGCCGGACCAGAAGAAACCCCTGTATATATCTGCATGTAAGCTAGATGCGGGCCAGCTACATTTAGTGTGTGTCCAGTGAGCCTGACAGGCTTGGCGCTTCTCAGCCACATTTTGTACAGATACGACAGTAAAATCGTAGCTGCTGTGCACCGGCGTTGCTTGTGAACTCATTCTGAGTGACGCACTCTGTCATGCTGTGTGCCTGAGAGCCAAGTTGCTTTTACCTCAGGCAGGAGTCTTGCCCAGCAACTAGAAGTGCAGCCCCCTGGGCAGTAGTGCATTCCGCCTACCAGGATGCGATTTATCACAAGGATTATGTCATTTGCATCATGTGCATGGGCACTTTAGCGGATATAGACAAACTTAGGAAAAGTGAAAAAATTCCAAATCCAAAAAATTTTATTTCTCACATTCACAAGAATAAGTAATAATTTAGCTCGTCAACAATGTTTATACAGATTTCTGACTGCAGCCTCTGAACACCTTTACTAGGCCTGAGAGGAGGAAGCTGCTGTCATAATGATGGGCTAAAGGATAGATATGTAGGGTCCAAGATGGCAGGAAGACTCCCCGCCCCCAAGTGCACAGGTAATGGGGAAATGACCAAGTCAGGGGCTGGTGAGACTGAAACCCATCACCACCCGTCATAAAAGCACTGTGCCTGTGACCCTTAATTCAGAACAAGTCCCTTATGGATAGAGGTGTCCCAAAAGCCAGCTGCAGTTAACAAACTGAAGAAGGATCTGAGATGACAGGTTAAATACCAAAGGTGGACTGATTCACTATGTGAGGAAAACTGCAAGTAGACCGGGCTGTCAAAGAGCAGCAGGTCTTCAGAGATTGGGGGGGGCGGTCACTGCGGTCGGTGGCAGCCCAGCACAAAGACCTGGTCAGGCATTCATTTGGCCACCCTGCGCAGCTCAGCAAGGACCCAGATGGCCAGGGTAAGCAGGGCCAGCGAGCCGGACTGGTGAGTTGCTGCCATAGGCGTGGGCACATACAGGAGTAGGGTGCTGATGCCCAGGCCGACCTGGGAACACAGCGGGGGGTGCACAGATGAACCCCCTTTAAGAATTATATGGCACAGTACCACTGTAATGTCACACTCCCACTCTCCGCAAACCCACCTGGGCATAGGCCATGGCTAGCAAGCAGCTGAGGGCTATTTTGGCCCTTCGGGGCAGCAGCACCCTCCTGGAGAATAAGTAGAGACCCGTGATGGCCGTCACCGTGGCGATGCCCTATAACCAAACACAAAGCGGACACCTCCTCTCCGTGACCAGTGCATTCGAGGGCTGTGAGGGCGAGTGTGTGGACACAGCCAATCGGTGTTGGAGAGTTCAGCCACTCACCAGGACACGGTGGTCAAACTGCACAGTGGTGGGGTTCTCAAAAAAGTTCTTGAGCATGGGGGAGAAGGCTAGCAGGTCATCAGGGATCCAGCGATCAGCCATCTTGGGGAAGGAGTTGTAGACCAGGCCAGCATCCAGGCCAGCCACAAATGCCCCTGGAACAGCAGGGGTGGTGGCACTGCGTCAGTCACACCCCAGTGCTAGAATCCCACTGCCTTTGTTTCATTTAGCGGTGATGGGTCAGCTGTGGGCTATAGCAGCACATCTTACAATTAAATGTCACATATTTAACACTGACTGGGGAATCATGGCTGGTTAATCTAGAAACAGAAGTGAAACACCAGCGAGAGGGATGCAGGCCCAGGCACCACCACTGGGGATCCTGCCTGTTTGCAGGACCTCCTCACCTGAGAGGGCAGTGAGGAAGACCAATCCTCCCGTCCCGCGGGCAAACCGACGGAGCGTGGCCAGCTGGCGTGAGTCTGGCAGCTTCCAGGAGGAGGTAGAGACATCAGTGTTAGGCATGCCCATAACCTACCATCAAGGACACAGAGGTCAAGTCCTCAATATTTTAACAATCCTGACTATGGCCCTGGCATTAAGTTTTAGATATACAGATATGGATGACCAGGCCTTAGAGTAAATGGGGGGGTATACCTTCTGTGCAGGCAGCAGCAGGGACAGCCCCGTCCACAGGCTGGCACAGTACAGCAGAAGCGCAGAGCCCAGGTGAGCCGCCAGCCGGTACTGGCTCACGCGCGGCACGTCGTAAGACTCAGGCTTGTCTTCCAGGCCACTCTTCACCATGTACCAGCCCAACAGGCCCTAGATGTCAGCAAACACCGTGATCAGTGGGACCCTCCTGCTTGACGGGAGAAGGCCGCTTCATTGCTAATTTAGTGCCATAACCTCTCGCTGTGTCCAGTGTTAACACACAAACTGACTAACACCATTTGCCAACAATCCACACAGCACAGCTCTGGTTCACTGGAGCCCATGCACAGCCCCTCTCACCCCTAGCATGCTAAAGGGACATCCAGCCATACCTGGAACGTGACCAGGCTGGAGAGGCCCAGCACACAGCCCTTCATGGAGCGTGTGAAGTAGCCCTTCCTCCAGAAGTACACCATGGGCAGGATGTAGGCCAGCCCCACCAGCCGGCCCCACATACGATGTCCCCATTCCATGTAGAAGATTGCCTTGAACTCGGGTAGGGTCATGTTATGGTTCAGTCTGCACAAAGACAAGGAGCAGCTGACCACCCTCATTCTGTTTACTTACTCAGTTTAGACCAGCATTACTCAACTAGGTCCTTGGGGACCACCGCAGGGTCCACATTT
Organism: Petrocephalus schoutedeni; assembly: GCA_026780765.1. Taxonomy (NCBI): domain Eukaryota; kingdom Metazoa; phylum Chordata; class Actinopteri; order Osteoglossiformes; family Mormyridae; genus Petrocephalus; species Petrocephalus schoutedeni. The sequence goes on along the minus strand of JAODKL010000062.1, from coordinate 12,701,531 downwards.
TGTTCTCTCCCTACTCCCTAAAATGTAAACTGCCTGGCAGGGAGCAAAAACGTGGACTGTCCAGCGGTCCCCGAGGACCAGGTTGGGGAACCCTGGTTTAGACCATAACTTTGCTGTTATCCTTAGTGTACCACTCCACTACTATAGGTACATTGCACAGGCGTAATGACCACAGTTATTTTCACATTCTCCACTCACATTTTAAACTCTGGGTACTGCTGGTACTTCTGGAATTCTGCCTCCCACTCGGCATCAGTCTGTGGGGGCTTCATCTCTTTGACCAGGTGCCAGTCCACCATGGAGAGACCTGATTCGGTCAGCCTGTTGACAGGAGCGTTGCACAGTGGATAAGCAGATAATGTTCAATGACACCTCCCTACATCAGTCAAGCAGCACCGTAAAACAAGTAAAACACAAGTTAATAAACTTAAACAGTGGTACTCAATACGGGGAAGGTGGATGGGAGAACTAACCTGGTGACTCCACCTAGGACCACGGCTCCAACTACCAGGCCGCTGCAACCCACTAGCCATCTCCCGACGATGCGATTAGTGGCTGCGTTAGGCACCGAAGCGGCCGCTGGCAGAACCTGGCCTGTCACAGAGGAGCGTCCCCTTTGGAGAAGACGCTGCCAGAACAGAGCCAGTATCAACCTATCGCAGCCGGCTGATCTGCTCCCTACTCCAAGCTCGATAAAACAACATGGTCTGACACTAGAGACGCAACTCTGTCAGTCACCGAAACAGAGGTTTAGTAAATTCAACCAGTGCATCCTAGCGCGGAGAAATGAATCGAATCTGTTGAGAGCTAGTCATATGATCTAGTAAGTGCAGCATCCTCAATGACGGCACTATAGTCGGAACATTCAAATAAAGCAAACATTTAATTTTACAATTATGCGTATTTACCTGCAGCGGTAGACCTTTGAAAGTAATTCGGCGACATTCACGTGACACAACCGTTCGCAAAAATGGAAGAAACATGCTGGAATACTGATATAGTAACGAGTTATAGAACCGACATGTTTCAGACCAAAGTCAGAGCAGCATGGACTGGGTTCCGCTGCGCGTCACGCGTAGCCCCGCCCCCTAAAGTCCTCCAACCCAGCGCGACGCGTCACGCTTCCGCTGTGCGTCATCGTTTAACCCCGCCCACTCGTCGCCCGACCTCAGCACAACACGGCCGCTTCACCTCCGACCGCTACGTCATTAGCAGTCGCCGACCGTTACATTTCCACTTTACTATTGTGCTGTACGTTTTAACGATTAAATAACGTCGTTATGCTGTGTGAGAAAGTGATAAAATAAACCGAGTTTAAAAACACTGAACACGACAAGCCCGGCCCTTAGCTGGCCAGTTCCGTGACGCCAGAGCGCGCCCGGACGATTGCCTGTGCGCCGCAGGTGGGTGACACTCCTCACGCCCAAGTCTGTCCGGCGAGCAGGTCGGCAGGGATTCTGCGTGGAGATAACCATAAACATCACATTCGCCTCGTCCCAGTCGGCAAAACCGTGCTATAAACGCCGGAAAGTTATATTCACTGCTCCACACAACCAAATCAGTGACAGATTGCCATCAATACAACTTATGCACTTTTAAATCTAATTTGGATTCTAGGTAAAAGTTTCTAAAACCGACAAGAACGAACTCCTTCTACAGCGAAAATCAGAATAGTATGATTGCACGCATATGTTTTGTGTGTAGCTGGTATCAAGCGCAAGAAAACCCGGAACTAATAAGAGAAGTTAAAGTTTCCTCAGCAAACGGCGAACTGCGGCTGCAGTTGGCTCGAGATCATGTCAGTGAGGTTAAAGGTTATTAAATATAAGACAAGAAAGTTCTCAGGTAATCCGTCAAGACACTTTCTATATGTCTTTGCGCTTTAAAAGTACAGAGGTAATTTTGTCGCGATGTAGAGCGCAGTGTTTCTTGGAGTTTCCGAGTGGGATCTGTGTACATGCCCATACCAAGCGTTGTCTAAGGGGGAATAGCCGGAATGGTCCGGTTAGCTTGGCACATGTGCTTGTTAAGGCGTTTTTTCCTTATGCACGCTCTGCTCTTTCTCGTCCAGGATGTCGGATGGGTTTCTGATGGAAGTGTGTGTGGATTCGGTTGAATCTGCCATTAACGCAGAGAGGGGAGGTATGCTCATTTCTCGTACTTGCAGGCAGAACTACTAAGAACATTTCGACACTGCAAAAGCCTTTGAGTTCTCGCAGTAAAGCCATAAGCATGTTTGTGTTATACACTTTATTTAAAGCTGTATCCACAACGTACACACTTATATAGCTGCTTACAGTTAATGTTTTTATCAACTCACCTATAGTTTTTCTACTATAAAGCTAAACATTTCAGGGGGACTGTTAGACTTACACTTGGCTTTGTCTTGGACTTAAGCTGACAATTTCTTGATTTCTCTATGAGTTCATCGTTGATTCAAAAGAACACACGTGTTTCTTCCCCTTTGCCTGCAGCACTTTGTAAATTGAGCATGGATGAGAATGAAGTATACAGACATAGCTTAAATTGCCAGGGCCAAAGCTGAACTCAGTGGTGATTAACAGCTCACATCTTCAATAGAGGGATTTAAAAATTCTTTTTACTGTAATATTAAGTAACCGTGAACAACCATATTTCATTGTTCTGACATTTGAAATGGGGTGTTTCTGAATATGCCTACTTGACCATGCTTGTATACCCATCTTACGTCATTTTTCATCGCTAAAGGACAATTCCAGTATTAGGAACAGACATACAGAGGACTGTAAAAATCCTCAGGTGTTGTTCTTGCCCTCTGCCAAATACCACAGATGCATCTTTTGCATCATCACCAAGAAAGAACAATCCCATGATTCACTCTGATTCGGGTTAGCAGGAGTGCTCTTGCCAAGATTACAAGTACACTCTTTGTGTTCTTGGTGTTAGCATCCATGGTGACTGGAATGTGCTGGTCTTCACTATCCAGTGAGGACGGCTTTGATTGGCTGGTGAACATCCGCAGTGCCCAGTGAGGACAGCAGTGATTTGTCTGTGAATGTCCTGTCTGCAGGTGCTGGTCGCCTTGAGCTTTGCTCCAGCCTCCTGGAAGGAGGAATCACCCCAAGCATTGGTGAGCTGTTCACAGGAGTATGCCCGGAAATGGCTGTGTAATTGGCGTTTAAATCTACTTACCACTAAAAGCAACACACACATGTACGTCTTAGCACAATGTACATTATGTAGCATCTATAATATATTCACAATGAGCATATGTGGTTATGTTGGATGAGCTGGTATAGTATATGTAACCCTTTCTGAAGTGAGGAAGCTCTAATAGGTGTTATCTGTTCTGCCCTGTCACCCAAATTCCAGGTCTTTTGCGGGTGGTGAAGCAATTCGTTCACATCCCTGTTTACTCTATGATCCGGCCCCGTGGGGGAGACTTCCTGTACTCAGACCGTGAGGTGGAGGTGATGAAGGTGGACATCGAATTGATGAAGAGTCATGGGGCAGATGGTCTGGTGCTGGGCGCCTTGACTGAGGATGGGCGCATTGATACAGAGCTTTGTGTGGAGCTGCTGTGTGAGTCGCTGGGGTCAGGCTGGGATCAGGAGGGGGTCAGGCTGGGGTCATTAACCCAAATCTTCCTTTTTTCCAGCGGTCTGCCGCCCATTACCGGTCACTTTTCACAGGGGTAAATACTGACGCCTTACCTTCTTACTACAGATGATAATTTCCACAGTTTGGGTTCACTTTTGCATATGTTGATATTTTAAGATTTTTTCTCATCCGGAAAAATTATACGCCCGGACAGAGAAACTGATCTCAGATCTATCCGTCCCGTAACCTCCAGCTTTCGACATGGTCCGTGACCCTGTGGTATCCCTGGAGACCCTCATCTCGCTGGGTTTTGAGCGGGTGCTGACGAGCGGGTGTGACATCTCCGCACTTGAGGGGCTTCCCCTTATCAAGCGGATGGTGGAGCAGGTGATGGGGGGGGTGACCTGCTAGTGGGGGGAGGGGGGTGGCCTGCCCCTCTAATGGCACTTTTCCACTGCCAACAAGAACCGAGCTGTACTACGCAGGGCTGAAAGTCTGACTAAACCGAGCTGGCTGCTTCACCACCATCTGATCGGTCAGAAAAAGGGTATATTCTGTATATTATTCATTGCTGGTAGTATCCCATATCACAGTGTATTGATGCATTCCTGATGACTCCGGACTTGAAAATTTCCAACCTTCTACTTTAAAAAAAAAAAAAAAAAAAAAAAGGACTACTGAAACACAAATGTTAATTCCGCTAGTGTTTGATGCCTACATAACATGGAGATTGTCACAGACGTCCTAGAAGAAATTAGCACATAGTAAATTATGTTGTACACCACGTGAACAGTAGATAAGCATCTCTTTGGTTTTACGTCACCCTCGCTCTCCAAACTCGGCAACACCTTCTGCAGTGGGAAATCAAAGTGGGCTGGAACTGCGCTGTATGTCGGTGGAAAAGCGCCACAGGCGGCATGTGGCTTTAGGTCACGGTAGCAATTCCACCTGCTGCTTCATGCATGTGTCTCCAGTAGAGCAACGTGTCTCAACCCAGTCCCCAGGGCCCCCCAGACATTACACATTTTTGCTCACTCCAGGTTCCTAACACACCTGTACCAGGTATTCAGTGTTCTTAATTGGCTGGGAAAGAGTAAAAATGTGCAGTGCAGCTTTGATAGTACTTTGACATTCAACTTTTGATGTCTCCTTGAAGTAGTTAACGAAATAATCAAAATGCAGTTTATCATCGGTCACACTCACTGTAATCCTGGTCTAGGCCTCGTCACAGTTCTCATGAGGGCAGCCAGCGCTCTGCCAGATGGACCTAAGCCATGTTTACCGCCCCTCTCTCAGCAGATGTTTAACTAGTATTTTTTGTCTTGCATTGACAGGCTAAGGGCAGAATAGCAGTCATGCCTGGTAAGTACAGTCTATGCATTATGTGCACATCACTCTCTGTTGTACTAGATGTCATGTTAAGGGTGACACAGCTGGTCATTTCCCATGACACACAGCCACTGGCAGAAACTCCCTGCTGCCTTGACCTGAACACACCTTAGAATGTGTAGATGGATCTGCTGATCCTCTGTCTGCCTGTGCTAGGAGGTGGCATCAGTGAACGGAACCTGCAGAGGATTCTGGAAGGTTCCGGGGCTCAGGAGTTTCACTGCTCTGCACGCTCCAACAGGGATTCATCCATGAAGTTCAGGTGATCCGCTCAGCGACGGCTGACCAGGGTTGATCGCGGTTGCTTTTAGTGCTGTGCTTTGTGGTCGATCCTGTGTGTTCATCAGTTTATCTCCACCCCCCGTAGGAACCCCAGTGTGTCCATGGGCGCCTCGCTCTCTGCTCCAGAGTATGGTCTGAAGGTGGCTGACGTCACTAAAGTGCGTGCTCTGAATGCCATCGCCAAGAATACTCTGTAGGACCCCAGCTGCCTGTTGTTCTAGCATCCCGGCAAGTCATCTAGAGCACTGTTTCCCAACCCAGTCCTCAGGGAACACCGGACAGTCCAAGTTTTTGCTATCTCTCAGCTCCCAGCACACCTGTTCCAGGTATTCAGTGTTCCTGATTGGCTGGGAGCCGAGAGGAAGCAAAAACGTGGACTGCCCGGTGTCGCCTGGGGACTGGGTTGGGAAACACTGATCTAGAGGATGGTAAAAGGGCGTCTATGTTGCCAGCGTGTGTTGATCTGGGCCGCTGTCTGCCTGAGCCCCACGAAAATGCAGTGTTTGAAGAGTCTGGCAGACTACAAACAACCATCGCCATCAGCATGACCATGTTTACTCGATGACCGCACTTGGTGTGGACGTCAGTGTAGGTTAAAAATCCTTGAGGGGTGTGAAATCCTGCTGAATTTAATCCCGACGGCTGAAGTGACTGACTGCCAGAGGCTGTGACTTAATGTGATTGCTGCATTTTAGGCCGTAGAGGCCCGCTGACCTGTTCAGGAAACTCATGGGACTCACTGGACCCCCAACTTCCAGAAACGGCGGGCTTGTTACTCAGAGCCCCATCATAGCACCATGCTTGATTGGGAGAGTTCCTGTGGACGGCCCATGTCACGCTCTGTCCCAGTTGTCTTCTGACAGATTTTCATCTTTGATCCTCCACACTGTGTTCAGTCTCCTTCCGGTTCAGATTTTGCCACATGCTCAAAATGGTACCACTTTGTTTTTCTGAGATTTTTATGTTACGAGTATCATAACATGTAGATTATTAAAAAATTCGACTGTGACTTCTGAGGTGTGTCATTGGATTTTATTGTTGTTATAGCAGAACTTGCTGCCATTATAGGATGATTTTAATATATTTTTAAGCTAGGACCTGGAGGTCTTAGCTGATGATTTGATGAAGACTGAATTACGCTTCTCCATGTGTTGTTGCTTCTTGCTCTGCCTCGCTCTTGCTAGACCGTTTGCACTTCCTTGGGATGGTCCTGGTGTGCGGGTCTGCTTTGTTTACTTCATCCTTTTTATCCCCTTGTCTTGCTCCTCCTTCCCTCTGCCCTTCCCTCCCTCTCAGGGGCTGCCCGTGTGCAGCACACCCACTATAATGCCCCATTAAAACCACTCGCGTTTCTACCTTTGTTCCCGGTACATACCATGATGTATGTAGAAATGTTGTTATCAGGCTGGTAGCAATTATTAACCAGCTACACTACCACTAGGTGGAGGGTGAGGCTCACGGGGCTGGACTTTGGGACTCTGGGTGCCACATTACAGCTTCCTCTACCCACTGCGTGTTAGCCATGCTGCACGAATGTTGACGCTTGTTATACGGCTTCCATTGGTCAAACTCAAGAAAGCTTTTTCTCCTCTTTTTGATGTATGTTGGTCATTTTGACGTTATCGAGCCAGCTGTTCGTGGGTCATTGGTGACTGTTGTGTCTGGACACTTCCATTATATCTGATTGGGTTTCCCTTTCTTTCACCCCCTGTAAACACCCTGAAGCCCCAGTCTCAGCCCCTGACACCTTTTTTTAAAAACTATTCCACCTCTTCTATTGTTGCCCTCCAGTTCGTGTTGGCCCCTGTCCCAAACGCAGTGCCTTTCCCTACCTCCCATCCCTGTCCCCGCTGCAGTGATCTACAGCTCCTTCCCACATCCTCCTCACCTTGCTGGCCAGGGTCTGTAAGCGGGCCGCCTGCCAGGGGACCATGTGAAGGGGGACGGAGCAGGTAGCTTGAGGCTGTGGCCCTGTCCCCTGTGTTACTGTGTTCTGTGGGGTCACATCCAAATAATGATACCCTTATTCAGGTAAGTCATGCAATGTGTATGGTTTTGCTAACAAAACATTACTACCGTATTACGCATACCATCATGAGTATGACTCAGTATGACTACAGTTGAGTATATAGCCAATCTAGACTTTGGTCTTATGCACGGGACTGGAGCACTTATATAAGAGAAAATGGATATGGTAAAATACCTTCAGATTCTTGAGGAAAACCCACTTCCTTCTGCCATAAAGTTGAAGGTGGGAAGATGTTTCACCTTACCGTCAAACATACAGTGGCTGAAGGAGGAAAATGGTGAATGTCCTTGCATGACCTAGTCAGAGCCCAGTCTTAAACCCCGCTGGACACCAGTGGGCACCATCCAAATTGACTTAGCTTGAACAGTTCTGTAAAAAAAGAGTGGGCAAATGCTGCCCAGTCACTGTGTCGTGAAGTATCCAAACAGACTCAAGTCTGTAATCAAAGAATAAGGGGGTTCCACAAAGTATCGATGTGGTGGGTGATCCTTTCAAATGTTATTCTTGTACATACTGCATTGAATAAATAAAGCTGGAGAAATTCAATTCTGACATATTCTGGTTAATTAACGTGGCGATATGTTGTGATTGTGTTGAAGCCTCACACCATCAGGTTCTGGGGTACAAATTCTGCCGGTTTGTGGATTATTTCATATTTTCTCTAGGGGTGTTCGGTTCCGGTTTTTTTGGAGTCGACTCCGACTCCCGACTCCTAATTTTGGAGTCGGTGGAATCGAC
>JAODKL010000062.1:12640786-12664948 GCA_026780765.1 Petrocephalus schoutedeni | reverse complement strand
CACGCTCTCTATACAGGTGTCCCTTATTATGGGGACAATAAGAAGGGAATGTATAATGTGCAGTTTCTGCTGAGAAACGCATCGTCCCGGATGCCACTGGCATGCTGGCTCAGGCTCTCCACACCATTAGAGCTGTGGTCCATTAGAGCCATGAATGTCCATTTCTCTACCGTAATCTTCTGCTTTTGGGAGCCCATCCAATCGCAGCCCTGCACACTCAGTGGCCTGCTACTCACCAGACATGTCACCCATTCAGCATTTTCGGGATGCTCTGTATCACTACATATAACAAAATGAGCCAGCTCTCACCAATATCAAATAACTTCACAAACAGGTCGAACAGTGAGGCGACATCCCAGAGGCCACAATTGACAATCTAATTAACTCTAAGGAGATGCATCACAAGCAAATGGTGTTCAAATCAGATACAGATGGGGGGTTCTCTTCTTGAAACCACTTTGTTTTTTGGGGGGGAGTATCTGTAACTTAGAAGACCTACAGCAGGGGTCTCAAATTCCAGTCCTGGAGGGCCGGTGTCCAGTGTAGTTCAGTTCTTTCCCTGGTCCACCACAAACGATTGAGCAGAAGAGCTGTGTGGTAATTAGCACATGGAGCTGCGAGGAGTTGAATCAGGTGTGTTAAACGAGGGTAAACCCAAAAATGTGCAGGGCTCCGGCCCTCCAGGACTAGAGTTTGAGACCCCTGGCCTAATGAATCTATTTAAATTTTCAGATTTACATTTACACTTTTGATTAAATCTTGGAAGCGGTTGTGTTACTTTTATATTTTTGTTCAGCACATCTCAGAAAATGGCTGTTCTCCTGACCTGCCCCCCTCTCCCAGTGTTACCAGATCCAAAGTCTGTCTTGTCTGCGCCATCTTTGCCAGCCCCTGCACAGAATCCCATCCTCGGCGTGCTCCCGATGGCGGATGAATACACTCCGCTGGATCTCACCACCAGGAAGGACCAGCGGAAGGCGTGTGGCCAAGGCAAGGGAGCTTTCTCTGTGTTAGTGCCCTGGGGCCTCGTTTGTCAAACTGTGGCTAAATTTCAGCATGGGAAAAAAAAAAATGAAATTTATTAAATGTGGCGTATGTGCACATGTACAGCATCCCTCCTTGATTAATCAGAATCATCTCATAGATGGGCATACATGCAAGAACCAGAGTTCCTTCCCAGTTGTCATGATCAAATTACCATTCATTAATGGTTAATGCAAATGAACCACATGCTCATATATAACACAAATGAAGCCTTTCTAGTTGTAAAGTCTGATGCTGCTGACCCAAAAGGAGGAATTTTGAGCCATGGGAGGTGGAGCTTCTTCTGTTGGAGGTAGAGGCACAGCAGAGTGTTAGATTTTGGCAACGGGCTTCCATCGCAGCTGAGCTACTCTTAGCCTCCCGCTGGAAATTTCCCAACCTTGCAGTTCCATCTGTCTCAAAGTCCACTTTATAAATCCTGTGTTGTTTACGATGGTAAGTTTTTGCTTGTTTCGTTCCTGTGATTTTTCTTTTATAAATATTTGATCACACAAAAAGATCTGGGACCTAAGAAACAAAGTAAATTCAGATTTTTTAAAAATAAACGATTCTCTTTTTCTGTAGCAAAGGTTGTGCAGCATGGCACAGGATTCACTGCGGTGGACTCCGGTGTGCCCGGACCCGACAGAGTTTCACGAGAGACGCAGACCCCACTACCCCGTGTCCTGACGGCTACCAACAGCGGCAGTGTACTTACGGATGCAGTGCTTCAGACACAAAGGGACACCATTACAGCCATGCAGGAGATGACCAGGGAGCTCCGCGAGGTGAAAGTGCTGCTGAGCCAGATATCTGTTTCATTAAAGGATCTTAGTAAAAGGTACAACACCGTTACTCTCGTTCTTCATGAGCGGCACGTCGCATCTGCATGGAGAGCCACAGCTGGAGTGGCGTCAGGTTGCTAAGGTGTGTGGAGATGTGGGTCCAGATCATCCGACTGCAAATGAAGCAGGTAGGGGGTGTTTCGCAGCACACGCCACTGCGATGCGGCACACCTTGGTCAGGTCGTGCAACAGTGTTCCGCATGATGCATCCAAACGCTGCCACCTGCCACATCAAGAGCCTTATTGTGTGCTCTCCAGCAGATCATGCTGAAGCACGTGCCTCATTATACTGCCTCTCCTCTGCACCCTGGGGTGAGGGGAAGCGGTTAGTCGCTGTTCCCTGCAGATGTGAGGCAGGCTATAATGAGTAATATGCCTGTGACTTATGGAAAAGCGAGGAACTATGGGATATATCATCTTACCAACAAAAATTGGAAATTCCATGAGGTGCCACACGTGCAGCAGGCTGAGTGATGTAGAGGAGCAGGTGGATATGGAACCCGCGGAAAAGGCGTAAGCAGTAACACCGTGGATGTGGAACCCGCGGGAATGGCATAAGCGGTAACACCGTGGATATGGAACCCGCGTGAATGGTGTATGCGGTAACACCGTGGATATGGAATCTGCGAGAATGGAGATATGTATGGTATCTGCAGGGATGGCAATAAAACATATGGTAGTGGTAATGAAATTGCTTGTACATGCATATTTATAAATCTGCTATATTAATTATAAGTCCGTTTGTTCTGTTAAATTATTTGTTCTCACCCCAACACCACCTGGTAGCAGTGCTGCTGAAGAACAGTGTCTAAATGCAGGAGAAACTGTGTGTTTTCCATGTTTTCAAACATAGAAAAGATGCAAGCAGAGGTTTTCACTAATTTCAGATTAATTCTAAGTTCTTATTCAGAATGAAAATTCATGCATGCATGCATACAGTCTGCGGTGGGGGGGGGGGGGGGGGGGGGGGGGGGTGATCCCGTGACCGAAGAGCTCCTGTGCTCAGCTGCATCTGTGACGTATGGAGCCTACCTGGACTTGGCACCAAAGGGGAGGGAGACTGCCAGCCAAGGGCAGAACTGGCAGAACTGGAAGGCAGCAGAGGACCACCTACAGACAGGAGGTGTCCATGAGTCTGGGCAAAGTGTGTGGAGGAAGCAGAGGGGGTGGCAGGGACATCACTGGCAAAGGAGATGACTGCACCTCCACCGTGCGTTTCAGCCGAAAACAAAAGGTGTATAAAGGTGTACCTGAATATAAAGAGGTGGAACCGAATCGGGGAACAGAAAGAGCAGAGCTATGTCGTCTCCATAACACCCTCAGCCCTCTACATTTAGTTTTTAAGTCAGTTTCTAGATCACAGAAACTTTTTCTAGATTAAAAGATCACAGCCTAGCTGCCGCCGTTTTTAACAGAGGCTGCTGCCTGTGGCCAACTAAGTGCGATCACAGCCTGCGATGCCAACCTGAAATTCCAACAGGCACTATTAGCTAATAAGGAACTTGAACACAGGAGATGGCTTAACCACAGCAGGGAGGATGCAGCACTTACCGTCTCCCCCTTTCATATGCCCAGCCCATTTTCAGAGTTACATCTAAGCCGAGCTTGCGCTGGCAGGATGACTTCACCCCATCTCACCTGTTTTTCAGAAAAATGCACGTGCTGTGCTTCACACCTACCTGATGCCGTCTGGTATCGGGGCACTGGAGGACTTCTCTCCCGAAAGCCCAACAGTCCTGAATTCTTGTATTGCTTAAAGATCAAGCCAACTGCAAATGCTGAACAAAAGACCCGTCAAAAGCGAGCAACAGGGAACCAAGTGATCCTCATCAAGCATGACTGACATCGCGTCTTCACACCACAGGAGGAAAACCGACGCACCACCCAAGGACGACGCCATTAAACAAAATGAAGGAAGCCATTTTATTGTTCCGCTGAAAGCCATCTGACAAGGCCCCAGTGGTGGGGCGTGCTGACCCCGCCCCCACCTCACTGCTGGGGGGGGGGGGGGGGGGGGGTTCATGGGCACCGCGGCTGCAGAAACACAAGAGTCATCATCATCATACTTGGCCTCTTATAAAAAGTCCAGATAAATAAATAAAATACCCATGGTGCCGCAGAAACCAACCTGCCACAGCAGTCAAAGTAAAGGAACAGCGATGTGACAGGAACAGACTAAATGCTGGTTTGGACTCGCTTGTTCCTGCTGGCGGAGTTCTGCTAGGTCCAATGTGCACTCGTCACATTCTCACAAAAGAAGGGACCGATCATCACTCGGCAACCTAATTTCTCACTGTGCCACATGGGTAATTATCACACTTTGGTACAAAAAAAAAATCAATTACAAATGACACTGCACTGCTGACAAGGACCTGAAAAGTCACAAATGCGCCCAACTTCAGAAACATCAAATCGAAAGAAAAACAGCCACAGTAAAATGTACACAATACTATATTTGTCACAGTTCAACAACGGTTCTGATCTCTAATATATACTTCTGTTTTCTCCTGGCCCTTCTGGGAGGAAGACGGCCCGCTTGCAAAATTTCTATACAAGTCAAGTGAAGTATGGAAGCAGGGACCGGCCTCAATCCCCCATTGGAAGACGCCTAACCCTAACCCAACCCCTCGAGGATCGCGGGTCTGTGCAATAAGTAGAGAAGCAAGCCTTCCCCATTGCTTCGCCTTTATTACTTTAAATATTGATAAATAAGGCACCTGGTTAAAACCACACTCCGGCTCTGATTGCAAGTAGAGTAACAGGAAGCTGGAGGATCAGAGTCCTCGGCAGTAGCAGCAGCATCAGCAGCAGCTGACAGGGCCTCTGCAGCCCCACTGGCTCTGAGAGACACCAACAAGCCTCCCCTATCACTGGCCAGCAGTCTGACTAGTGTTCCCAGCCAGATACACACGCACACACACAATCATGACGTCAGAACCACTTTTAAATATGTCCATGTCACCATTTAGAAAACACGCACACACAGAGCAAAAAACAGTCAGTCAAGTGTACCCATTATCTCCCCCAAACACGACCGTATCCATCTAAAACTTGGATAACCCTGGTGGGTGCAGGTGTCTGTAAACGTCTCATTTTAAAAGTGATGTTCTGGTACGCTTGGCAGGTGCCGCTTTGAGGTCCGGCATTCGCTTGGTGGCAGATCTCGACGACACGCTGCTCGTGGCCGTGATCTGTGTCTTCCTGCGTGACCTTGTCACCACTTGGTCTTGTGGGACAGATGGCTTAAATTCGACCATGTGTTCAGGGAGCCCACTCCCTGAGACACTGCTCCTGAGCGCCTTCCCATGCACTTTGGCCTTTCTCTGTGACACGGCCTTTTTGGACCTCGAGGAATTCGGCGGGCACGCCGGTGGAGAACTACCAGCGCTGCTGCTGACTTTCAGACACTGTTTCGGCTTATTGTGGTTCTTCTCACTCAGGGTTGCCGGCGACCTTCTCTTGGCTCCCGTCTCCTTGGCGATGACCTTTTCTGCAAGCCCATTACTGACTGAAGCAGGAGGCCGCCTCTCTCCGTGGCTTTTCCCGGCAGCTGCAGCCTTTTCCCTTTGCTCCGCTGCTGGCTTCGACCGGGGCATTAGCTTCTGACGCAATTCTCTCTGTGTTGCTTTGCGTGTAAGCGTGCGTTGTTGCACCTGCAGTTTCTCTCGGATATTTGAGTACTTTCGGAGGATTCTGGCTGAGGCCGGGCTTCTCGCTGCAGCCTTCACGCCGTCTGCAGTTTGTGCCGAACGCTCCTGGGGCTGCTTACTGTACCGTTTCGTACATACCACTGTGGCCCCGGTCAATTCATTCATCAGATCCCTCCCTCTGCTACAGGAGTCCCCCTGTTCCCAGGCTTTCGATATCAGTCTTTGGTTCTTGGGATTACTCTTCACCGGGGATGCGATGGCAAATTTTTTCAGATGCTTTTTTAAGCGTTCAGCTTGCAAACTTGGAAAGACACCATGAGAGGAAGTCTGCAAGGCAGAGGAGCCATGGAAGCAGAGCTGAGTTTCTGACGAGAGTCTCGTGTTCGCTTTCTTCGTGATCACAAGCGATTTCGTTTCAGTGGTCTGTAAAAACCAGTGACAGATACTGCTCAGATCAAAAGTCTTGGTAAAGAGCATGTGCACCGGCGAGGTTTTTAACTGGCTCACACACTTCACCTTCCGGACTCTCCGTTTGCTCTTCCAGATCTCCTTCAGTCGGTCTGCCCTGTTTTTGGGCCTGCCCGTCATGTGCTGACCCGCTCTGTCAATCTGAATCCAGCCTCTCTGCATTCTCTCGTACTTGTTATTCAGAATGGCGACGAGTTGCTGGCTTTCTTCCTTTTTCAGCATACCCACAAACCTATGAGGGTTTGAGTCCAAAAGTTCCATTTTGCGCAGGCCAAACACATCAGCGTCCTTCTGCGCCAGCACCCGTTTCTCAGGCCCAGCTTTCAGGGGATGGTCCAGAGAATGCGGCCGTTTGGATCTAAGGTTTTTCCTTCCCGAGGTCATCAAGCTCAAGCTTTCACCTTCACAGACGCCTCCACTGTCCTTCCTCAGTTGCATTTTTCCACATGTGTCCATGGCCCCGGCGACCTTGGCGTCTGTCCTCAGGCAGTCATGTGGGGACGTGGTTGCTCTCTTCTCCCGGCCATCCTTGGATACCTTTGGGCTCTCCATCTCTGTGCTGCACTCTGTGCTGACCTGCATCCCAATGTCGCTCTCCGATCCTTTCATCAGTGTTGGCTTGGGCTTGCTTCTGGTCGGTACGGCTCCTTCCCCTTGGACGGTGTTGGCTTTCCCTGCAGAGGATGAGCGCAGTGCCGCGCTATACTTCCCGCCAGGCTCGTCCTGCGGTTTCACGCCGGCGGCTTTATGCACTCTGAGGTTCCGCCTCGGGCTTCCTGAGACATTCACCTCCAACGCCTCAGGCATTTCTTCAGCAGAATTGCAAAGCTTCGCCGACTCGAACAAACTGGCCCTTTTACTACTTCGTAAGCACCTACCCAGAGCTGCAACGTCGCCTCCGTTGCCCTTTCCTGTGCTTATGCCCGTCGGCGTGACAACAGTCGCTTCATTCAAGGCTCCATCCTGTTCAAGCTGCTCTACTAGCGCAGCAGATTCTGGCTCAGTTGTTGGTGCCGTCTCCACCTCACTTGTCTCATGGAGTACGTTTGGTGTTTCCTGGCAGGCAGATTCAGTCCCTTGTTTTACCAGCTCATCCACTGTTGCCTGAACTCCCTCTTCTCTTTCTACGGCAGAGTCGTCTTTCGACAGTGTCTCTTCTGGTGGTGGTTCAACGGGTTGATCTTCCTGCAAGCACATTTCAGCCTCAGCACAGTCAGGCAGCCCACTTACTGTCGGAGTACTATCGGACATGGACGGGGCTACTGCTCCTGCAATTTGAGGTGGTGGAGTGTCAGGCGGCCGCACATCTTCACACTCGCTCGGGTCGCCAGACTGCTCTCTGGCATCCTCGATAAGTGCCGAGACACTGGTAGGATCTGAAACCTCCTGTTCCTCAAGTACCGCATCCTGATGCCTGTCGGGAGGCTCGTGAGACTGCTCTTCGTGAGGCTGCTCTTCGTGAGGCTGCTCCCCGTGAGGCTGCTCCCCGTGAGGCTGCTCCCCGTGAGGCTGCTCCCCGTCTGGCTGCTCCCCGTGAGGCTGCTCCCCGTGAGGCTGCTCCCCGTGAGGCTGCTCCCCGTGAGGCTGCTCCTCATTCTGCGCGTGGCTCGTCGGGCTGACTCCTCTGGGATGCTCGGGATCTGCGAATGCTGCCCTGTTCCACTCGGCAGTTACGATCTCGACTGGCTCCTCCCCAGGCTCGTTCTGACTGATTGCCTCTTCACAGCCCCCAGCAAGCGGTATATCTACTGGAGGGACACCATCTGGCTTGCCAGGAACTTGCACGGGGGTAACCAGTGAGTTAGCTACAGGCATCGGGGCAGTCCAGTTGCCCTTTTTGTTGTCCTTAGCTTTTAAAGACAGCGTTCGGACCGTTTTCAGCTGCCAGAACTCATCTAAATATGTGTGGCCTCGTGTGCTCTTCCTGGCATTCTGCCGGAGGGGCAAACTATGCCGGGGACAGACCTGGCTTTCCGTTACCGGCTTGCTGACGTACACAATGTCATAATGGCCGTCGTAGTCGTTCATCACCCGGCAAACAGAAAAGTCCCGGGCCAGAGGGAAAAGTGGCCGTCTGCTTTTCCGAGCTTTCCTGGGAGATGCAGCGCAGCTTGTCTTTGAGGTCTCCGGCACAGGATAGGGTCCAACCAACAAGTCTTTGGTATTCCCAGAAGAGCCTGTCTGTCCTTTGAGATGCTGGGGACAGAGACCCTGACCGCGCCTTACTGAAGATGAATCAAGTGTCACAGGATGAGACCCACCTCGACTCGAACGTGAGGGAGTATGAGGATTGCACTGTCGCTCCTCTAAAGTGCCGTCCACAGGGGGAGGAGAACCTGACAAATTCACTTCGACCAGACTGCCAGACTCTACCCCTGCAGTGTTCCAGACGTTACTATGGACACGGTTCCCCGCCTCATCACTTTTGCTAATGTCCAGTGACAGTGAGGAGTCTCCCCCTTCTTCTGAGCAATCTCCGTGGAGATGCAGGGTGTTGGCATGCTTCTGCTGGGCACAAAATCCATCAGCGGTACTGGATGTACACGCTCCCTGAGCAGGCTCTTCCGGAGCCACGCTTCTGCAACCCGTTATGCTGGTAGGTGCTCTCTCACTGTCCACTCCTTCTACATCCATGGCCGCATGCTGCTGGGATGCCAGACTGGAATCCGCGTGATCCTGGCCTCGGGGGGGTGCTACGACGGCCTCGACTTCAGTCTGCAGGTAACCCAGGGCATCTACAATCTGCTGCTGGTGATGGAGACACAGTTTGGCCATGAACTGCTCCAGGGTGGATGCTGACTGCAGATCTTTTGCTTTTGCCAGATGCAGACTGCTGAAAGACAGAGGAGAGATGTGCCGATTAACACACAGAAGTAACCCAAATGACTGCAGGGAAGAGCTGCTGCCCTTCCGTCGTCACACAGGTTTCTTGTCACTGCCGTGCTGACATTGCTATATGCACTTTTACTTTATATCTGCATTGTGCACATCTGTTTATAATCTGTATTCTTCCAAGTTCTAAGTTCTTATTTATTATTTATCTTATTTATTATCATTCTCATTTTATTATTCTTATTCTTATGCACCGTCAAAAGAGCGGTTCAGGATACAATTCACTGCGTGTTGTACCTGTATAACTATGCATGTGACAAGTAAAGAATCTTGAATCCTTCTTAGAATGACAGACATGCAGGGCAAGCTTTAACTGGGAAAGCATCTACAGACAAAAATAAATCAGCACCACCACATATCCACAAGAAGATGGCAAGGCTATTATATTGAAAATCAGTTCAAATCAACCCTACATCTGCTGCTATACACCGGTTCTGGCGTAATGGATGCTTCACCTTCATGCAGACTGCATTCCCAGCCCCCTGCACAGGTTCAGCTGCATAAGTCAGTGCAAAAATGACCGACTCATTATGCATTTATAACATCCATCTTCCTTGCCAAAAACTGTGACTTCTTAAGATCTTAGATTACAAGCACAATCAGTATCAGACATTCTTAGGTGACCTTCTATTGTGCGCGCATCCCATCTAAATTTCACGTGACAGTGTTTCTAAAGCGGCAAACGGCAGAGCCACTTCACAGCATCCTAACCGATATCAGCTTCCAGTGAGGGGCAGCTGAGTCATAAGGCCAGCAACAGGAATGTACTGCACCTGAGGCCAGGACGCACATCTGAATAACTAATGAGGTTTTCAGAGATCCACGTTGCTGGGCCAAAAATTCACAGAGCTACTCGCTTTATGAATGAATGTTGAGGCCCCAGCCATGACCATGGATCGGGCTGTCGAAGATGCATCCAGTGAGTCTGAGGCATTCCTGACCGCAGCCGGCCCAAAAGATGCCTTTTCGGGCCTTGCTGATAGGGCACCCGTCTTTCAAAGTGCCCCTGGAAGTGTGCTGTGCAGGCAGCTCCTGCATCACGTCCACCAGAAAAGCACCCAGGTAGCCACACTGCCCCAGGAAGGCAGCTTCACAGACACACTGCATGCAAATGAAGCCAAACAAATGCTTCCACCTCATGGAAAAACATCTCTGATTATATGAACAATGGCTGGTATGAACGATGAAATGGGAATCTGGTGTCTCCCTGGAAACCCTCACAGGTTGCAGTGAACATGTAGAGGCATGAACCGAGGCAAGCACTTGTAGCCAGCACCCCAAACTGCACCAGTGGGGTAGCATACAATAGCTCTTACTCCACACGAATCTGGGCTGCAGGGAAAACCACAAGACAGAGTCGCAAGCTGACATTTAGTCTTTGGCAGATCATGTCCACCTATGGACGCTATGCTGCTGGGCTGACCTACAGCCCCACATAACTCTACGGCAGGGGTCTCCAACTCTGGTCCTTGAGAACTACTCTCCAGTTTGTTTTCTATCCTACCTGACTTCTCTGATGAGCCACACCGGTTCTCAGGTAAATACCAATTCATTAACTTCCTCACCAGATAGTTCCCAGCATATCCAGTTTGTGTTTGAGCAGAACCATTCCACTTTGGATGCATCTACTGTGTTCCTATGAACACACTCTTATGACTGATGAGCAACCATCAGTCAATCTTATTTTAAAGCCAAATCTCCAGCATGCAGATACCTACAAGTCTTTGATAAAATGTAACAACATGATGCTGAAATTCTCCTTTAAAAAAGCAGGGCTCGAGCGCGGCATCCAGCAGGGGACGGACGAGCGGACAGGAGATGGGACCATGCAGGCGAGTGTGCATTCAGCAGCGTGCCGCACCTCCCTTACCCTTTCACTGGGTGCGCCACCGAGCCGCTGGCAGACTTTGAGAGGGACGTGCTGCAGCGCCTCTTGGTGGACAGATCAAGCACTCCATCTGCACGGGCGACAGAAAACACAGCACTGAACGAGATCTGGAACGGTTCTCGGGGACCCAGAACCCCCCCCCCCCCGAGCTCCCTGTCAGTCTACATTTGTGCTCCCCAAGGACTGGATTAGGAAACACTGCAGTAATACACTGGGTGGATGATACATACAACACCGGGAAAGCATCATGGTGCACCCCTTTGGCATGCTCCACCAGCCACCATGAACATTCACACACGGCCAGCTGGTCGCCAGGACACTGACGCAGAGAATCCTCCCTTGCCTTGGTCACACGGCTCTCCTTGATCCTTCCTGAGGGTGAGATCCAGCGGAGTGTCCTGGTCGGCCATCGGAAGCACGCCGGGGACGGGGCCCTGTGCAGGGGCTGGCGAAGGCGCCACAAGGAGGCAGGCAGACTTTGGTCCTCGGTGATGCTGGCAGCAAGGCAGTCCTGAGAAGAGCCGCTCTCTGAGGTATATCCCGCCACAAACTGCCAGGTCATTCGCCGCTTTGCTCCGCGAGCCACTGGAGGATGGTGGGACTCGGCGAAGCTCGCACTGCGCGCTGAGCGATTGGAGAATAACACGAGGAGCCTCATATTTATCACTGGTGACATTAATAAGGAGCCACATTACAGGCGCAGGCTAACATCCATAAACAGTGAATTGTGACGGCCCCACATTTAAAAGTTCACCAATACACTCATCTGTCGTTACTTTAGAAATCCACTCACCACAGAAGGTGGCATTCGGAAAGCCTTTCAGCTCATTTGCAGTCTGTTATTCAGTTTTGATCCTTTGATGATTACTTTGTCCAGAGGCGAAGAAGAGTTGGTTGTCTGAACCAGAAACGTGCTCCTAAATGAAAATAAAGGATTTTTTTTTTTTTAAAGCAAGCAGATGCATTCTGAGAAGAGAACAGAACGCTAATACATATCACATTGACGCGGTTCTAAGGGGAGAGATTTGTTTGCACTTAAAATGCGTTCTATTTGGGTCACATTTAAAGAATTCCCACTGTTACCCACTCTCCCAACCCGCAGCATAATCGGCTGTAGCTCACTCCTTTTTCCCCATCAAAGTGATCCCCGCGCCCCTATTCACACGCTGACGATGCTATCCGACGTGGCACCGAGCCGCGCCGCTACCCCTCCGGCACAGAGTCACACACACACACAGCGCACATCCAGCGCGGCCACTGGGCACTTCAGCAACAGCGCCGCCGTCCGCACAGCACAAGGCACCGGGGCATATAACTCAAAAGACCGGCACCCGCCTCCTTACCACCCTCCTTGTTAATTACTTAAGGAGCAAAGCAGACGCCGCGCTTCCCAGCAAACTTGGACCAAAAGCAAAGCGTCTTCACGTCGCTCCTGCGTGCAAAACATATTGTTGAGTACTACTTGTAAAACCTACACATAAAAACAAGTATTTCGATGTTTTACTAATTCGTGGAGATGTCCAATGTTTAGCGATCCGATCGCCGCGCCGCTGCTCGCTTGCCTGGTTGCACTCCAGACGCAGGTGTGTATAACGTGTTTCAGTCTTAACCACGGAAAGCCGGCGGGCTGTCAGAAGGGGGCGTCAGTGCGCCGGTCTCCCCGCTGAAGACGAGTGTAACGTTGGCTATGGCTCTTTTCTACAATGAGCGGTAATGGGGGTATGATATTTAAAACCCAAAAGCATGGAGCCCGGAAAACGACAGCATTACCGGAAACGGCAGTGCGTGAAAACGCTCCGGATAACGGAATGACTGGCTTACTGCGTACTTGACCGTCACCATAGACCTTAAGAGCTCAAATGCACAAGTACGACTGTTTTGCCTTTGCCTTATTTTACTACATGTTATGTTTAAAAATAATCTGAGCTGAATGTACTCGGAATGAAAATGTAACGAAGGGAAACGGCCCGGTAACATTGTAGCCCCTGGCGCAGGCGCACAGGTCAGACGCTGGCGGCCGGCTGGGGGCTTCACTGATAAGCGGAGCTTGTTGTAGTTTTTAATCCGTGCGGGACAGCATGCAGACAAGTGCTGCTGAAGTCACACTGATGCTTTTCCAGTATAGATATTATAGAGAAAACTGACTATTTATTTATTTCTCTTTAGTATAGTACTGGAAAATTAAAACCATCCTTAATATAGTTCAGAAGTACAGGACCCAAAAGCCTTGGATTTTTAAAAGTATTTCACAAGTGATCATACTTGTGCCTGTTTACATTCACAGCGTAAAATGTGATGAGCCATACAATATTGCTTTCCCACAAGTTAGTACTTGTACAGGTCTAGTCTCCCCCAAAAACATCACACTTATTGTACAAAGCCAGCAAGAACTCCCCTTTGATTCAGATTATCCAGTGACAGTTTGCATTTATACTGTTTAGGTTTGGGATTATTTGTGGCTTAACATAACCCATCCCATTTCATGCCACACATGCTGTACTAGACGCACATGTGCTGGTACCGTCAGCTCCTTTTCAATTTAAAATGATGGCACCAAACTCTAAACAATGAATGCCTTTGTTCTGCAATGCCGTCTGAAATAGCATTAGTGCTGGCCTCCATACAGCAGACATTTGTGTGTCTTATACATCCAAGTCAAGTCAAATGTCTGCTTAAGGGGAATTCTTTGCGGGTTAAGTGAAATAGTACCATGGTGGACTGTGAACTACTGCATAAGAGTGGGTTATTTTATTCAAGTAATCAAGTGACATCCCAATAAAACTATGTAGCGGGCTGTGTGACAACATGAATTGACATGAATTACGTTACTGCCTGCTGTAGTGCTGACTTGCAGCACCATTATGCAAAATTATTATTATTAGCTATCAGCACCATTATGTCTAAAATTTGAAAATTGATACATTGTCAATATCATGATGAATGGTACATTGAATTTTGACAGACAAGTCTTATTATAAAATTGGACAGAGCTAAATAAGGGATGGCTCATCCTAGCTACAATCCAGCAAAAAGGTTGGATTATTCTATGTGCAAGACATGGTATTTATTAGTTATGCAAACTTATTCATCCAAGCTGTGACTACAAAACTGTGCATTCAAAACACTCTCATAAATATTACACTGATACAACTTTAACCTTGAGCACATAGTTCTCTGTAGGCTTTAAAAACACAGTACTCCTAATTATCAATAGTAAACCAATATTTATCCACTATCATCATTAGTTGATGGTCAATGGAATTACGCTACATGATGCAAAATGCTTGCAATTATATATCTGCCTATGTCAACTGAAATAGGATTAAGGAGAGACTGAAAACATCAAACACTCATACCTTGTAGCAAAACTATATCTTCAAAAATTTTGGGCGAAACAGTCCCTTTAATACACTTCCAATACTTGGAAACAAAGAAAATTACTCAGCATACCATAATAACTAGCAAATACTTTCCCACTGACAAACAGAAATTGTCAGTGCGCAACGAAACGGAACTGAGTGAATTTGTGCACTTCGCTGCAAAAAGAGAAGCTTGGCGGGTTTAACAGCGCGCCGCTGAGCCCCGTGGCACCAGCTCGCGTCTGCCGACTGGGGTAGAGGGAGAGCCGGACTGGCGTGGCCTCCGGTTCCGCTGCATTACCACCAGTGGCTGTAAACTAGCAGGGAGAAGCACGTCCCTGGCAGCTTCTCCGTACAGAGCACTGTACTCGTGCCCGAGAAGCACACGCCTGGCCGATCGGAACAGATGCCCCTTGGACGCCGGGGACACCCCAACGTGTGCTCCTCTGCTGCGTATAAGTCCCCTGGAAATGCACAAATGATTGAGAGATCCACCACTACTAATAAAAAAAAACTTAGGCCTATGTTTCCACAACTGCAACTTTCAACTATGAACCTTGGTCAGGATAAGTCAGGCTAAAAGATATATGAACTAGGCTACATTGAAACCAAATGCTTATCATATTGCCCCCTTTCCTGAAAGCATTGCATTGTCACTGAACCCTTCTGTTCTTTATTTTGCTATATAATGAACAATATTTGTATACCAACTTCACCTTTGGATAAAAGCATCAGTGTGGCAATTGCTTGTCATGTTACAGAATACAGCAGGAAAACTTGATAACTCCTCATATCTATGTCACTATACACAGTAGGCCAAGGATAAGAATCAGTTACCCCCCCCCCTTGCTACATTTATCAGGGTTATGGGGGTTGTTTAGGTAAAAGTGTATACTTCTGTGACAATTTACTCACAAGGGAACTTGTCCTTACATCTTACATGCAATGATACAAATATTTCAAATTGTCCACCATCAGTCGGTGCATCAGTCATACTGAATGCTTGATTCGTTCTGTAACCCAGTCATCTATTACAGATGTGCCAGTCGGACTCGAGACTGTCAGTTCAGCTTAAAGGATGTGGCGACATTAGCCATCTCCCGTATAGTACAATCAATAATGTCCCCTACACACACCTCGCGATGCCGATGCCGGGGTACATGTTACTACTCAGGAGCCCTCCCCCAACTTGCAAATTATAGGCCTAATTGTAATAAGCTGGGAGCGCGCGTGGAAGGACCTCATCTCATTGGCCGAAGGCTTAAAAATGCCACGTTCACGTGATCTGCATCGCCGTCATATAAATAAACACAAACTACAATAAAATTCATTTACTCGCGTAAACAGACATATAAGTTTTCAAATCTCCGCAAAACTGGTATCATTTGTAAGACAAAAACAAACGGCAAACGCGTCGAGCAGGCAGTTACTTCAAAAGACAGGCGTGCGACACAAAAAGGTCGCTCCATGCTGCTCCCTGTGGTCGCAAACTGATTTTGTTTGACGTTTTATGACAAAACGCCGCATATGCGCGTACTGTTGTCTGTTCTATATATACTAGTATAGTACCTTACCTACACTGTAAGTGAGTTTATGTCTCCATGAATCAAGTTCCTGCCGAAAGCCGCGCCTCTCGATGGTGCATTGCTGCTTATTACACCGACTCGCCATTTTCTGTCGTCCCCTCTCGTGGACGCGCACGTTGCCGGTGTTTCTTTACTGTACGTCATTCTGTTTTTTTTTTCCCCGTTGAGAACGCGCGCGTGCTCGCGAGTGCTCCGATTTCCATCTCTCGGAAGTTTTTGAGTTACTGCTTTTGGCTATAGCAATGAAATGTGAAATCTGTCTTTGACCGAAAAACATTAGGTCATATTTAAATCTAAATCTATTTAAGGTATTACTATTATTTTAATATTCATTACCTTTCTTGAGCATGTTCTTGATCAGGGTGGCCCAGTGATCCAGTGTGTGGCATTGCACCCTCATAACTCCAGGGCCGGGCATTTTAACTGCTTTCCTAGCTCTCTGTATGGAAAATCTGACAATTCTGGGTACAGTTTGGAGTTTGGAGGAATGTGGCTGTCCTCTAGTGTATGATTACTTAACTATATGTATCCCACCCTAGTACTAACTGCGCAAAAATTAGCAATTTGGACTCCAGCCAACTGTAGACTAACAAATACTTGTATGTGTGGAGTTTGCATGTTCGTCAGAATTTCCTGGGGAGTATGATTGTGTGTATATGTCTCCCATGAAAAACCTGCATGGTGTCTAAGGTGCACCCCAGGTTTGTGTTGTGTGCTTCCTTGGAGAAGTGGATATAAGATGGATGGAGTATGATTTTCATCAATAGGAGAATAAGAAAGAATTATGCAGAATATTTAAATGTAAACATGACGTTTTTAATTAAAACATTGAGTCAGGGGGCTCGGTTCTTAATTATACTCTACTATGCTCTACATTGTCTATCCATTTTCCATATATACATCCAGTAAGCCTATACACACATACTCTTCACACATAACCAGACACACCGCAACACCTAAACATGTTTATTACAATAATTTTTAGTTCATGAATTACATGCATCCCAAATGCATGCCAAAAGGATGTTTGGGCTTATTTAGGTATAACCATATTGCAGTAAATATGGCAGCTTATCGCATAGAAAACATGATGGTCACTCTCTCTTGCTGAAAAGGGCTCAGTAGATTTTAGTGGAAGTGACCAATCAGAATGGATATATCGTTTCTGGCTACACCTAAAAGCCAAGGTTAAAATGGGCTGGTGCTCATCATTACATAGTACCAGCACTTCTTTTTTTTCAGTTCAGAATTCTGGCACCTCTTATAATTTGCAGCTATACCGAATACCAAGGAGAGAACTGGCACCCATCTTTTCCCACTTCAAGCATTTGTCTGAAACAACCACACCTCAGAGAAACACGGCAGAGAAATTAACATTTACTCAAACTGAAATAATAAAAAAACTATTCCTATACGGATCACAAGAGATGTATTAAATATAGACATTCATTTCTGGTGAATCATAGCTCAGTGCATACAGTTTGCAGTTCCATTTATCAAGAAACACTAAATATAAAAAAGATTTTATTTAAATTCTGTGCTATCTTACCCTCATCATTACCATCGAATTATGTGGACATGATTATTAACATTATGAGTTTCAAATGACTTGCATGAGCCCAGTCCTTACTGTATCGCAGAGGATAAAAAGACTGTAGCATCACCAGAAAAAGAATTCTCTCACCAAATTGTTACAAGTCACATGATAGTACCAAATATTAACCCTTTATTTCTATGCATTTTGAACCAGAAGACAAGCACAGATATACAAGGGTAATTAAAATAGGTAAGGCTTTAGTATCGCTCCTAGGGAGGATAATTTATAAGGAATGGAGATTTAAGAGATGCACGGAAACGTGGCGCTTTTGAAGGAGAGCACGAAGCGAAGCGTTCAATAAAACGCCAGCGCTTTAAGATGATTGGGAAGCCTTGACGCTAGAGGAGGTGGGTCTTGAGAAGCTCATTATCGTCACAAGCTTCAGCGAAAGAGTTATTCGCTTTCTCCGCACAGTATATTTGGTCCAAATTAAGGATTTACATGAGTCCGAAGTCTCGTACACTTTAAAAAGGTAAAGGAAATGCCAATTCAATGTAACAAAAAAAGAGCGGACGAAGGTAGCCGGCTTTACTGATATCGCTTAGACTGCCTGTGACCGATAAGTGATACGCCGGCGACATAAAGGGACCTGACTTTTAGCGTTACTGTGACAACATTACATCACGGTATACTATTCCGTCCCGAAAATCGAGAAGATTTATTATTTATTATTATTCTGTCACGTCGAGATAGTGATAGTTATTCTTGGGAGGTGAATATACATGTATTACCGCTACGCACACGCGCGCTCTTGTTTGATTCTTAGACATTAATAAATGCGTGACTCATGAAATAATCAATAGTTTTAAAAACACAAGTGCTCTTTATCATATTAACTGCCCGGCGTGTCTTTTCTTCACTGTAATGCAGTCTCTTGGTGCCTGCCTTCAATTCCGTACATTTACAGTCAACTAAGGACAAACGGTGTGCTGCGTTTAACCCATTCGCTCCCAGGCTCACTTCGTATCACGTGTTTCCTCGCTACAGGCAGCACGCGGAGAGTATGACGTTGACAAGAGGATCCTTCACTTACTCCAGCGGGGAGGAGTACCACGGTGACTGGAAAGAAGGCAGGGCATTTCACATTCCCCGCATACAGCATCTATGTGGATGCAGAGTGTGGCATGGACGCGGGACTACCTTCTGAGAGGCATTACGTGCACTGGGAAAGGCAGATTAAAACTGAAGTTTTCCCAAAGGTCTTACATAGCAGAGACCTAAAGATTTAAAGGCATGGCAGACTTCAATGTAAATGCAGGGTATAGACTGAGCTCACAATTTGTCAGTAGATGTGTATTTACTCAACTGTTTTAGTGTACTGTCAGAAATGTCCTTTGTTTGATGCCTACGATTAACACAGTGCCAGATCAACACCGGTCACACGTCAGATTTACACCAGCAGTATAACAGGGTTCAGGACTACATTCAATAATGGTAAACGGCAACTATATGGCCACGTATGACCGACTATGAGACTAGCTGGATGTGTATTCAGACTGTTCCAATGGCATAAATAAGGCTGTGCTGAGAGGAGAGTACACAGGATTAATAAAATGACATTCAACTTAGACATGTAAATGCAATGTATATTTGAAGTAGAATTTGAAATCCCTATCTGTATGCATTCACAGAGCTAGGTAATTCACGCTAGGGGTTGTACATTTGAATTTTATCATTTAAAACTTCAGCTACAGGCAATGAAACGTGAAAACAGAATTTGTGATATTCAAATGGATAATTGGATAGAATAGTAAAATCCCCTGAGGGAAACTGCTTTGTCACAGCAGCAGATGTGCAATCAAAATTGTATATACAATACAGTACAAACATCAAAGTAAAAGAATTAAGAACAAATAAGATCAGCGAATTATAACATACAGACAAAGGTAATGAGAAATGATGGGAGACTATGCATACTGCACATATTTAACGTATTTAAATGTAACATAGTCAAATGAGTAACGGACATCTTTCTTTTCATGATAATGACTTTGGCGATTTCGTTTTAGGTCGAAGGCATGGTCTGGGTCAGCTGAAGTTTTCTGATGGTACGTGTTACACAGGACAGTTTGAGAATGGCCTCTTCAGCGGCTCTGGGGTCTTGGCATTTCCTGATGGCTCCAGGTACACGCTATCATTATCTCGTATTATATACTCTACTAACAACCCTACTCTGAGCGTAAAAGTCAAACGTAATCTCTATGATATCATACATAAAAACGGGCTAATTTTTATTTGGGGTTGTGGTGGTCTAATGGTTAGGGATACAAACTTGTAAATAAAAGGTTGTGCGTTAGTTCCCTGACCAGCAAGATACCATTGAGGTATGCTTAGCAAGGCACTGCTTCCCAGGCGCTGAATTAGCTGCCCACTGCTATGTGGCATATGGGTTAAATGCAGAGGACACATTTTGTTGTGGTGTGTCAGCAATGACAATTAATCACTTCACTTTAACATCTCTACAGTTTAACCCGGGGGACCTTTCATTTCTGTTGTATATTCAACCCACTCATCAAAGTAAAGATTTTACTTTTGTTTTTGGGTCGTATCTGGTACGAAAAAAAATATGAAACAAAAAAACGAGGGGGTTGAATGTCAGGCAGAAATACAAGGTCAAATATGACCCTGTGGGTTCCCCAGGGTTAATCTATTGATGGATAATGTCTTAGCCCTCAGCGCTGCACTGACAGAGGGCTGGCTGAACTGTGCTGTACGACTGAGAACCAAAATACCAACAGAGGGAGACGGCTGCTAATTCTGTAATAAAACGTACAGTATCGCTCAGGAAGAGAAAGCCTCTGAATCTCTCTCTGCTAGTTATCAGGTCTGGATGCAGCAGCCAGTTTTTAGGCTAAAGCTGCATCTTCAGCAGGTCGGTGCAGGGTAACTCGACGTCTCCATATTCCGATCAGTGCTGCCATGCTGAAAAAAACACATGCATTTAACTTACCTAAATACCATTAGCTACAACTGCTTTTACTGTGCCGGCTAAACACTGGAGGTTAATCAGCCGGCGACGTTTTGATCCTGATGGGTGCTGTGATGGCGTTACATCCTCACACATCCTCCTGCTGTGCTTTCTCTATGGCAGATACAGAGAAAATGTCATTGTCTGAGGATTAAGGACATTTTCCGCAGCTGAAGCCCTCACTAAGCAGTCCTTTGCACTTTTCTGGAATATCTCAGAAGGGCTTTTGTCAAAGGCCTCAGTGAATGTAGTGATGTTCATAGTGACTCCTTTGGTCATAATGTTTTGTGACAGACCTCAGGTGTTCAAACCCCACCCCCACTCTGAGTGTTGTTTGCATGCTCCTGGGGTTTGCCCGGCTACTCCACTTTCCTTCAGCAGTCCAGGATAACTGGCATCTCTAAAGTGCATGCTAAAGTGAGACCCTGACCTAGATGCGTGGTTAAAAGATGGATGGGTGGGGGGGGGGGGGGGGGGGGGGTAGTGATTATATCACTATCAAACTCACAGTACCAGTGCTGGCAGAGCTATTAAAAAATTTAATAGTCAGTCTTAGTTATTCCACTGTTCATTTCTCAGAATAAGGCAATGTTTTATTCATAACAATACATTCCATAATTTTTTTGTAGGACACCACAGTGTGAGCTGCTATTAACAGTGCATGCCTGCTCCCTTCCTCCTTTTACACTGAGGGATAATATGACAATAATCATCCCCCCCCCGTGGCAGGTACGAAGGCGATTTTGTACAGGGGAAGTTCCA
This sequence comes from Petrocephalus schoutedeni, assembly GCA_026780765.1. Taxonomy (NCBI): domain Eukaryota; kingdom Metazoa; phylum Chordata; class Actinopteri; order Osteoglossiformes; family Mormyridae; genus Petrocephalus; species Petrocephalus schoutedeni. Next base: position 12,643,910 of record JAODKL010000062.1, on the reverse strand, counting down.
GGGTGTCGGGGTCTTCAGTCGATTTGATGGGATGAAGTTCGAAGGAGAGTTCAAAGGCGGCCGGGTGGAAGGATATGGTAATACTTCACTGGGAATCTTTGGGTTTGCTTACTGGAACATATGGGCTCTCGATGGCTTCATGGTCGCAGCCAAAGCTATACTGTCTGCAGGGCTGCCAACTCTCATGCATCTGGCGTGACACTCGCGCTATCGGGCTCTCGCGCTCACACCCAAAATCTTCCGGCAAATCTATATTATTCCACTATAAGAATTGGCTACATCAAAGTCGTTGGGCACTTTGCAAAAGCTACACACTATTAACGAGGTTACAAGCATGTTACATACATGTAAATGCGTGTGTAGACTTGTCTCGAATTGAAAATGTCCCGCCAGCCAGCTGACCGAAGCTGGAGACCCTGTGTCTGAGAAGCGTGTGCAGTGCACACTAGCTGGATCATTCTGCCATCCTGAGGTGTGGAGGTCCATACTGACCCCCTTGCCATTAAAAAAGCCGGGTATCCAACTCACATGATGGCATGACACAGACTGGCAGTGCAAACCTTTTTGGTCAGATCATGTTTCCTTCACTACAGAGAGTCCATCAAAGCTACGTCTGAGAGCTCCGCATGACCAAACGTGCACATCAGGCGGCCCAGCATCCTAATGTATTCTCCTGTTGTGGGTCTGACCCCATGACAGGGCTGCTCACGTTCCCAGATGGGGCTCACGGAGTGCCACGCAGCGAGGGGCTCTTCGAGAACAACAAACTGCTGAAGAGGGAGAAGTGCCAGGCGGTGGTGCAGCGGGCACGGAGTTCGGCGTCCGCAGCCCACAGCCTCTCTCTGTGAGCGGCTCGGGCCTTCGCTCAGGGATGGATGACAGGGTAGCAGACTCCCCCCCTTCGCACCGCGCCACACGGCTCCGGCGCTCCTGTTCTTTAACACCCTTAAGCACTGTCCTCTGCGTATTCTGACAGAGCTGAGCTGCTCTGCAGCCGACCTGTTTTTGCCCTGGATCTCTTGAGTCATTTTAGTTCTGGTTGTCAACTGAAGTGTGCAGAAGAAAGCAGCTTTACACAGCCACCTGGAAGGAGTCCCTGCTAGCGGCACTGTCACCCATCTCTGATCGTGGCCATCAGTACATGCAGAAAGCCAACATACTGCAGATCTGCCGAGACTGAACAGGTCTGTGTCATGTGCGCTTTAGCTTAACTGCAACCATCAGCTCCAAGTTCTTTGCACCCCAGTATTGCTGAATGTGAGTGTCTTTCAGATTAGGATTACAGACAGTACACAGCGTGAGTATGGATGCGGTTACCATGGGGATAGAAATTATCCAGTATAAATAAAGCATTAGCTATTAGCTAGCATATTTTAGGAACATACGGATATCAGCATCTTATAAATGAATATTCATTATCTGCTTACTGTAATGTACTATTTAAAAGCGAGGAATTCTAAAATGTATTCAAGGACAAGTGTGCATAAGTGTCGCGTCGTCAGCAGTGGAGCAGTGTCCTTTTCTCACATTTCACTTTGCCTTAATCAAACTGGCCATTTCTTTACACTGAAGCACTGAATGGAGGTGGGTCAGTATACAGTGGACAACTGCAGCCTACTGTTCTAAGGGGATCTGGAGACCTGTGGTCTCAGAAGCACTTGTACTGCAATACAAATGCATGCTAATGCGAAAAAAGAAACATGGATGTGATCCTGGCCAACAAGTGGCAGTGTCCTTACATTACTTTACACTGTAGCTACTGATGAACGGCAAACATAATGGCAACCACACTGGGGATGGTGCCTGGCGATCAAAGAACCCTGTCCGGCTCTCCACATCCATGTCACACGCTCACAGGAATTCACTGCAGTTTTCAAGGTCTTTATGACTGCATCCGACGTATCTATGAACTTGCCTTATCCAACTAAGTGTCTCTGCCTGGTTTCTCTGATAGAAACTCCCATCTTGTGACATGATGTGGTGGGCAGGGGACACAAAGGTCACAACGAAATATGCAATCGTCAGACACACTCTGACATTCAGACGTTTGTAATGTTTCTCACAGTAACAATAACGCGCATCTGTTTCTGAGCAGACAGACCTTGTATTAAGTCGTTATGGTTAGAAATGAGATTATGGGCTATTAAAGGCATACAAAATGTGACTATAGTTACGTACTGAGGCGGATCAGAAGTGACCCAGTTGTCAGGTGAGTATCTGCATGTATCAGTATTAATGGTGCTGAGAACAGCAATAAGGTACTGCCGACAGACTGAACGGAACCACACTGGTTACCGTGGTGAAATACTTCTAAGTTCTCTGCTTCTAAGTCACTTTATGTGTTCTTTCTTTCACTGGGACATTTTAAGAATTACTGTGACTTCTGTATGATGTGTCACTTCTTTACTGGTTTGCTCCTTGATTTTAGCTCAATTTGTACTCTATCATCTAAATGTCCACCAAAAGCTTTATCAATGCAAGAACTGTACATAAGTGCTGCTATTATCTAGTTATTACAAAATGATGACTAATGTGAAGCTTTTTCATATCTGTGAAATTTAAAAAAAGACTTGATAATGACATTTTGGCATTCCTGTATGGATGATAATGACATTTTGGCATCCCTGTATGGAAAATTATAATGTACGCAATTCAGCTTATTGTTAGAAAAAAAGCGTGCAAGGTCTGAATGCCTTCCACCAACTAGAATAAAGTACACTTTTTAATTCTGTGTTATTACTGTGCTGCTGTCTTTGCCTTGACAATATTCCCTTTATGCGTTTCTGAATGTGAAACTCACATTTTAATGAACATCAGGCAGCTATTACACTGGTCAGAGATGCAGGATAAAGATGGATATATATATGGAGGCTTTTTGGAGAGCCTTCCTGAGGTAAATTGATAGCGTTGATTGTTTTTACTGAGTTGTACCATTGATTTAAAAATAGTTCCTGTATCCTTTTGTTGGAAGAACTCTCCCATGATAGGGTAAAGTTAAATATAATAAAATAAACACTGATTCATTTCTTCATTGCCTTATCCATCCATCAATTTTCTGAAACCGCATATCCTTCTCGGTCATGGGGGGTCCGGAGCCTATGGGCATGAGGGGGGGGGGGGGGCC
>JAODKL010000062.1:12600599-12639848 GCA_026780765.1 Petrocephalus schoutedeni | reverse complement strand
AATGATAAAAAATATATATTTATATATATATATATATATATATATATATATATATATATACACACACACACATTCTCATATCGAACCATTAGGTTCGCTTAATATACATTCGATACGTTATATAACTGTAATCTTTTTTCTTTGGGTTTAACCACAGTGCCCTCGTGTGGTTTATTCGTAGTATTACCTAAAATGCTCATTTGGGCTTTTCTCTTATTTTTCTTTACAGCTTTATTTTAGCGCATAAAGCTTGTTTTCAAAAAGGCAGATATAAATCTTCATTGCAAAGGTGACCCCTCTAATTTGGAAAAAGTAAATAAATGAACCATTTATATCCGATATATCATCTGCTATTGAAAATTCAGCCACAGTGTCTTTGTTTCTAAGCTGTTTTAACTTAATATAACTCTGAAATCTCAGACTATGTCTTGTTATTTGCCTGGGGACAAACCACCTACCCATCTCATAGCCAGCCTTAGCAGGATGGCTTGGCTACCTGCTCTCTGTCTTTTAGATCAGTGTTTCCAAACCCAGTCCTCGGGGAACACCAGACAGTCCAAGTTTTTGCTTCCTCTCAGCTCCCAGCATGCTTGTACCAGGTATTCGGTGTTCCTGATTGGCTGGGAGCTGGGAGGGAGCAAAAACTTGGATTGTCTGGTGCTCCCCAAGGACTGGGTTGGGAAACAGTGTTTTAGATGTATTGAGGGTGCTAGAGAACACAGCTGAGGGGGTACAGGAGGTTTGTCCCATTGGATATTTTCAGTTCCTCTAAAACCGATCCAGGTTGGGTTTGTGGGGGACCCTGGAGCCTATCCCACACAGCACAGGGTACAAGACAAACCCAGGACGGGATGCCAATCCATCACAGCACACACATGTAAGCACTCATTTAAAAGGGCGGGAGGAAATCTTTGGCAGAATTAAATGCGATTTCACATTCTGGAGACCAGACAAAATTTTTGGATGAACTGAGGAGGTCAGCCAATGGTGGCACAACAGCTGAAAAATTCTTGCCAAACACAAGTTAATATGACGTCATGCCCGAGAAGTGGGGAATATCTTTTTCACGCTTAGGAGGAGGAAAATCAATACCTGCAGAAATCTTGGCCTCTACAGGCTATGTCTGCCATTGTCCAATTTGTGTGCCCAAGTAAGTGACCATGGCTTTTGCAAAATACACATTTAGCAAGGTTTCTCATTATGTACCAGAGAACTGGTAAAATACCCTTTGTAATATTTCCAAATGTTCCTCCCAACAGGACAAATATGTCATCAAGGTAGGCCTCACAATTTCACACATGCAAACTCCATACAAAAATCCTGTGGTAGAATTCGAACCCCCAGCCTTAGAGATGGGAATTTTCAATGCTACTCACTGAGTACCAGGAGACACATTTTTCCATTTCATCTTTCTTCATGACTAGAAGGTCCAGTTCCGTCTGACCCTGCTCTCATTGTGCAGCTGTGTAAGGTTTGGAGAACAATTTCTCACACAGCTACCTAAAATGCAATTAGACTGTGAGTTCACACTGAGTCCTTCTATTTTGCACATTCATGCATTATACAGTGCTGTATGGGAAAAAAGATGTCTGTAATACGTGGAACATGCACGGCTCAGATAGTGCAGATGGTGTATCTAGAGCACATGGAGATGTAACTATGTGTATGTCCGACAGTGCATGCGGTGCAAAGTCCAAGTCTAAGCTGTTGAATAATTAACATCTCTGGGTAAGGATGGGACTAAGTTCACTTGTGCGTAAGATAAAAAACAGCATGACGAGATACTGGATTAGACAGCAGACACACCCTGACATTCACACCAGTTAAGCAGTACATGTTGCTCCGCCATTATTCATCCTACAGCCGGGAAGGTCTGTGAGCCACACACCACAGACAGACATCGCTAGCCTACACTCTGCTAGTAACCAAAGGCTGACACCATGGGTACCTTAAACTATCCCTTCGTTAACGATCCCGGAGATGGATGCACTAATCTTCTGCTAGAGGTGGAATACCCAGACAGGCTGCCTTTCAAAAAGAGCAAAGCAGAGCCCAGGGAATTCTTCATCAGCAGGTAACTATGGATATCACTGTAATGGCGGTAACGCAGGTAATGCAGTTTGTATGAAATACTGCGTAACTGGATACAGTTTAAAATTTACTTCAGAGTGATACCGTGGCAACAAAAAAAAATAGTGAATCCTTTGGAATTACTTAGTCTTCTGCATTAATTGGTTATAAAATGCGATCTGATCTTCAGGTTACAATAACAAACAAAAACAACCTTTTTAAGTGATAATATACAAATTATTGTATTGCTATTGCAAGTACTGAAACCTCAGTAAATATCATTCAGACCTTCACACTGTAGGTTGGAAAAAGCATGAGGCTCCTTAGAACTGAATCCAACAGAGTTTGCAGATTTCCCTCCTCAAACACATCTTACCGGGTTTAGCTGGTGTGCTTGAACACGGAAATATGCGATCTGGCCCTGCAGGAACAGATCTAGGGAACCCTGCCTTAGGTTAATGAATTCAACGAGAGCTAAATAGAACCAAAAGTGGACAAACCTGGAGTCCAATCAACAAAAATGACTGGAGGAGAGCTACTTTGACTTATTAAAAAGCACTCAAATATTGTGAGTTTGCTCTTCACAAGAATCACCTGCTGATGTAAACCATGCCTAGCTAAAAATATGTCTCAGAAGACCTCCGATCAAGAATTGCTGATTTGCATAAAGCTGGAGAGGGTTACAGAGTATTTAGATAGTCATTAGTCCTCAGACAAATTGTCTGTAAATGGAGACAGATTAGTACTGTAGTTTCTCTCTCTATAAGTGGGCGTCCAGCCAAGATGACTCTTAAATTACGCAGAATGCTAAATAAGGTGAAAAATATCCCTCAAGTAACAGCTGAAGGCTTGAAGAAATCATTGGGACTGATTAACATCTCTGTTCATGAGTCTACCACACATAAAACATTGGACAGGCATGGTGTCCATGGCAGAACACCACAGAGGAAGCTCATTGATGCTCAAAATCATTGTTGTGTGACTGAAGTTAGCCCAAGAGCACCTCCACACTCTACTAGGGTACCGGGAAAAAGTTTGGGGACGGAAGAAACTAAGGTTGAATTGTTTGAGAACAGCATACAGCACTATATATGGCATAGAAAAGGCATTGCATACCAGCATAAAGCATCATCCCAGTGGTGAAGTGCAGTGGAGGCAGCACCATAATTTGGGGCTGATTTGCTGCCATGGGGCCTGGGCACTTTGCCAGCATCTATCCATCCATTTTCTGAAACCGCTTACCCTTCTGGGTCAAAAATGCATTAGTTAAATCAGGTTGTGTTTGTTTGTAACTGTAAATTGATCAGATGACATTTTATGATAGATCAATGGAGAAAGCAAATAATTCCAAAGGCCTCACATACTGTGAAAGAAATATTAAAAGAAAGAGAAACATAGCTGAGAGTGTATTTTCTGTTTCGAGACACCATACTGGTCAGACAAGGCATGGAAAGGTACATGTCAGGATCACCTGGCCATGTCCTCTGTCCCAGGGGCGCTCATTCTAGGCAGAGTGACAGTCTGCTTCCCCGTTCAGAGCTTCCTGCCTGCTGCTGTGTATGCACTACAGAGAGAAGAACCTGTCTTTGAGCTTTCTGCTCCTGCTGGTCTGTTACGCTGCGCTGCTCTTCCCAGCTTTCTGGATCAGCACAGAGGCTGCAAAGAAGAATGAAAACACATCTGAAGGAATCAAGGTACACAAGCGTTTGACACAAACGCTACTTGACGGCATTCAATGCTCCCTGTTCACAGATAAAGACAAAAGCAGGTTTAATATTTCAGTCTATTTTTGTAATGCAATGTTCTCCTTCATCACAAACATCACATGGGTTTGTTGTACAATATGGCATCCAGTGTTTCCCAATCCAGTCCTCGGGGACCCACAGACAGTCCATGTTTTTGCTCCCGGTAGCTCAGAGGGAACAAAAACATGGACTGTCTGTGGGTCCCCAGGAACTGGACTGGGATACACTGACATGGTAGTCATTCTGCTGCCCGCAGCAATGGAGCGGTCCCCTCGCCCCCTGCAGGCCCTGCTCAACCACTCAGCTGCCTTGCTGTCACAAGTCTGCCGGCAGGGCTGGATCGGGATTCGCCTCCGCGCCACGCCCATGTGGGCGGCTCTGCCAAAGATACCAGTGTTCCTTGGGAATGGATCGGAGGGATGGAGGCTCCCCCCACCTCTGGGTCTGCAGGGCAGTGAGGAGGTGGCAGCCAGGACCCTGGGGACACTGCCCGCCAGCAGCCTCCCAGCCCCTCTGGGCTCCAAGGCATGCAAGCGCTGTGTGGTGGTAGGCAGTGGTGGGGTCCTGTACGGCAGCCAGCTGGGTGCTCACATTGATCAGTATGACATCATCATCAGGTGAGAGCGACATGCTGCCCGCACAATGATAGCATTGTATTTTAAAAGCACACAACTGGTATCTCTCAGTACTGGTCACTTCTCTAAAAAGCAGGACGGTCTGTCTGAAGTTCCTCTTTCTTCCTGACAGAATGAACAATGCCCCTGTCTTTGGCTTTGAAAGAGACGCCGGTTCCAGGACCACCATCCGCATGATGTATCCAGAAGGGGCTCCAGACTCCTCTAGAGAGTATGAAGACACTGTTATAGTGGTTTTGGTGGTCTTCAAGAGCTTAGACTTGAAATGGCTCACGTCTGTCATCACCAGGAAGCCGCTGGTGAATAAAACGGCCCTCTTGATGGCAAGATCCCATGTATGCGTACAATGATCAGCAGTTCAAATCATCCATCCAGCTATTTGAGCAGAGAAGCCAGGAGACCTTCCCAGGTAGCACAGGACAAAAGGCAGGGCTACACCCTGGAGGGAATGTCCATCCATCAGAGGGCACACATATACATACACCCACACAATTATATGGTATGGGCAAAGTAATGACAACAGTTAGTCTTTGGGGTGCATGCACTCCAACATGCAAAATCAATCAATCTTATTTCACATAATGTTATGTCCATATACCGAAGCGGATATTAGAGTATATTTAACATTTTCAAGAAATTCATGAATATTCACAGGCCTCTTCATAGTGAGCCAGCTGTGTTCCTTCATGCTAACAGCGCCGTTCTACCCCAGAACTGGTGGTCCAAACTGTGGTTCTGGCGGAACATCGTGGAATCCATCCCTCTGCAGCCAGAAAACTTCCGGATCCTCAACCCTGAAATCATGCACCAGACCGGCCTGCAATTGCAGATGCATACTAAAGCGCAGAAAAAGGTCATTTCCCCCCAACACCTCTTAAATGTCACAACAAAATAGGTTTGGATCCTCCTCACAAATAAATGTATTAACTTGGGAGTATCACCCTGAGAAACATAAACCAGTTAGCAGGTAGAACTGTAAGCTACCTAAGCCTTATCCAGTGCCTGCGGTCACAGTGTGGAGCAGTGGGCTGTTGTTTATTCATATGTATTCCACATTTGCATGGTGACGCTGTCCTGGTCCCCAAGCAGACGGTGCCTACACTGGGCGCCAGCGCCGTGATGGTGGCCCTGCAGCTGTGCGACGAGGTGAGCTTGGCTGGCTTCGGCTACGACCTGCAGCATCCCCGGGCGGCACTGCACTACTACGAGGCCCTGCGCACAGACGCCATGCAGGCACAGCTGGTGCACGACGTCAGCGCCGAGACCACATTCCTGAGGGAGCTGGTGAGGACGAAGGCTGTGCGCGACCTCACGGGGGCGCTGGGGAGAGCACAGTGAGGCAGAAGGCCTGAAGACTGGAACCCAGGGCTCTCAGTGGACAAGTGGCCCTTTATTTGAAACCTGGATCGCACACAGCCAAGAGCTTCAGGTCAACGGATAAGTTAGACCCATGGACAAGTACTGTGTGAGTAGATGGAACAGTACTAAGGCTTACTACTAATTAATGTGACATGTCTATTTACAGCAGGAGAGGATTCAAGGTATAGTCAGTCAGTGAGGCAATAGCGGTGTTTTGAAGATGGCAGCATGTCTGCTTATAAGCACAGTGATATAAAGGAAAAGGGAGTCCAGGAGAACAAAGTCTGTGAGTGTTGGGGAGGGAGCAGCTGAGGAATGTCACCACAACAACACAACGCTCCAACGCAGCACGTGTGGAGAGTGCAAACACAACAATCCCGCATTCTGTCTAATAAAACTGTGTACAAAACGCACCAAGCGAGCGGGACTTCTTTACTTTTGTCCATAGCGCTGTCACTCTGTTGCCGACCACCAGGAGGCGCTGTGTCTGCGCCACATCCATTTGGAACGCTGCCTTCCGTGCGCGGAGCATCTGAGACTCTTTGCTACTGGAGAGCGCGGGATGAGGTGTGGCGCTCACAGCAGCGGGATGCGGGATGGCTCCCACAGCTTGCGCGCCAGCTGGCAGCAGTGCTGGAGGATGCACTCGCCGGGGATGACGCCCAGGTGGACAGTCAGCAGCTCGTAGCACTTGATTACCTCTGTCTGATGGTTCTTAGTGTAGTACCTCAGTAGTCTCCTGTAGAGGGCAACACACATGTGCAGTCATTCAAGGTGGCACACAGGTGTTAGCGAATAATGAGCACAGCCCCCCAGTAAACAGTACTTGTAGTAATCCCAGGCCAGCATCCCTATGGGGGCGGCGTCGTCTGACAGGACCGGGGGGTCGACCACCTCCAGCTTGTAGCCCTGAAGAGACAGAAAAGACACCTGCCGTTCACGTACGTATGACAAAAGGAAAGTGCCATATTGCAGCCATGATCGCCATTCAAAATGAATGATCTTGACAAGAATTTTAATGTAAAATGGAAAGAATCCATATGTCTGCCAGTTAGTGTCGTGGACAGCATTAAAGCGGGAGCGGGTGCGGCACATACCGTCTCGCTCTCCAGCCACAGGAAGTAGCAGCAGTAATAGTCACCGTCCCTGAGCGTGACAGCAGTGTAGCCCTTCTGCAGGTAACGCCGTGCACTTCCCACGCAGCTCCACACCTTGCGGACAGTCACACAGCCTCCTCAATGTTATTTACTGTAAAACAACACCCTTGCACCACATTCGAGGTTACAGCAGCAGAATCCCTCCCCCAGGACTCCCCCGGGCCCCCATCGGTCCCCAAAGCCCCGCTACACCCCCCAGGCCTTCTAACACTTATTTCTATCACACCTTCTCATTCATTTAACTCTCTTTAGTGACCCCCCCCCCCATTAAAAAAAATAAACTCAAGTGAAAATAGTATCAAATATTATCATGATGGAGAAGAATGTATCCAGCAAATTGCTACAAATTTCATAAACTCTGCAGGCTGGGAGAGACCAACCAAGGAAAAGATGTCTGCAGACACGAGGCTGACCTTGCTTTTAACAAAGTGCGCCAATGGCCCCTTTCCCAGCTCTGAAGTGGAATGGTCTGTGACACTAAGGGACGGCGCAATCATCTGGCCTGTAGTGCGGTCCACATAGATGAAGTGGACTAAGCCGGGGAACTCGTCCAGATACGTGACAGTGGGGTTAAGGAGAACGTAACCATAGCAACACAGCCCCACCAACTCAAAGGCCAAACCCGCAGAGTTAGGTGGAGATACTGAATACTGCCGGTTTAATATCATATTAGATCTGCAGTTTTTCTTCACGGCTCGGCGCACAGACAGGATATGACACCATAGTGACGTTCCTTCTGCTCTTCACCAGCAGGAAGTCTTTCCAGTCCAGGAGCTGCTCTCTGGGACAGTTAGAAGATACAAAGATACAAGTACTTTACTTAATCTCTCTTTATCTTTATAAACAACAGTCCATCCATCCATCCAATGGATCAGCAGAGAGGAGGGAGACTGTACTCACTGCACCATGAGCTGGGCTCGCTCCTGCAGGCTGGGGGCCAGACGCTGACCGTCCCTAGGGCCGTCTGTCACAAAGCACTGCCTGTACACAGCACACAGCTGGGTCTTCATGTTCCGGCAAGAGGGCAGTAATCTGCAAGCAGACAAGAATCAGCATACAACACGCCCATCACTGGTTACAAATAAGAGGTACAGGGACTGAATGAAAAGCACCCAGACTGTACTCACTCTTTACTCACTCCCGGTCCACCTCTGGAGAAAACCTTGTTTTTGAAATCATTCCATGCAAGCTGTAGCTGGGTCTGAATGCAAAGGTGTGGGAGGCATTAAGCAGACAGCCTGCGGCATTAATGGCCCTAACAGTGCTCTTCCTCAGTCCAAAAATAGCTGCCCAGCAAACGCAGGCGAACACAAGCACGGCCCAGCCGAATCACATACGGTGCTCACCTGCATGCTACTGGTGCTGAGGGCTCGGACAAACTTGTCCATCTTGCCACGGAGGTCGTGCAGGGAGTGCTGGCTGCGGGGAAGGGCCGCCCCACCCTGCAGCTCGCTCAGCTTCCTCTCCAGCTGAGTGAAGCTCTCCAGGAAGCAGTAGACTGACACAGCCACCTGACAGTTGGGGATCTGGGGGTAACCGAGGGGAGAAGTGGGTAGCCAGGTCACCTGATCACAGAGCCAACCTGTCAGAATTAGATATTCAGTTCTGTAACCTAACCTTATCCAGTCAAGGGATGGATTAATTTAAATAAAGCACTTTTCCAAGACAGACTCTTATGCCCAGTTGTCTCATAAAGCGCCAGCTGTCTGCTTCATTTCTCCTCCTCAGTTGTACACAACCAGAAATGATGACGTTTTCGGGAAATTAAAACTCGACACAGTATTATGAGTCCTGGACTCCCAGAGCTGCAGCTAGGCTCAGCTTAAAATTCTCTCTTAACCCCTATGCCGTGTTTGGGGTCAATCTGACCCCAGAGCATCATTAAACGGCAGGCAAATTTCACATGGGGAAATTATCACGGGAAAAGGGTTAATGCACCTTGGTCAGCAGCACCAGTGTGATACCGGGCCACAGAAGCAGGCAGTACATGGAGTGGGGCATCATGGGACAAAATCCGTCCTTCAAAGTGGCTTCAAGGAACACTCTGGAAGGCATAGCAGGGTCCATAGTTGGAGCTTCTAAGGTATGCAAGCTGTCCTCTGCCACCTGAAATTAAAGTGGCTTTTCATTAAAAAAAACATGTCTGAAGCAGCTCCACTTTAAATATTAATTCATGCTGGAATATCACTGATTAATAAATGTAAATAAGGGGTAAAATTCACAATGAAACATGTGGCCAAGGATGGGCAGATTCACCTGAATGTCTGGGTCGACAAACTGAAAGACAGGAACACAGGCCTGTTCAGCACCTATGGGCAGAGAGCAGATAATGCTCAGCACATGCAGGAGCTGCCTGCCAGACAGACAGGCTGGAAGGCAGGCAAACAGACAAGCAGGCAGACAGATGTCAGCTAACAAAAAGACAGACCGGTAGACAGACTGGCTGGCAGGTAGACAGACAGGCAGACTGACAGGTAGGCAGACTGCCAGACAGGTAGACACACAGGCAGACTGACAGGTAGACAGACTGGCTGGCAGGTAGACACACAGGCAGACTGACAGGTTGGCAGACTGGCTGGCTGTTAGACACACAGGCAGACTGACAGGTAGGCAGACTGGCTGGCAGGTAGACACACAGGCAGACTGACAGGGAGGCAGACTGCCAGGCAGAGAGAAAGAAAGACTGACGGGGTCTTACTAGACTGCTTGTCAGTGGGGGATGGATCTGGAGTGTAGAACTTGTCAGGCACCGAACAATTCTGAATATCCTAGAAAAAGAGCAGTGAGGATCAGGGAGCATCCAGGTGCACCAGCAAGGATACCCATGCGGGTCACAGTCACCCTAGGGCTTGCCTCTGGGGGCATGTCGTCTAGGTCACTGTTGCTGGGATACTGGTTCTGCACCATCAGAATCAAGGCCAGCAGGTCTGAGGAAGTGAGAGGGCTGGCATTGCGACTGCAAATTAATGAAGCACAATGGAGAGAATTAGCCCACATCCGGGAGTGTATCCCCACATACTGGCAGAGGGGCTGGGAAGTTACCTAGAGTAGAAGGCCAGGAGCTTGGTGTGCACCAGGATGAAGGCGTGCAGAGCTTCCTCCCCCGCTCGCTCCGCACTGCTGTTGATCATCTGTACCAGCCGACGCTCCAGGAACTCGATGCACTGCTCACAAAGCGTGGGCTGGATCAGTCTCTCCACAGCCTGTGAGAGAGGCACAAACAATGAGCTGCAGGTGCTACAAGGCTCCAGACGGCACTTCCTCAATCACCAGCCCGTACCTCCACCAGGAAGCTCTGGTCCTGCTCTCTCAGCCGACTGTAGGTCCCCAGGAGGCTTTGAAACTTCCTCCACAGTCGATTTCTTTGATCTGTATCATGGGGTCGGAGTCTGGGGGGGGGGGGGGCAATGGATTAGTAACTTTGGTTTCTTGTACAGAAGATTGCAGAAAAAGTTAAGACAGACATCAGGGTAGAGGAAGGGGCTCCCATCATTTATAGCTCGTTACAGCCAGTTTAACGGAGGGACGAGGTCAAACTGATTTACTAAAAGCTCTGTTTAATCTATGACATAAAAAATTGAAGGAAGCCAGATCCCGGAGTGCTAAGCCACAGTTCTTTAAAACCCCATTTGCTTTCAGAGTCAAGCACACGAAATGAACACAGGTCAAACGTATTTCCAGCACGGCCAAAAATACGGCTAAATGCTTCCACATGTACGAGGCCTGTCATACTCTTTCCTCAGCAGGGAGCTGCTAAGCGTCACCATCCCAAAGTGAATCTCTGTCACTTTCTTCATCACATATATCTTCCTCTTCAGGTCTTCCTCAGTCTCCTCACCATCCCCATTTACAGCAATATACAGACACTCTTCAAACTGGAAAACAAAAAGATTAACAGCAATGGGTCGACCCGGCAAACCAGGTCGCCTCAGAACCGAAGGGGCCTCCTCAGTGGACCGGGATAACATACCTGGCGCAGAACGTAGACATGCTGGTCCTCGGTGCTGAACGAGGTGTAGCTGTCTCCCATCCTGTCAATCATGGTGCTGCAGGAGATGATGATGGGGGCGAACAAAGTGTTGACGCTGTCTTCAAGAGCCGGAGGCTGAAGACCAGAAGAGCAGAATTTACTCTGACTCAGGGTCCACTTCCGGCTTGGCTCCGGCTCTCGGTTACAGGGTGGGCCGGGGGGGGCAATTACATATAAAAGATACACTTCCCCCTCTTGGCTGGGTGGGCCAGCCTTGTGATTGAGTACCCCCTCAGGACTATTACAATAAGCATGGATAACAGTTGAGAGAAACCTGACCAGACAGTTTAAGAGAATCGCTGTTGCTTTTACCCTGCCTCCTCCTTGCTGGGATCCTTCATACTGGTTCCGGACGCTCTGCTGGAAGTCTGGGTCAGCCCAATAGAAGAGAACTTCGGCACTCTCACTAGCGATCAGCAAGCACTTCATCTGAGATTATTGGAAAAGAAAGTGTCTGTCTCAGAAACACCTTGTTCCCAGGCCTCGGTATTCACAGTGGACCAGGTCAAGCCCCTGGATCCCTAGGCAGACACTAAGCTTGATGTGTTTCAATACATATGGAGCTGTATAGTGAGCGTGACATCATAACACAGTTTTCAGACTTCGCTTGCACTTAAAGCTTTAGATTTTTAGATTATACGATCTTTTATTGCACTGGAAAAGCTAAACTTAAAAGACAACAAAACTAAAATACACAAGTAAGGGCGGCGTGTTACAGAGCGCTGTCCCTTCGCGGATTCGCAGTGCCCGAGCACAGTCATCTCCGTAATCCCCGCCTGTTAGTCGCTCACATGCCTCGTCCCATGACCGCTACGTCCAAACTGCCTGCTAGTTTTTACCCCAGCCACATAGACTATTAAACATTACGAAACGCACAGTACACTACATTAAAACAGCAAGGGCAAAGATGTTACGATGAGAAAGTTAAAGTGCGGAACTTACGATTAGTTTGTAACGCTACTGGAGGCGCCTGTCGTACTGTTACCCTGATGCTTCTGCCCTTCTCTGCAAGCTGGCGTCCGATCCCCTTTCTGGGCACCACTCACAAGGGACACGTTAGAGCCTCTGCGACCCGCAGCACCTCGTAAAGCGCCGCTGTTCCGCTTCCGCGTATCCAGAAACATGGCAGAACAAAACATCAACAAATGCCCTCATTTCTCGATGTGGGAACAGTAGGACATTTTAAAATATATTTGTTTTTGTCATTAATGGCTGAAGGGCGTAACTAAATAAGATACACCTACTGCTGAAGAAATATTTGACAGTTGATATATTCAACGAGGAAACGATTTTTCTGTACTTTGACAGTATGACCAGCCGAGTGTACACATCAGAACGCATTAAAATTGAGTTTAAATACTACTGGGAGTAGTTTTTTTCAGTATTTGAACATCCGTGTAACTGTTAAATTGAATTTGTTCATATTTTCTCTTATGCCTGCGAATGGCAGTAAATGCACAGTTGAATAGTTACACATGCGACCTACAATAGTTAATATCGTGCATGTTTTTCCTAGATTATGTGCATGTATATCAGTTTGCTCAGTCTACATTAAAATGAACTTTCTTTTGAAACGACCATTTAAAAAGCTTTTAAATGAGACAAGAAAAATACGAAATAAGCAGAGTATCCAATTTTAACTCCAAAATTTGAAATAAACTAAAAATGAGTGTTTGAGATATATATACATATACATATATATATATATATATATATATATGAGAAACTGTCATGAAATAAAATGTCAGACATCGGTTTAATCACGACAAACTGCACAAATGAACACGGTCAACAGTCAACGTAGAACAGGGTGATGTCAACAGCTGGATATACGCGTCAGCAGCTATGCGCCCGCGCGAGGTGTGCGTCATCAGCTGTGCGCCAGTGCGACACAGTGCGTCAGTGTGTGCGCCAGGGTGGGGCATGTGTATCGCTATACAGCTGATGGAGTGGTGTATTCTCACTTTAATGCATTTGCTGTTGTAATTACAATTTACTGAATCGTGTTTCTCTGGTAATCATACAAATATACAGCAGTACTTACAGTGATACCCATATTTGGTAGTTTAACTGGATGCCATATTGGCGACCAGTGGGCTGATTTGTACACGGTACATCAGGATCGCTGTTAGATGTTTGCGCAGGTTTTTTTTCTACACAGATGTGAAGACTAAAGTACCGTGGAAGGTAGCACATAAATAGGCTAATCAACAACACCGCTGTTTAATTTGTTAAAAGGAAATTCCAAAGTCAGATATTTAAAATTACATAGTTAATGCAATCAGTCAGTCCAGAAGGCAGCTCTCCAGTATGCAAGTGGGGAAAACAGCATTATGCTGACCTCCTCTCATCTTAGGGTAAATATTTAGGTTTTTGAACCTTGCAGTGGTCAAATTGTCTATGCTGCCAGTAAGAATCCAGCACCGTTAGTCATCCACAAATTTTCTCAACTAGTTTAGAGGGGGGACACGCACATAAGCCCTATTGGAGCCGACTACTGTATACACTATGTAAACATCAGGAAATCCTCCATCGTGGCCAAAGGGTGGAACAGGCCTGTACGTTCCAAATGGGCTCAGAACATAAACACTTTCATGCAAGGTTTGGTTACAGTTAGCATAGCTGAGGCAAACTTGTCACGCAAAGGTACCTTGACTTAATACAGACCACTGGACTAAAGGAAGACCATGGTTGGTTTTAATGGGGAAAGTCAAGTAATTATGACAGAAAACAGAGAATGAAACTTATTTCTGAGCTCCTGTACCTTAAGAAGGAGCATAATTGTAAATAACTTGTGACAGTAAGTTAACATGAGCATGCAATAATCATTCCCACGAATGCTGAATTTCTGCGTGACTTCAGTAAGCATCAAGTCCTTGCTTTTGTTCATGATAGGGTTAGGATTACAGTTAGGGTTAGCAGTCGTAGGAGACAATTGAGAAATGAATCCTTAACAGAACTAGTAAAGCTGGGTAGGTTTCCCAACTATACCTGCAAAGAATTACAATGAACTACAGGACTCAGGGACAGTAACAGAAAAAGAAGCATCATTTAATTAGTGACAGTGCCTTGAACACCAATTAACATTCTTCTTACTATAGCACATTGGAATCACTGATTGGCATTCATGAGTGGATCACCATGATTCTAACTGCTAATTTACATTAAACCTGTAGGAGGCTCCAGAGTCTGTTTCCAAGACAGGTAGGTTCACTCTCCACCTTTATCCAGCAGTCAGATGGCACAGCAAACACTGACTGATCCTCTGTATTTCGCAACATCAGCGACCTCTGAATGAACAGGGAGTATGATGGTTTTGTCGTTGGCCTTAAGACCATAAGCCTGAAGGTCCTAACCACAGGAGGAGCACCCTCAGACTTTTGTGCATGATACTAAACAGGAAATGTCTCATTGAAGCATCCATCCTCCAATGGACTGAGAGGCCATGCACTCACACACTCAATCACACATTATAGGTAATTTAGAGATGCCACTTTACCCCAACCGCATGTCTTTGGACTGGCCAAGGGAAACACAGACACTGGGGTAGCCACCATGCTGTCCATTATTTGAAAATCTTGGTGCAAAACTTTGTGGAAAGCAGTTTCTTTGATGGACCGCAACCCCTGAATAAACTGGGTAAGTGTTCCTGGACTCTGAAGTCAGTGTCGACTCGGGTAAATCCAGTTCAAGATCATAAGAAAATGACCCCGTGTGTATGTTGTTCTGTGGTTGCCCCCATGATGCCCTCAGATCTGCTGCCATTAAATCCATTTTCGCCATACTCTCAGACACAGAGACTGGGCCGGCTCTCCCTTCTCCTGACTGCACCCAGATACCGGGAATGAAGCGAATAGCTTCAGGCTTACCAACGGTGAATGTTTCCCATCAAGACCAGTTCACGACATTGCCCTGACAAGACAATGCTCTTGCTGGCCACAACAAAGCTTGCGCCCAGCTGCCAGGCACATCTGCTGGGCCCCGCACAGCCCCTCACTTCCTGGATGGACTCCCGCCCTCTGTGATCCCTCCAGTGTCGGCCCTTTGAAGGCCAGTCAGTCGATCCGCATACTCAACCTGGTGGGACATAAAGCGGGGCTTTGGGTTTCTCTACTCTTTGTGCGGCGGCACAGGTATAAATCACTCGGGGTCTTTTATCCCTGCACTTCCACCCCTGAGCATGTGCTCTGAACAGCAAAGCCGGCCACTAGCTTTGCAGGCTCTCACTCTAATGGTTCATGTCAGGGTTTGCTGCCAAACAGGTGAGGGAGGTGGGACCTTTTAATTAATCTAGGACACTTCTGTTAGTGCAGTCCTTGCATCAAACACGCTAAACTGTTTTGTGTATCAACCTTGAAAACAGCAGAATCTGTACAAAGGATTCATTTTCAAACTATCAGTAAACAAATCAATGACGAAGTGGTGTTCCACATGGCAGGCTGGTCACACATATCACCACTGGTGACAGCAATATGTAAACTTTGCAAGGAGAGACTGCCCATGAATAACTATTTATTATTACTGTTTACATTTTAAACGAAAAAATCATGTTTGGTCTTCAAAATCCCACAATAAAATAATGTCATTGAAAATATGCACAACTCCATATAAACAAGTAAAACAGGCAGAAGTGATGCCACAATGCAGTCATTACTGTGGTCTCCCGTCCCCTGCAAACGGCTACCGGTGACATATCATTCTAACCACCAGAGGCTGCGGGATGCATATTCTGTGCAATCTTCTGTGGACACCAATTATAATGATGACAGCAAGATCACTATAAAAAAACATTTATACTGACACATTTCCATAGTTATTTCAACATTTGAAATGAAGACTGAACCTTCTGTTTGGGTCCTACATTGTAGCTTCGTAACATCATTTTGCTTAAATCTCTTCCACAATATTAACAATAAAATACTAATTACATACACATATACTTTCATTTAAATTAAAATATATGTAATTAAAACATTTAAAGAACATCTTTCATCGACATGCTTTTATATACAGTCCATATTTCAAATTGGATGATACACAAGCTCCGGAACTCTGTACAAAAATATTTAGCTGTAAATAATAAGTCTCATTTTTTATTTGAAAGCTAGCAGCACCAGGCAAACCACTGCCCCATCATCTGCAGGCGAGAGGCATTACTGAGCCAAGCCCAGGGATGCCGACCTGGTGACACACTAATGCGGCTCCTTACTGGCCCTGCGGGCGGCTGGCCCCTTCCCACCCGTTTGCTTATCTCACAATGTGAAACATAGACAGACGCCCGCAGTGGTCTCTGACATATCATTTAGGGACAAAGCAAACGATATCCAGTGACGGAGATGCTGCCTTCGTCGGGTGCCGTAGCTCTAACTGGGTCATACCGTTTCTCCTCTCTCGCCACCTCTGTGCCCGCTGCCTCGCCAGGCCTCTGGCCACCTCTCTTTTAACAGTGTCTCAGTGCAAGTCTGGCAATTTTCTCTGCCACTCATCTATCTCTGAGAACACAAAACATTTCCATTGCCACTGTGTTTAATGTAACTAAGTGCATTTATACTCTTTCTATCCGCTTCTCTCAATCACACTTAACCTCCTATTAAAAGCCTGTCCCCTGCCTTTTTAATCTTGGCTTCAGTCTGTTCCGGCCTAAACCACACAGCAGGATCCTTAAGTTGAGACCATACTGCTGCCTGGAGGTTGTCTAAAGACTTCAGTCTGTCATTAAAAAGTAACATCAGGCGAAAAACAAAGTGTTGTCTTTTGTTAAGCGTAACCTTCCGGGTGCCGACCGGCGTTGCAGCTATAAGGCATGTGAATGAAGCCGACAGCTCTTTTCCAAGGGGAAGCCTGGATGTACTGCATGGGGGTAAGGAAATCAAATGGGGCAGTGGATGGACTGGCTGTCTGTTGCGCTGGAAACACTGTGCCGGTTCCTTGAGCTGATGATCCCCTCCCTCCCTTTCACAGAGGTCTTCTGAGGGACACAGGGAACCAGGGCAGACTGGACGCCTCATGGGCTGAAGTGGCAGCAATCACTTTAACAAGCTTTTAGCTCAAATGAAGTCATAGTACGGCTCTTGCTGGCCAAAATGACATACAACAGGATTCTGCTGTTTCTGTCTCTGTGGAAAAGGGAAGGCAAACCACAGTAGGCCAGTTACATTTGTACTGGAAGTACTGGAAATGTTTGCTGTACAATTCGTCAACAACAACAGATTTGCAGCGAGAACATTGGCCAAAATAACAGGGGGACTTTTCACAACAGACAGCTGAACTGAAGGCACAACCCGAGGCCTTAACAGAATTTTTGCGCCGTGTTTTTTTTGTCCTTGAAGAGGCCTTGCTTCAAGGTGAAAAAGGGCGATCAGTGCAGCCCCCCGACGAGCACGGAGGCGGGCCTTCGCTTCCTCCCGTGCGAAGGGCGTGGCCTATCTGCGGCAGGCATATGCGTTGATGTTCTTGATGACAAAAAAGCCGATGGCCATGGGCGGCATGGCGATCGTCCGACCCGCCCGGAGTGTTTGCGGCTTCAGCTCTGGGAAGGTCTCGTCGTCCAGCATCACCAGGGGCTCCCCATTCAGCTGCACTGACCTGCTGACAGGAAGCGCTAGCAGTCACAGTCCAATACAGGCACACACAACCGTTAGCGCGACACTGTGCCCCTTGCCTCCATCAGATGGTCACTGGGGGGCGCCATAGTCACACTCTACTAAGGAAAGAGGGCACTTCTGTCTGAGCACCGCATTCCACACCAAAGAGGCCTGTCCTGGTATTTCTTTTAGCCAAACTTCTACTCATTTGGACTGTACAGTTAGGCTAATCTCTGACTCACAATTTTTATACCCTTTCTTTATTAAATGAGCTGAAGTACTGTTTGAAAAAGTAAAGTTTGTTGCAAGTTGTTTTCATATTTTCTAGTAAAGAATGGCATAATCAGAAGATACCTAATAAAACATGTGGGTTTTTGGCTATAAAAGCTTCCCCTCTGATGCACACCAGGCCTGGGAGGATCAGCAGTGCTCACAGGAACAGTGAGCACTGCAGCTGCTCACTGAGAAAAGCTTCCCCTCTGATGCACACCAGCCCTGGGAGGATCAGCAGTGCTCACAGGAACAGTGAGCACTGCAGCTGCACTCTGAGAAAAGCTTCCCCTTTGATGCACACCAGCCCTGGGAGGATCAGCAGTGCTCACAGGAACAGTGAGCACTGCAGCTGCTCACTGAGCTTCCTCCAGGCACGCTTCTGTGTGCATCTTTCTGCAAGTGCTCTTGATGAATGCAGGCTGCAGAATCTGGAATACCTGAGTGCCTTGCAGTTTTTTCCAGTGCATATCTTCAAATTCACTAACTAGTCAACCAGATCAGAATGAATCTGCTTTAGAGATGGTGTGAAGGCTTCAGACAAATTAGTGATAAAACTGTCTTTGAAATGGCACCTTTTGTTATAATGGGAGTTTTCCTCTCTGATTCATGTGTGTGTCCTACCCCAGTCTTCTGGCCTGGTTTTCAGAATGACAGATACAACAGCCCGGTCCTACCTGGGACTCATGGGCTGAAATATTCCCAGCATGCTCCTGGTCTCTTCATGTGAACCTGGAATCCTTCTGAAGAACGCAGCAATACGTTGGTGATGATGGTGTGACACGGCATGCCTCTAAAGCAACGCCAAGGCAGTTTGTTGATCTTCCTAACAGCCTTTTTTTGCTAGGATTTATGCTCGCGAGTTCAAAGCGATGAAGGAGGTATGTAAGCACACTGCGCATGGTGCCGCGCACAGAGAGAGGAGTTTGCATTTCCTTTAAATATGATGGAAATTAAATTAAACTCTCCTAATGGTTCCATATGTCTGTGCTGGAACGGCAATGCTTACAGATGTGGGTATGTGTGGGAGTGCGGGGGAACCTGACAAGGAAACCTACAGATCAACAGTGGAGTGCTGGAGGCAAAACCATTTGCATCTTGAGTGTTTCTCTGACTGTCAAAAGTGCAAACTGTAAACATTACCGACAACATGAAAAAACATCGGATTCCCTAATTTACTGATGTGAAACTACTGCCAGTTTTCAACATCTCAGGAACAACATGTACAATGCCTTTTGTAAAAGATTCTTGTGTTCATTAGCAAACACCTTGCACAATATGCGCCAGGATTCACAGTATTCAGATAGCCCCCTGTAGGGGGCGCTAAAACAGCTGTGAAGACCTCAACAGAGGTGCAGAGTTAGCATCTGTATAAGAAGGCGGTCACTCAGGATGGGCTCCTGCAATCTCAGAGGTGTCTGCCCAGCATGTACACACTTCTGGGACAGACAAGCGAGGGACATAACAGTAGATCTGCTTCTCAGTAGGCCAACAGCATGTGTCCTTGGTTTGCCACACGGTGACGATTTCGTGAACCTGCCCCAGACTGTCTGCCTCTTGGTTTACTCTAGCTTAGGTGTAAATTTCTTACTCACCTAAAACGTTTTTTTTCCCTCCTATACAGCATCAGAACATTACAGCCCTCAAAGGCATCTTTTTGTTGAATTTGATCTTTTTCAGTTCTCACCAAGACAAAAGTTTCTGTTTATATAACTTTTAACTGAAAATCTTTTCAAGATGTAAAGAGCTTAATGTTTTGCCAAAAGTAACGACTAAAAATTCTCTACGTACATATTAAACAGAGTAAGACTGTAATGGACTTGAGCCTTTTCTGGGGCATTTTACATTGCTTAAACTTCATGCATTTGAAATGTTTACTGACAAAATTCTAAATTTAAAACCTTACAACATGTGTGTACTGGTCAAGAAACTGGACCCGTATCCAAATGTTAAAATGGGTAAAAATAAGCTAACATCTAAGAGTCTTAGATGTTATGATGTGGAAGTTTTAAGCAATGGAACATTTGAAGTAACTGTTTTTTTATCTGGTAAAAACACATAAATATTTTAAGTAAAATGTAATGTTAATTTGTTGATTTAATTTGGTTGTAGGAAGGGGGCCTGCAGTTTGTAAAACCGTCAGTGATTTCCTTTCAGCTGCTTTTGATATGATACAGAAAAGGTTTCATGTAGTGACCAGGGAGAGAGGTCACAGCTGGCTGTGGGTCTGTTCCTGGGAGCTCAGAAAACCCTGCAAAGGAAATACAGGGTGGTTCACGTGCGGCATCTGAGTACCGCGTAAACAGCACTCAGCTTCTCCACCATGCTGACAGGAATCGCCACCGACGGTAATTAATTACATAATGTCATGAAATACTACCTTCAACTCAATAGGACATTATCTCACTTTAATTTGGCACTATTTTACTGCCCATTCAGCAGGAGCGCCATGGAGTGGTCAGTACTTGCCATGCCATGCCATCTGGGAGCTGCAGCTTATTAATCGCTGAGACTTAGCTGTGGAATGATGCCCTGGAGGGAGTACAGCAGACTAATCGCCGAGGACCAACACGCATCAATCATCCAGTTTGCCCAGAATTAATCAAGCCATCAGAGTTGGCCTGGCGTTTTTTGGACGCAGAAGCGTCACATGCCTGGGGCATTGTGGGAGGGAGTCCCCAAATGAAACTGAACAAGCTGCGAATTATATGTTTAGTTCAGATGTTTTAACAACCATGGTCTCAGTTTGAGGATTCCATGGTCCAGGGCTGCGTTTCCCAAAAACTTCGTAGTGCTACAATCATCATAACTTCAGAGAGAGAGAATGCAATGTGATGAGCCTCGGACAGATTCGCTCTCTGGGCTCAGCCCCTGATGTCTTAAGGTCCTGGCAATGTAGAAATTATATGCATGTAGTATATGCAGTCAAACTTAAGCAAATAAGCATTTGTGAATTAACTGCTGTTAGCTGGACTCATCTGCTGTGATTATCAGTCAATGCATTCACAGAAATTCATTATTAAGGCTACATTCAGTGTACACTTCTCCTGATTTCTCGGAAGAACTGGTCAAACGCTATTTTTTATGTAGTTGTCCCTTGGTATACACTCTCCGTGAAAATATTATCGGTGTAGTGAGAATGTGCAGAAATATGTAAAGTGGGACTGCCTGTAATGTATATGGATTGTTGGTGTGATCTTATACAAATCAACATTTCATTTCCTGACACATGTGTTATGGTTTGGAGATTCTGAGCAATGGAGAGTATGAAGTAACGGTATCGTCATTCTGTATATGTTACTGAGTTAACCTGATGCTCTGATTCGGCAGGGCAAGCAAAACATTTCAACACACACTAATTCAGCATGTCTGAAAACTGAAATCACGGCAAGATTTATTGGAGCTCCCCCGATCCATTTGCGGGAGGGCCATCGACTCGATCTGAAAGTGACGACGATAACAGTCATGTGGACTGCTAACTGAATGCGTTCTTGTTTTCACAGGCCTACTTTGCTGTGAATCTCAAGGCAAATCCACCCAAATATTTTAATAATGCATGCTAAGAAGGACTAATGAATCAAAAGAAGTAATGTTTGGGATATGAGTTGACGTCTTGCATCTAAAAAATACTTCGGTTAAAACAACAGGCTTGACGATGTAATTTACCTATAAATTAGTAAACATTGATTACCAAAATCAAATTGTTTTTCATGAGACCTGGTGGCTACATACAGCAATGATGATTCACGTTTTTGGGTTCCCCTGTATCTTTTATGAGTAGAATAAAGCCCCTTTGTTTACCACCATGCCTGCCCTCATCTCCAGTGGCTTCTCAACATGACAGCTACTCTATAAAATTGATACATTCTGATGGAAAATAACATGCAAAAACTTCTATAATTCCATTTGTCTCATGAATTACGAGGTCCTACTCAAGATAAGTGGTGGTGAAAGATGGACAGATGGATGTTTTATACAGAAACTGCTGATAGCATTTAGCTACATATTAGGTTAATCAATCATGAACCATTCCAGCACCTTCCAGCAGCACTTATCTAATACTTGGTCATGGGGAGTCTGGAGGCAGGGGAAGGATGGATCTGGAGGCAGAGGAAGGATGGATCTGGAGGCAGGGGAAGGATGGATCTGGAGGCAGGGGATGGATGGATCCATCGCAAGGTACATATCAAGGACAATTCAGATGTCAAACTGCTGATAGATTAGCCAGTGAGAACATGAGGTTAGCATGTAAACTCAACACATGTAAAGACTTAACGCAGAGTGCTGGTGCAAAAAAAAAGAATTTTACTAAATAATAAAGCATTTTCAAACTATAAATTTCTGCACCTGATGTTCCATTAAATTTAAGGGTCCAGAAACAAGACTCTGAGGAGAAAGGAACATAGAGGGGTATATAACTTATAAAATACGCAGGCGCTGACTCATTCTGCGATAAGTATTCAGCCAGGGGTATCGTGTGTGTTTATATTGATTAACATCTGGCACTGGTAAGTTAATAAAACCTACCTCCCACGTGTATGTAAGCTTTCATGCACTGAGACAGCATCTGCATTCCTATCCTTGGGTTCACCTTCAACACCTCAAACATCCAACATGCTTGCAATGTTATCTAGGGATTACAGCTAAACCTATAAAATAAGCCAAGAGTCTAAATGGTGTGGCTAGCTGACATATAGACAACTTTGGGAATTACAGCGGGGCTTCGTGGACAGGGGAACATGAGCACCATGCTACTTTTCCTAACATTCAAGCCTTCAGCAGCCTGTAATATTTTTGATTTAAGCACCATTCCAAATTTGGCTTCGCTTGACGTAGGTGTTCATTTTTGCACAGCGCAGTCCACGAAGTAAGACTCAAGTCCAGGTGTCATCAGAGCTCCTCACGCGTTCCCCATAGGCTCCGCCTTAGTCATGCTCCTGGCCCCCCCAAGCTGATCTCCCCACCCCCCAAGGCCAGAGGAATTTGAAGAACAAGCTAATGTAAAACCCAAAAGATTTACTTGACCTTGGACAGTACCGTTTACTCATAGGATTCTGTCTCGTTTACTTTATCCATATTTTGGCTTTTTGTCTGACAATCCCAAAATATAATTGTGTTTATTTTTGCATTACAAGGAACCCGCGGCTTTCTGCCATGTTATTGTAACCTGGGTCCCCCTCCTCTTGTATAGTTTCTGTGCTCTTTGTTAGGTCAACGTGTGTGAAATAAGATACCCCATTAGTGGCAGAGTTGGATATTTTTTCAAAAAACAAGCGAAGACCTTGGCCATAAAATCAGCTCTTTGTGTCTGGAATTGTCTCCCTGTCTGCTGAGGGTGTGATCGCCTTCTCTTCTTAGATTGTGAAAAAACAAAGACATTTCATTTTCTAAAGAAAGCAAAATTCGTTGAGTAGGATCTTTTTAGGCATTAGTTAACTATATAAATAAATTATATATAATCTATAGTATGGTATTCTGGTGCATTACATTTGAACTTGGATATAAGAATTTCCCCATGGAATGCCCCATAAAATCAATTCGGATAGTCGGAGGAACCTCTACAATCCCAACCTAAGATTTCAAGATGTCTACGCCCCTCATCAACAGAAGCTGTAGTTATGTACTGATTATTAGCATTTATGTCTTATTTGTGTCTCATTAAACTGATTGTAAATACAGTACTGTTCAACCTCAACCTGTGGACAGTGTTGTCCCTTGGTGATGCATTATCAACCTTATACTGCTAAATGGTTTCCTAACTTGTCATACTGGAACATGCTTAACTCAAGTGTGACGCCATTCCAAGCTTCGGCTTCCAACCACTGAGATACAGTACTGTGCAAAACTTTTAGGCAGTCTAAGAAAATCATGTTCAAATGATCTTCATGTTGGTGTAAAACTATGATATTATGTATGTGTGTCACCATTTCCAAACCTCTTCTAAAGTTACCCCAGTATTTTCAGCAGTCATCCAACACACACGTTTTTTGACTCGACCACTACCCACCTTGTATGCCTAATCAGCTTGACTACCTGACTTTTTAAAATGAATTAAATTAATTAATTATTTGAGCTGGATGTGAAATTTAACAAATACATGGAAAGGCTGTGGTGCCCCTGAGGAGAGGTCTGAGAACCAAAGCGGAGTTCTTCTAGCCATCCAATAAGATATCAGTACATTTTTGGAGAACAGAGGAAATTTTTGTTAGTATTTGTTGTGTTACTCTTAATTTTCATATGTTCTAATGTTAAATTGTGTTTTTTGTTCTGAGAGCATATACCCTAATGTTAATGTTACCATAATATTAAATTGTGTTTTTTGTTCTGAGAGCATATGCCCTAATGTTAATGTTACCATAATGTTAAATTGTGTTTTTTGTTCTGAGAGCATATACCCTAATGTTAATGTTACCATAATGTTAAATTGTGTTTTTTGTTCTGAGAGCATATGCCCTAACTACTCAGAGAAATA
Organism: Petrocephalus schoutedeni; assembly: GCA_026780765.1. Taxonomy (NCBI): domain Eukaryota; kingdom Metazoa; phylum Chordata; class Actinopteri; order Osteoglossiformes; family Mormyridae; genus Petrocephalus; species Petrocephalus schoutedeni. The sequence continues at coordinate 12,615,526 of JAODKL010000062.1, read as the reverse complement.
GCTGGAAACATTTCCTTTGACTGTCTAAAACTTTTGCACAATAATGTAAAAGGAACGCATACGCAGCATTAGTGTAAAGAAAGAATTGCTTCCTAAACAACAGCCACTTTGTGAGAATGCAGTGTGAGCATCGTTAGCCCATAGATGTAGTGTGTTCAGTCCGCACAGGCCAGGCCAGGCCAGACAGCGCTCACCTGGAGTGGAGGCCCTCTGGGCCCACGGGCTGCAGCAGGTACTGGTGAACAGTCCTGTTGCGCAAGGTCCCTGCCAGCTTGATTTTCTTCCGCGACCGGTGCAGGTTAATGATGTAGATGGTTATAGAGCCCCGCATGTAATTGTGACTGGAAGGTAAACCGGGGAGAAATAGCATCTGTTAATAATAAACAAGGAGTAAATGCATCATGTATGTGCACGTTTGGCAAGAAGACAGGCGATGACATAGCCCAGGTTCCACTGGAATCGTTTGATTTTGCAGTCAGATTTTGCAAAATACTATATCTTATAAAAAGAAGACAGTCGGACATGCAAATTCACCAAATATAGACAGTTTGAGCACCGTGAAAAGGACAGTATTTCATTTATTTACCTGCAAAGTTGTCAGGTTTACAGAAGGATCCTATTCTTTGCTAACTTAATATTCTGTGCTGCTGACAGAGGTCCGCCTTGCGGATGTGCAAGGGTCATCTGCAGCTCTGGCTGAGAGCTGGGGGTGAAGGGCTGAGCACTATGGCCCTATTAGATAGGGTAAATATGTAGGAAAAGGCAAACATGATAACATCCCAGAGCGACTCTAATACCAGACAAAGAATAACATAGCTGTAGTGAGTACCACATGTCGCTGTGGCCCAGTCAATAAGGGCGCAGCTTGGCTCCTTCAGCACAGCGACCTCTCGCTCCAGCGCCACCTGATTCACGCCTTTACGCCGCGACGTTAAAAAAATATATGTATTTTCAGGGGGGCACTGTGAGAATCAGATGAAAGCAGAGGCTGCTGCTTTAAAGAATGCACCACGGTTGTGCAAACAGAGAGACAGCACGTACCAGGGGCAGCCGTTCAGACAGAGAGCGGCCAACTGATGCTAAACAGATCAAACAGCGGGAGACCTCAAGCCCGACGATGGCGCGTTAGGGTGCAGGAGATGCGTGACGGCAAGTCGCTTTGAAAACGAAGCGGAAGGAATTACGAAGGAGGACAGGAATATACAGCCCCGAGTACTAAAACAGGCTGTCCATTTCATCTGGGGACAGCCAGGGAGCTCAGACAGAGGTGGACTCTTCCTGTCTGACAGGGATGGGCGATCGACCTCGAGGGTGTCCCTGAACTGCCTGCTCCTGGTGGGGGCATGTTGGCTTTTCCCCTATGTCTGTTTTCCCTTACCTGCCTTCCACCAGACTTTACTCATTACCCCAGAGTCTCTCTCTGACCCACACAGAAAATACCATCATGTCACGGTTTCTGCCAGTTGTCACTCTCTATGAAGGTTTGACATGTTGACATAATATTAGGTGGATGTCATCTGTTTGCATAACAGCGTAAATTCAAACTGCGCTGGTGAGGACAACAATTAGCCATATCCCTGCTCGAGTAACGTGACTGTGGGGCTGGGCCCGAGTAAGGGGGCAGCCCCACCTGTAATGGATAACTGGCTGGAGGTGGGGAGCGGGCAGTAAGCCTACTCTGGTGCTGACAGGGCTGCAGCCTGGTGCACGACTCGCGGGTGAAATGATAACCTTCAAAGGGGACAGTGGCACTTTGTATCTGCCCTGGGGACAGACTGGGCCATTGTGTCCCCTGCCGTCCAGATGAAGGCTTCAGCCACTTCTCAGCGCCTCTTTCACATAAGAAAAAGATCCAGCATGCTTGATAATTGATACTAACTTTTATGGGTGCATACTTTGAAAGACAGGGTGTCTGAGGCCTGTTATTTATGTGTCTTTACCATGGGTAAATGGGGCTGTACACATTTAACCTGCTCCACTGCGTAACCCTTGACTCCTGATCGACGAGTCCAACAGCAGTGACCTCCGTCATGTGTGTGTGAAGGGCACATGTCTATGTCTCGTCTGACTAACCATGCTAACTGCATTTAAGCCTGGGCAGAAACAGCACTGCCCCTCCCCACGCACCCGGCCTGAGTGTGGGGCTTGGTACTCACTTGTTAAAGCTAGTGCAGTGTGCGTAGATGCGGAGCTTGTCCCGGATCACCCGGCCCGGACGGGGTTTCCTCTGCAGCCCAGCCACATGCACCGCCAACACCCTGGGACCCACCAGCCGCTTGAAAATCAGGGACAGCCAATAGTCCTGCAGCAGCACAGAGACACAACCACATGAGCTAGAGTCAGGTAGAGCCGCTACCAGGGTCACTCTCCCTGTGGACACCCCCTCCCCACTGTCACCCGGGTCCCTCTTCCTGGGGACCCCCCTCCCCTCACTGGGACCCCTCACGCCAGGGTCCGTCTCCCTGGGACCCTTCTCACTGGAACCCCTCTCGCCAGGGTCCGTCTCCCTGGGACCCCTCTCCCTGGGACCCCTCTCACTGTGACCCCTCTCACCAGGGTCCCTCTCCTTGGGGACTGCCCCCTCCCCCTCACTGGGACCCCTCTCGCCAGGGTCCTATTCCCTGGGACCCTTCTCACTGTGACCCCTCTTGCCAGGGTCCCTCTCCCTGGAACCCCTCCCACCAGGGTCCCTCTCCCTCTGACCCCCCCCTCACTGTGACCCCTCTCGCCAGGGTCCCTCCCCCTGTCACCCCTCTCACCAGGGTCCCTCTCCCTCTGACCACCCCTCACTGTGACACCTCTCGCCAGGGTCCCTCTCCCTGTGACCCCTCTCACCAGGGTCCCTCTCCGTCTGACCCCTCTCCCCAGGGTCCCTCTCCTTGGCGACTCCCTTGCCAGGGTCCCTCTCACAGGGGACCTCCTCACTAGGAACCCCCTCACTGGAACCCTTCTCACCAGTGACCCTCTTGCTGTGACCCCCCCTCACTGAGACTCCACTTATCAGGGTCTCTCTCCCTGGGACCGCCCCACATTGGGAACCCTCTCACCAGGGTCACTCTCTCTGGAGCCCCACTGGCTGGGAGCCTTGCAGGTGTGTCTGCAGGCTTCACGATGAATGCCTCTTGATCATGATATGCTGCAATACAGCCACATGTTCAGCTCTTGGCCCAAGATGCAGCACAGTTTATTTAATCACAGCTGTGTGCTATACAGGCAGTCATAATAGTGCATTTTCAGCAAGACTAAAAGGGCAGGACACTGCAGAGGCACTGCTGGTGCCGCACATAACGTGCTGCCACCGCTCACTTCAACACGGAGGGGGATGTTTAGTCTTTTTCCAAAGCAAACAATCCCATGGGCTCTTCGAGTCTATTATTGAAGGAGACACTTTCTTGGATGATACAGTGAACTGTACTGCAGAAGGACACTATGGGAGTTCTGGGCTGGTTAGTGAGGGCCAGAGTAACATCAGGATTCACCCCTCAACACAAAGAGGTCATGTAAACAACCTGAACATCGATGAGCTAAATTAACACGGTTTCACAGAGCAGCCATTGTGAACTGTTCTATAAAGACTATAGATAAATAAAAGCACAGCTATATAATAAAAAAGATAAACATACTGGCCAGCTCCAAGCTGCACTGGCGGGGGGGAGCCATGAATCAGCCACACTGCATGTGCTGGTGCAGTTAGGAGAGCGCAGGGAGACGCACCGATGGAGGCAGCCATGAGCTCCCGCGGAGCCATGATGGATCGCACAGCTGCTGGGATTCCAGACCCGAGCACACAGCGTCCTAACAGCAGGCCACCGCTACAGGAAATGGGCCTTCACGTCGGCGAGCTTCACCACGGGCTACGCTGCTGAGACCCCCTCGGCCTAGGCGACATTCCACAGGCGAGCCCGGCTGCGCGTTTTAAATGAGGGCGGGCGATCCGAGCCTCTGCGTCCCAACCCGGGACTGGCTCCTGATGCGGGGCACCGTAAATCAAGATGGGGGGGGGGGGGTGCAGCAAGATGCAAGAAGGATTGACTGCTGCCAAAAATGGAAACTATGACAAAAAGTTTAACATGTAAACATCACAGCGAAAACCAGTAAACACAGCATCTATCATTCCCAGCATGGTTATAAAATGAAACATGTTCTGTTGCATAATACAGTTTCTTTTGGAGACAATTCATGTTGCAATCCACCAATAGTACCAGCAGTTCTCATTCATTTGGTAAATGTTTGATCTGTATCACCTGTACACCTTCTGATCAATAAGTCCTTCTCTATATGAATCAGGGTGTAGGAGGCAGCATCCGACGAAAAGGGAAACCAGCTCCTGGCTTCATCAGACGGACCAGGCGTTTGGATGGGAGAGAAATGCAGCCACAGAAGCCGTTAACTGCCCTGCTCTCGCAGATCAAAGTGTATGGAGAAAAATTAGCTTGTGTTAAAGATAGGTTAACAATGCACAGGCCCGTCTAACTCGGGGCATGTGTGAAAGTAATGTGAGAATGTGCTGTAAATATTTACACAGCCATAAACATCGCTGTGAAGAAGACGGGAAAGTGCCATGCGACGCACGCTGAAGCATGACCATCTTGGCAGAAACAGGGTAAGCCAGCGGCTTCATCCTCTTCTGAGGGAATCAGGCCTCTGTTGATGCGTGCGCAGGTCAAAGATTTAAAGTGAACTGGGAAAAGGAGCAATCCATAAGCGGCATTTAGCAATGAGGTGTGATCTGCAGCACGCAGAGCTAGGCGCAAATGCCAAAATAAGATGAACGGAGTGTGATTGAACAGATCAGCGATGTAACCATATAACAGCCTGTGGCATTTGTTTATCTTAGAAAACATCAAATAAAACGCATAACTTGAAAAGCTTTGCCTGCAGTTTTACATCTGTTTATAATACATGCAAGAAGGAGCATTTTAAAGGCGTCATCAGTGCTGACATGGAAACTTTTACAGATTGGAGTCCATTCACTGATATTCTGGGTAGTAAAGACTGAGGTGCAGGGACACTATAAGGCCCATGGTAGAAATGTGGCACACCAAAAAGCGATGTGTAAAACGATTATCTTTTTCACTTTTTCCATCATGAGACTCCTCTGTATGTCTTTTCAATGCATTTGATATAGTAAAGATTATTCAAAAACGTTCTACTGTTTTCTGAGGTATATGCCACTAATAGTCTATACTGTAAATGCTAGACTTACTTAAGTAAATTAAAAGTCCAGGATTTTGTTGTTTAAATGCTGCCTTCACTGACAAGTGACCACAACTTTTCAAGTAAACATTGCAGCAGAATAAATTCCAAACTGCCCATATGATGCATCCTGACATCAGTAGTGAAAGCGGCATGTATGCATGCATGTATGTGCAAAACAATTATGGCCGAGACCAGTGCCATGTGACTTTTAGCACAAACACTCTTGCTGACGGACTACCACCACAGCACCTGGGCGCACTGAGTTCCTTTACCATACACAATGCAGTTTGTAGCCTAGGCCGGTGTCTGATTGTTTACCTCTGCCGTTTTCCATAAACGCAGGATTGCGTAATTTCAGACAGGGTACTTTCCGCTTCCCAGTTCCACAGACTAAATAGTTCCTGAACGATCCTTTAACACACGATTACCCACAAAAGACACTGAATGCCTGTTTTTCATGAAGAAACAGAACCTGTTAAGCTTTAAAGGGGAAACTCCTCTTAGTTCACGCTTAACCCAGAGGCCTGTTTCAGTCTGAACAACAGCATGTGTACCGGCCAGGGGACCTGGACAGATTTCTCAGAGCCCCTCGTGGAGCGGCTTGTGAGGATCGAGAGGAGAGGACGAGCCGCTGGGGAGGAACACAGGAGAAAGAGACGGAAGAAATGAAAATGGCAGACGGAGGGGAAACGGGGGCTCGCCGGGTCCAGTGGCTGTTCTGGGTGCAGGATTAAAGGGAAGAGGCCGCTGCATAAATTTCCATGCAGTCTGACAGGTTGGGGCTGTTGCGAATTCTCTCAGCGGGACGCCTGGCAGTTTGCAGAGACGCCCAACCATGTTAAAAGCATTGTGATCCCAGTAGGGGGCGATTTTTCCTAGAAAAGAACTCCAGAAAATAACTGAACGGGAGGAGGAAAATAATACCTTTAAAATATATCGATTATAAGACATTTTGAAATGTCTGGAACACGCCAGCATGTTCCAGTTAGGACACTACAGAAATACTACCCATGTTTGCTCCGTGCTGTCTGTAAATTATTTGACACCATTCAGCAGCCTGCTGCTATTTCAAAAATTTCTCAAGTACGCAAAACCATGTCAAAACCACAAGTGATTCTCCTACTCCTGTTTGGATAATATATGAATGGTTATATAATCCCTTTTATTTGACCCTTTGGACTTTTTACTCTCACTTTTTCCTTAAAAATGTAAGCATGCTGATTTTCAAATAAGACGTACCTCACATCTTGCTTTGATGACACAGTTATATGGTGTTATACAAATCACTCACCAGCATGGTTCCACCACATTACCACTGAGCTCTTAGTAAAGCGAACTCCTTATTCACACCTGCAATGCCCAAAATGTGAACGCACTGCCAGCAGCAAATTCTAAAATGCCCGGTACTAAGCTACAGGCATGAAAAACTTCTCTGCTATCTTGCCTCTTTCTACAAAAATTACAATTAGAAAACAAACAATAAAATGGCCCAAAAAAGGCTTGGACAGTGCACAGACAATGTGACCAAAGATGTGGCCAGAGCATAGGCTGCGTGCTCCCTATGCTAGCACACACAGAATGCCCCCCCAGGACTTGGGATGGGGTCAGTACTGGGCCTGGAAGCCAAGGGCTTGTTAAGGTCAATGCTGGAAGGCGCAAACCCAGTACACGAAAATGGTCTGTGGCTACAGCCCCGGTAGGCCAGAGGATAAGGTTGCATATCTCTCAGCGGCTTGCTGTTCAGGGAGAGGGTCCCTTACCCGGGACTACAGACCTGGGGCTAATGTTTCCTGCACCATTCAACACGCTTAAACGGCTTTCATCTGAGCTAATAGCTCCCACGGGAAAAACTGAGAGGTGGCAGCACTGCGGGCTGCAGAAACAGCGGCTGGCGTGAGCCGGAGCTCAGAAGAACATCCTTCAGCTGTTTCAAGCAGTGAGCACGGAGAGCACAGAGAAGCACAGTGACCACAGCAAACACAGAGAGCACAGTGAACACAACAGGCACAGTGAACACAGCGAGCATGATAAAAATAAAGCACAGGAAACACAGAGCATGGTGAACAAAGGAAACAGAGAACATATTGAGCACAGAGAGCACAGTGAACACAGGGAACATATGGAGCACATTGGGCACAGAAGGTACAGGTAACACAGGGAACGTAGAGAACATAGTGAACACATGGAACACAGGGAGTACTGCAAACAGAGGGAACACAAAATAGGGTCCCAGTTTCTAGATTGTGGGATTGCAACTCACAGGCAGAGGATTGAAGTGCTGGTCGATGAGGTGGTTATAACCGTAGTCAAAGAAGGAGTGTCGAAGCACAACATCGATGCCCTGCATCGCAGACATGCCCAGAGTATTCAGCCATCTGAACACATGAAAGGATAAAACAGTCTGAAACACAAACAGTAAAATGGTGAAAAAAAGGATCCTCTACTTCCTGATAAGTGAGACTAAGTGGAACTGGCTGAGGGCTCTGGCTTGTCAATCAGTAATCTGGAGCAGTGAGAGCGGGCTGTGGGGAGCAGGACTCACAGGAAGCCAGCAGCGTATGTGTCAGACAGGTTACTGGTGCCCGACGCCCAGGCCGGGCCGACTCCGCCCAGCCACACCTTCTTTCCGGGCGTGTGCGTCGTCACAACCTGCAGAGAGGTAAGGGGACAAACCGCAGTAAAGGATGGGTCAGGAAGGCAGCGAGGATGATAACAACGCTCGGCTGAGGAAACACCATCAGCGGTTATGTGACGGCATCCCCGTCGACGCTTTAAGCCAGAGGGCTTGCGAAGCAACACCGTGATGCACCCAGGCAAGCGTCAGCTGCTTGGTCTCAGGGGGAGGCCGGCAGCAATGGCTCAGGCTGCGAGTCATGTGGTCGTGTAGGTATAACAGAGAGTTTATAGGGGGAGCCCAATGACAAAATGCTGTGACTGCTCATTAGCGGGGCACGCTGCTAACTGGGGCGGTGTGCTCAAACCTGGCAAGAGACTGCCTTGTAAAGCCCCTCCACGTTCCAGCGTCACATAACAGATCCCGCTCTCTGCCCTCAAAGCACATCGCTCAGCTACTCACGCTTGTTAAGGGCTTCTGACAGGGCGTTTCCCAGCAGCCCCCAGGGCAGGAATAATGGGGCAAGAGAGCTAATGAGGGCAAGACAAGCTTTATTAGCTCCACGCCCCGGACACGCAGCTGTAATTACACAAGGCTGCCAAACACCTCTGCTGCTTGGGGCCGGCAGTAATAAAAATAAAATCCATCCATCTTCTCCAGAAGAGTTTTGTGTTCTATATGTGTGAGGTACGGGATGCGGTGGTGCCAAAGAGAGCCCTCCTCAGATGGCTTCCTCTCTGCATATGCAGTGGGGGCTGCCTCACCTTCAGCACCTTGCCGATCTGCTCACTCAGTGTGTCCAGCAAACGCGTCTTCAGGAAGTCGTCGACTTTCAGCACGCGGCCATCAATGTAGTAGCTGGGAACACAGAGCACACCACTTAGCGTATTCAACTTTGAAAATCGGACCTATTAAAAGGCTAAAAAAAAATACAGATTTAAATCTTGCGACATCTGGAACCTGTCACGTAATCCTTTGAATCAGAGACTGTCTCTACATCGACAGGAGTGTATGAACTCCATGAGGGCCCTGGTATGACACAGCCGAAAGAGAATGACGCTGTCTGTACGGAGGGCGGGACCTAGCCGATGTCACCATTCCTCCAATCCTCAATACCCACACAATTTACAGCTCCACAGAGACACACCTGAGAAGGCAACAAATCTTCAAAATGCCTTAACGCTCACTGTGGTAAGCAATCCATCACACCTTCTCAGTGACGCCCAACTGGCCGCTGTACAGCTTCCAGTAGAGCGGCAGGGGTGAAGTTCTGAGTGAACCTGGACAGGACTGTGCAGCATCACCCCATTTTTGTGTAGGATAACAGATTAGTTGTGCCACTGTCCTGACGTGTTTCACATGAAATGGCTCTTCAGATGTCTGTCTAATAGTGTCTATAATGATAGATAAGATCACACCGTATACTGAAATTTTAAACAGTTATCCTGGTTCATTTGGAAACACTTAAGCTGCTCAAAGCTGTTGAAAGCTTATAACATATAAAAGCATCCCAAAGAATGACAAGTACTGGTAGCACATGAGCAAATACCGGAATGTTGTGGTTTTCATCCCCAGCTGAGCTCCACCAGACTTTGAGAGTAACAAACATGAAAATGGCACAGCTTGCAAGATTCAGACCAACAGAATAACCTTGATTTTAGGCAGTACCTCAGAACAACAGCAATCTGAAGCAAAGCACTGTCCATTTACTGGCAGTACAGAAACACACACTCATGCTCGGAAGGATCACATAAACAAAGAAAAGGATCTCGCATTCTAGCAGAATGTTGTCTGCAGAGCCCAGAGAGTGCCGCCTCAGCCACTCATGCTCTCGTGATTGATAATGAGGTGACAATTAGGCTTGTTAAATATTCCAACAATAATCATCACCATATCCATCAAATGAAGCACAGCGTGGCCTGAGTGAACACTGTATAGCTTCTAACCAGGGTATCTAGCGTGTATTTAATGTAATCCAGCAAATATGAGAGAGCATTTAAGGTGACCACCCTATCTCTGGGAGGTGAGCATTTACTTAGGTGTGGGCCTCCATGTACATGTGTTGCATACATTTAATGTCAAAACATCATTTTATGGCAGGAACAAAAAAGCAAGTGTAGTTACAATGTTGCTATTTACTTTTTCCATACTGTCACATACTGCTACATCACTCATGGTGTTACTGAGTGAGACAATGAACAAATACACAGATGTACAGTATCTGTGAGGTCCAGAAAAGACATTCTTCTACTGATCCTACAGTAAGGGAGCACACTGTAAGGCTCTGTGAATTTCACTGGTTTTGTTTTGACTAGTCATATACATTTAAGCTCGTATTTATATCGTGCTCAAATCAACAGTGGCTGAAAAGAGTTATTGTACGGCGACCTGTCAGACTCGTCATGTGAGAGGATACCGTAGAAAGAAACACCGGACACTTCATACAAACAAATTTTCACTGACTTTGAAAACCAGCCCAGAATTTCGAACCACATGCCAAGCTTCAGAGACACAATCAGGGCACCGCTGTGTGCTTATTGGGCTCCCAAAGCTCCAGGTTTGCATTATGAAGGACAGGCTAAGGAGTCTGAGGAAGGCTTGCGGTGACCCGTGGGTCTCGGCCTCCCCTGGTTCAGAGCTAAGGGGCAGGTCTGCGGTGTGTCTGCAGTGTAGCGGCCAGCCTCATCACAATGGCCCCCAGAAGCACATGCACACGTTCTCTAATAAGCCTCTTCTGGGTCACAGAGGCTGGAGCTGCCCGCACAGCCTGAGAATGTGAGGCATTTCGGAGGGAACGTGAGATTCCAACTCATCCCTTTGACGGCTTTTTAGCGTGACGCTCCCCTCGCTTTAATTGGGTTGACCTATACTTTAATGAGTCGGCAATTAGGGTGTTCAAAGACAAAGCGTAGCCCCGGGAACCCCCAGAGGCCCAGATGCCGGACTCCTGCTAATCACGGAGGGAAAATCAGCACCTTTTCAAATTAGCACAATGCTCATAATTACTTTTAAAAGCTTTGCATGGCAACTCATTTTCCACTCAGCTCTTGCAGGGCTGAACTTCTGACTCTGCTCAGTCCTCCTCCAGTGCGCAGCCAGCTTCCGCAGTGGCTGGAGGGGGTATGGACGACACACAATGCCTGCACCTGCTTCTGATCTACAGGGGTGCAGCATGTGGGCTGACTACACAGCTAAAGCGGGCCAGAATGGCACACAGACTCAGCACACAGCGTACGATGCGTACCTGCAGGCGCCTCTCTCTCCTCCTCCAAACAGGCACATCAGAGTATCTACATACATCTCTGTGCAGATATCAGCATCTGTACAAAGAGCCTTTTCTGCCACGGGAACTCCATATCAGTTCAAACTGCAGGAGAACCAGTACAGCCATGCTACTTAAACAGTCCTATAACAGGGATAGGCATTGTGCAAGTTCTTGCCTGTGTTTGGACCACTCTTCCCAAACAACGCTGATTACAACAAGAGTAAAGCGGTGTGCAGGGGCTGGGCCTGTCAGTCACACACACAAGGGCAAACAATTACAGGGGATTATGGCCTCTATGATAAGAACACGCTCTAGTCATTTATAAAAGCTCTCTTTTTAATAATCAAAGGAATGCACTGAGTAAGGAGAATCACAGCTGCTGTGGGGGGCATGTCCCATTCCCCTGACGGGAAGGAATGCTACATCACACTGGCATCCCTCTTCACCACACTCTTAGTGAATCTGTTATTTTTGTTGCAGGATGACTCATTAGATGTTATTATCAATTACACTAAGCAACGCTAACATGACACTAAAAGGTTACACTACGCAGACTTGTGTGCTGTACTCTCAGTATTTACATGACTGACCACCTTCTAAAAATAACACACAAAGAAATTGGGCCTTTATGATACCAGTATAAGTCCCTGTGGGTATCTTTTTAGCTGTCTATTGTCAGTAAGAATAAACAAAAAAGAATATGCCAAAACAACAACTGAGAAAAGCTAATGTGGAAACCAACTGTGCCCGCTGCTGCTTCGGTACAGATGGTCACAGGATTAAACTTCCGGCATACTTGCAACAAAAAGGGACTTTTTACTGCACTTTGATTTGAGCAAACTTTATGAGATTAAAAGAAAAGACTCAAATTAGAGTAAACATGTGTGCAGCGCAGGCATGCATGCAGCGGCGAGAGCAGCATCTGAGAAACGCTACTAGAGACAGGTGTTTGTGATTATGAGCCTGCCGAGACCTGACCCACGAAGAGCGGCGAGGATTTGCTGGAAGGAGGCTCATAAAAGCAGGCCGCAAAAATCAGGCTCATCAGAGCCTCCACTATTCAAACTGATATCCAGGAGTGCCAAAGCAGAATAGAATCAACAGTGCTATCTATTTTAAAAAGATGCTTCTGTTCTAAAGAGGAATACTTCAAACTCAGGTAAGATGTTTTACAGATAGACACAGCGAGCATCTGAAGGCACACATAATACTTTAATGCAGTGTTTCCCAGTCCAGTCCTCAAGGACCCACAGTCCATTCGTGTTTTTGCTCCCTCCAGACAGTCCACATTTATGCTCCCTCCCTATAGAAAGTAAAAATGTAGACTATCTGTGGGCCCCTGAGGACCGGATTAGGAAACACTGCTTCAGTGGATTTAACAATGGTATTAATATATATTACAGTTTATTATTGACAAAATTATTGACATGATGTATGCAATAACTGCATCCTTGTGTGAAATAACGATGGAAACAAAAAGGGCAGAATACCTACTGTTGCCACGTAACTGCGTCTACAGTGGAACCAGCATTTTTCATGAACCTGTCAAGAAAAGTAACATGGCAAAATAAGTAAGAGCTCATGTAATATTTGGACATTATTCAAAACCTTATCAGATATAAATTAACACCAAAGGGGAAAATAACACTATTCTAATGTAAAAGTGCAGTTTACGCTATACCTGGCAGAAACAGTTCACAGGGGGTGCACTCCTGTTGGCCACACAAACAGATTTCTCGCTCTCCCAAGCCACAGAGACTGCATTTGAGTGCCACCATCCGATGTTTTTACTGATTACAGGATGGTGAAGCTGTAAGACCTTTCATGAACATGCAGTCATCATTAGCCACTAGGGGCAGAGCCACATCTGAATAGGTTTTTCAGCAAACCACAAATAGTGGGTTTTTATGAATATTTATTTTGTATAAATGTTTATTAAAATTATTTGTTTTCGGGAAGTAAAAAAAGTCAAATAGCTGGTGTTCCTCATAACGTGGTGGGTATATGTGCACTGCCTGCTTCTGCTGACGTGACAGGAAGATAGGAGAGTGGAAGGGAGAGAAAGTACATGCTGAAAGGGAGCAGTGCAGTCTGCTCAAAATATACACAAAACTTAGCAGATTGCTAGACAAAGGGGAAAACAGCTTAAATGATACCTAATAATACTTGAAAGTGATAACAGACATGCATTTTATGCATTTATTATTTACTTCACTTGTAATTTTTATCATAATTTTAATCTTATACAAAGTATCTCGGCTTTTTAGGGAGTACTGGTACAGTATAGGTGCAGTATACCGTGAAGGTATGTATACAGTGAATTATGATGTTCGCATAGCGTTCAAGTCACCTAAGGTCCTACTGGGCAGAACATAACCTGGGGCTGTATTCTGCCAGTTGTCTCAAGCAGGGGTTAATTAAGGTTTAGTTTTTAACGTTCAGAGCAAACTGTTTTTTTATCTATAAGTGATTTTTTTTTTGTCTGTTTACATTCTTTCTGTTCAGTGTCTTCCAATTAGGACATCCTCCAGTGTTCACATAGGTATTTATTAGTTTAGAACTTAGTTTATTGGCCTAAGTGTTATGTTTAAAATGATTTTCTTTTCAATGCTGAATATGTTTATTAGAATAATTATGAACACTTAAATTTAATATTGGTTTATGGTTTTCATAATATCAGCAATAGTTTATTAAAGAACACTTATATAAACACTTTAATATTCCATAATTAGAAGCATCATAAAGGCACCTATTATTGTTACACCTATTTAGACATATATCCAAATACAAACAATTTTACTGCCTTTACAAACACAAATACAAATACAGGGCTCTCTGCACATCTCACGCGTATCCACACTGCTTCCATGTCCACTTCCCGGTTCATAGCACCACTGACCTCAACACTTTCAACCATCTGAACTGAGGCAGGTATCAGCGAAAGGCCACAGCTCAGTATAAAAATGACTTAAAGCTTTCCCCTGGTCTCTACACCATATGCTAGAGCCTGGGGCCCGGGCCAAGAGCAGCAGCGGAAATGGGCACAGCCAAGCCAAGAGGAGACGGCCTCCAAACAGGCAGAATTAAGTGTTCCCGCCAAGTGTAAGTGTGCTGTACATGTGAATGAAATGCTGCTGCCACACTATCACTGGACACTGCCTATACATTATACAGTGTGGCTAGCAGCTGGTATCAGGTCCAACAAATCAGTGATATTGAGTGCTAGGGCATAATGCACCCTCAAAACCTCTACTAATGACAAACAGGGACAATTTGGACTGTTTTAACCTAATACAAGCAAGACATTTGCTTCAATATACACTCACTGGGCACTTCATTAGGAACCCTATACTAATACTAACCCTATACGAATACTAATACTGCTCTTCAAGCAGCCTTAGTTCTTTGTGGCATAGAACAAAATGTTGGAAGCATTCCTTTGACGTTCTGATCCATGCACAGTTTCTGCACATATGCTGTGAATCTCCCATGTTACCACATCCCAAATCTGTTCTACTGGATTCAGATCCAGTGACTGGGAAATAGGGGTGGGCATCGAAACCTGGTTCCATTTTTGAACCAGTTTTAATTGCTGCGATGCATCGGAATCACACACCTCCGACGTTATCAATTTCTCTCGTTATCGATCTCTTGTTTCATCAATTTTAGAAGTTGACAGACAGGGTGACAGCAATAGCTCCTCTAAGGCAGCTCCGGAAGGACAAACCCCATTCACACTCACTGTCCAGGCAGCAAACCCCATTCACACTCACTGTCCAGGCAGCAAACCCCATTCACGCTCACTGTCCAGGCAGCAAACCCCATTCACGCTCACTGTCCAGGCAGCAA
>JAODKL010000062.1:12583328-12600499 GCA_026780765.1 Petrocephalus schoutedeni | reverse complement strand
GCAAACCCCATTCACGCTCACTGTCCAGGCAGCAAACCCCATTCACACTCACTGTCCAGGCAGCAAACCCCATTCACACTCACTGTCCAAGCGGCAAACCCCATTCAGACTCACTGTCCAGGCGGCAAACCCCATTCACACTCACTGTCCAGGCGGCAAACCCCATTCACGCTCACTGTCCAGGCGGCAAACCCCATTCACGCTCACTGTCCAGGCGGCAAACCCCATTCACACTCACTGTCCAGGCGGCAAACCCCATTCACACTCACTGTCCAGGCGGCAAACCCCATTCACGCTCACTGTCCAGGTGGCAAACCCCATTCACACTCACTGTCCAGGCAGCAAAGTTTAATGTGGAGGACAAAATTCAATTCTGACAACTAATAGAACAGCTACTTTTGGCGCTGGATACTGTGTAGAGACTGTTTTTATTTTATAAATATGTAGTCTAATTTTGTAATTACATGTCCACAAAATCAGTGATAAATTAATATTTAGTTATTTTACTCTGATCAGGAATTTATAAGAGAATCGATAAAGAATCGTATTGATAAGAAGAATCGATAATGGCATTGACATCAATAATTTCTTATCGATTCCCATCCCTACTGGGAAGGCCATTGAAGAACACTGACCTCATTGTCATGTTTTTGAAACTAGCTTGAGACAACTTCTGCTTTGTGACATGGGGCATTATCATACTAGAAGTAGCTATTTAAGGATGGGCAAATCGTTGCAATAATGATATGCAGATGGTCAGCAATAATACAGGCTGTGGCATTCAAGTGATTGATTGATTGATTGGTATTAACAGTGTGCCATGAAAATGTTGCCCACACCATTATGCCACTACCACCAGCCTGGACTGTTGACACAAGGCAGGTTAGGTCCATGGTTTCATGCTGTTGACACCAAATTTTGACCCTACCATGTGTGTCAGCAGAAATCAAGATTCATCAGACCAGGGTACATTTTTCCAGCTCTCAACTGTCCAGTCTTGGTGAGACTGTGCTCACTGCAGGCTCAGCTTTCCGTTCTTGGCTGACAGGTGTGGAAGCCAACATGGTCTACTGTTGTTGTAGGCCATTCACCTCAAGGTTTGATGTGTTGTGCGTTCTGAGATGCTTTTCTGCTCACCACAGATGTACAAAGTGATAATTTTGTACATCTGTCTGTCAGCTTGAACCAGTCTGGCCATTTTCCTCTGGCCTCACTCATCAACAAGGCGCTTTCTGTCTGCAAAACTGCTGCTCACTGGGCCCCTCATTTATCAAGTGTGCTGCAGCAGAAAAATGGATGCACGGTCATTTCAACGCAAATTTCGGAATTCATCAATTTGGATGTGAGCGTAGGATACCCTCAAATCCCACGCAAGCTCACAGATGGTGTACGCAGATTTCTGTCAGTGCAGACTCATGCTGCAGCAGAGTTGCACTAAAATTATGTTATGCAGCTAATTATCAAGATTCTAGGAGAAATGTTTATTGTGGGTTATATTCCTTAATGATTTTTCTTTATCGATTCATGTAATTGTAAGATTACAGACTACAGTAATTATAACAGTTTGATACGCAAAGGTATATTACTGCAGTCATGCCTGTGGCTACCATTATTTTATCATATTTTGTTATTCTATTTCACTCTTTGATTTTATTTGTTTTTTTCCATTTTATTCATTTTATTTTATTTGTATGGCTGTTGTCTTATTTGTCTTATGTCTATTATTTACTTAATTTGTATTTTATGTGTGTATTTTATGCCTTGTGAGAGCTGTTATGCCTTTCATTTACAAATAAAGCTGGATTGAACTAGATTACCACTGAGGACACCGAGATCATCGGTGAGAACATCACCGAGGTCTTCGGTATTTTTCATAAAGTTTAGTTCACAAAAATGATAATTATCCATGCATAAACGCTGCTGGTTGGCTATTACTGACCCCAGCATTTGAAAATCCTTGCTACGTGCTGGAGCTCAGGTTTTTCTCAGCAAGATGTTTTACTTAAAACAATGTTACCGTGTATTTATTTTTAAATTTAATTTTCTACCGTCTTTAATAGCTAAACATTTGCACAGAATATTAAGCACCACAAGATCATGACAGCCAGCACGTACAGTCAGTGTAATATGCTGTGGTGCCCCGTGTGTGACTGCGCACAGCAGTCAAACTCCACCTTGGCTGTAATGACTTCGACTTCCAGTTGATTCAAATTTCTCTTTATTGTCAGCTTCTGTTCCTCTATGTCGCAAATTCTGTGGGTGCGGCCACATAAACCATGAATAAATAAGAGAGTGGCACGTGAATTACACTCATTTCCAGCCGCCGGATTAACTGAACTAATGTGACATAATACCACAAAGGCAGGAAACATAGGAAACGGCAGCATTTCATGACGAGAATGGCATTATTTGAATTTTTGGCCAGTTACTTTCACAAAAAAGCATGTCAAGAATCAAATTATATGTAACACGTGTTAGCAAGTACTCCAGCAGCTCAGGTGCCATCCATCAAGACGATAGTTAATCTTCAAACACTGGGTGAAGGATTCATAGCCTAAGTCTACAGACTGTTCTACAAGCCTTCTAAACAGACAGAGAGCTACAGCAGATTACCACCACAAATGAAGGTAGCTGGAACAGGCAGAGCTGCATTTTTAATAAATGGTCACAAAATGCGAGTTTCTCCTAAAACAGATTTTGGCACCACATACACATGTATGCATACTTGGTCATGGAGGTGTAAGGTCCATTGTATAAATTTTTAAACTATTTTAATTAGATTTATTCTTATGGGAGGATGCATTTCTGTCCCATTGATTGCGAAGCGGAGAAGACTAGTTAAAAAAAACAATACCTGAACATGCCATCCAAATTCCCTCAGAAGAAATATATATTAATATAAAAATATGCACAAACTGGGTTAAGAGATCTTGGCTAGAATAGAATAGAAATTCAAATAGAAAATTAAAATAGAAATTCAGCTGAAGTAGCCCACTCCTTGGGCTTACCCTAGCCAAAATCACTGCGTTTTAGTTAGTAATAAATAATAAAAAGTAAATAATACAGCTAGCCACAAATCAGCAGAACATTAAAGGCTATATACGACAAATATGAAGCACTTTTCATTTGGAGCAATGGATCTAAATCCCTGCCGAAATAAACAGTATTTAACACTCAGTTTGTTAACTGTAACTGCTCAGTGCTCATATGTGCTCAGGGTGCAGACTAGCAGAGTCTCTACCCCTGGCCCCTTTCCAAACTCGCCACCAGCTGGGGGGTCGCCCATTAACCCCTAGTCATACAGTGAGCAAGAGGTGCCCCCAGGCTCTCCTCAGACACAAAGCCCGCAAAGCCATGCTCAGGCCCCTCTCCTATGAGACTGGTCTTACCCCCCTGACCTGAGGTGTCAAGAAGATTTAGGAGCTCACTGCGGGACGTGTCACAAATCTACACACTGACGGCGAGACTGATCAAACAGCTGCAGAGGTGTACTAATCAAACTCAGCCATCACATGGCTTTGCTGCAGTGCAGACGGATTGTTTGGGTCCGTAAGGACTAGGCAGTGGGTTCAAATGGCAGAGATAAGCATCTGGTGTTGATAAGTGGCATTCCAATAAAATTAATTCAAAATACATTTAAATCCCCCTTTTACTTGACTCATTATCACATGGCCATGCTGAATGCCTCATTTCATCTAAATGCACACGGCATCACCCTGCTGCCCTTGGCAGGGCTGCACTGTTGATCAGATGCGAGCTACATGCATCGCATTAAGCAGCTGTGTCATCCCCTGCCTCTCCTCATGTGGGCGCTGTACCCAGATGTTGGCTGCACTTTCGATGCCACGCGGCGCGGAGGGAGGATGGCGGAATGAAGGGCCCGGAGTACGCTGGCCACTGAGGCCGCAGGTGGGGCATAGCTCTGTCACACTATTAGTCGAGTGACACTTTATTTAGCTGACAAGCTATTTAAATGGTGGGCAGTCCCTTGAGCGTGAAATAAACATCTCCTGTCTGGTGTAAATCGCAGGGTCTGAGCTACTTCTTCCCTTCTGCAGGCAGCCTTCAGGGTTGCCAGAGCTGCTGCACTCACACAACCCTCATACACACCCTACACTCGGAAACGGCACGCCCGTGAACTAGCAGCAGTCATGAAATGCCGTGTCAGACCCCTTCGGCATTACGCAAGGTGTCAGTCCTAAAGCTTTTCATTCATGATCAGAGTGTGGCCGTAACAAAATGATGGTAGTCCACCGACATTGTTTAAATTTCTTGAGGTCTGTTATTCAACTGTGGGTGTTGGCAG
This sequence comes from Petrocephalus schoutedeni, assembly GCA_026780765.1. NCBI lineage: Eukaryota > Metazoa > Chordata > Actinopteri > Osteoglossiformes > Mormyridae > Petrocephalus > Petrocephalus schoutedeni. The sequence continues at coordinate 12,596,193 of JAODKL010000062.1, read as the reverse complement.
AGATTTAACAGAAATGTTCAAGCAATCAGATCATAGTTTAGACTTTTAAAAGGCCATCTGGACACTCTGAATCTGATAGGCATCACATATTTATCGAAATACATACCTTGCTAGGGCCACAGGCCTCCAAGGTGAGAGCCATCTGCCCATAGAATCCATCAAAAGGACGTTCCACCCACCCACTGCCCCCGGGCCACTCACCCCTCCAGCAGCAGGATGGCGTTCTTGCGGGGGCGTCCGATGTTGGGGCCGTACAGGTTGGCGCGGCTGTAGTAGCGCACCGACTGCAGCAGTGCGCGCAGCTGGGTGAAGTCCTGTGCCAGCTGGCTGCTGTTGAGCGTGCGGGCAGCAACGCTGCGGTACCCATTGGGCTCTGGGGAGACAGGGGCTGCAGTGAGAACAGGACACTGCACATTGCATGGGGAGGAATGGCTGCTCCATTAGGTGGTTACCCGCTGACAGGAGGACCACAATCCCTTATATGTGGGCACTAGAGGCCTTGGCCAGCATTTCTTCAGTCTATCTGACTCTGTACTGTTCATTTAGCTGGATAATCCTTAAAATTCTTAAATCCTTTATTTTCCATTTGCATAAGTATGAGCAGAGGTCCATTGTAACTCCTCTCTTTGCCTCCTTCATCTTGCACACAGCAGGGATGGAAACAAGTCACTCCTTGGCGAGTCCAAGTCTCGAGTCAGAACATTTTTACCTCCATGTATACGTGAGAGTGATGCAACAAACTCAGGAGACCATGCATTCAGCCAAATGAAAATGCAGAAAGCAGAGAATTAATATACACTGAAATCACATAATTAATGTTATGGCATACAGAGGGGGGAGTATAACCTCAAGTCATCTGCCCTCAAGTCCAAGTCGAACCAAATCTTTCCATTAGTTTTGTCGCGTCAAGTCACAAGTCATCAAATTTGTGACTTAAGTCCTGGTCGAGAACTGAGTCAGTGACTTGAGTCCCCACCTGTGGCACACAGAGCCTCCACAGTGCAGGCTCAGGCAACATGTGGTGCCCCTGGAGCTGGGGATTAAGGGCCTTACTCAAGGGTCGATGGACATGTGACTATTTTACCGAGACTCAAACTGGCAACCTTTAGATCACAGGCACAGTGACTCATCACTGCCCCCCACCCCCAAAAAAAAAATTTGTTTAATATACATCTACAAATATAGAGGTCGTATCCGATATTAAACTGAAAAGAACAGATCCTTCACCATCCTTACCTAAACTCAAACTGGGCCTCTTGTTCCTGGTTTGTCTTATTAAGTAACAGACCAAATTTATATCCAAGAAACCGATTCCAAATGGTAGCTCCACTTCAAAACGTTAAACAGAGCCTGGCCAGCTAGAGAGATGACTGGTAGGCAGAAGGCAGCGTTCCAGAGAGCCCCGTACCGGAGGAAGTCGGCTCTTTGCAGGTGTGTGGGTTGCCTGGTTTCTGTGCGGTCGCTGCAGGGTGTGGGGGTGTAGCCTGATGGCGGCCCGCGTTCACTCACCGTTGCCCAGCTCGAAGGACATGTTGTACTTCTTGCCAGCACTGTACTTAAGCAGGCTGAGGGCGCTGGATCCATTCCAGGAATTGTCAGGGTTTCTCTGCAGGGCGTTCAGGCCGAAGACGAGGTGCAGCCCAGCACAGTCGGCGAAGTTGTAGAGTTTGTCTAAAGACCTGGCTGGGAGGAAGCGACAGGCAGTTGTAGCATTGTTTTACCTCCCCGCTGTTAGGCACAAAAGCTGTCCAGCTGCTGTCGGTCAGTACTGGGACCGTACTGCTTCTCTGAATTGTTCATACGGTTTTAAATCATAAACAATCACGTAATGTGCTGCTAATTTTAAGCGCGCAGTTAAGTAAGTTCACAAAACTAATTCAATAAAGTTCATGGGGAAACTTTATGAGGTGATGTCTTAAGTACATTTTATGAATAAATTCTCTGGGTACGATCAGTAACATGTGAATACTACTGCTGTGTGCATGTTCCATTGAAAAGGTTTAACTTAAAAAAATACACAAATGTGCAATTTTGTTGGAAAACTAATTTCAGGATCAATGGGACATTTTATTGAAGATAACTGAGACACTGACAAAAGACAAGACTTGAGACAGAAAAAGGATGTGTGCACAGTATTGCTTCTGACTGTTTCAGAGGCTGCATTCTGAAAACCCTGTAATTTTGAATGGATGTACAGCTTCTCATACGGATTATTATAGCCAGCTTAATGGGCTTAATAAGCAGGGGTGTACATAAGTGGTACGCGAGTCTGCATGGGCGGGATCAACAGTAAAATGAGCGGCAGTTTTACTATTGATCCCGCCCATGTGAGTAAAACTGCAGCGCAATTTACTGTTGATCCCGCCCATGCATACTCGCATACCACTTATGTGCACCCCTGTTAATAAGCTATAACAATGCATACACTGAAGGTATTAAATGAAGATGCAATGAATGACCAACGTTATTTAAATAACGCTGCATTTATCCCCGTTAAAACAACATCTTTAATCTATTAATAACTATTAATTATTACAGTTTTTCCCAACCCAGTCCTCATGGAACACCGGACAGTCCACGTTTTTGTTTCCTCTCAGCTACTAGGTATTCTGTGTTCATGATTGGCTGGGAGATGGGAGGGAGCAAAAACGTGGACTGTCCGTTGTTTCCTGAAGACTGGGTTGGGAAACACTGAATTATTAGATACATCTATACAAACTTGAAGTCTACAGCCAATCAGACACAAGAAAATGTGGCTCAGAGGGCTTATACTGTACCTGGTGCTACAGAATGATGCCAGTAGTATTGCAGATATCGAAGGCACAGTGAAATTATTTTGCAGTATTTGCAACATTAGTCTGAATGGAAGTTAACATGGGTCAGAGTCAGTGTAAGAGTAAGAACAATACTAATCAACGCTAAAATGGAGATGCAGCTACCTTAGTAATGCTGCTGGCTAAGCAATGTCTACCTGCCTACACGTGTCTGAGAAACATTTACACACATACACACACACAGGTTGTGTCCTCTTGGTGAGGACTGTCTATTCATTTCTATGTGAAAAACCCTAATACCAATCATGACACCCTTATCCCATACCCAGGCCTAACTTTAAATATAGGTAACCAAACAAAATATAAGACTTTCGGCGACTTTTGGCATTTTTACATTTTTGATTGCATTCACTGAAATGCAGTAGTGAAAAGGGCCCCCCCACAATGTAATATATACATAACTGCCTGTCCACACACAAACACACATTTTGTTTCCTGACATGCTTTAGAACAACATTCTTTTTTTCCAACAATGGAACCCATGACTATTGAGTTGAAACTCTCTAAGTTAAGACTTGAGCCATAAACATAAATATTGCACTGAACTTTGACCCCACTTCCTTTCATAAAAAAGAAACAGGTTAGGGTTCCAGATGTACGAGGGAACTGAGGGTGTTTAAAGAGCCCTAAACCTGCCACAAATGTGTCAGGCCTGTCTGAGGGCATGTGCTAAACTAGCACGCTGAAATGACCTATTATTAAATATAAAAATATAAAAGTTTTTCAGAATAACTGGATTCTGGTAAGCACACCGCAGAGTGGATGGAAACAGCACAGATTCTCATCAAACTGTGATCTGCTCACACAGGTGTCTATCAGCCTTTCACAGTTCTTGACATCAAAAACGAAATGACTGATAGGCTAGCAAACTAACGTGAACTCTGACAGTAAATAATGTGGTTACAGACAGGCTCCCAGTTGAAAGCATGAGAGGGCGACCCAGTCAGCTGGGTGCCCTGGTTAAACACAACACCCATATGGGCCACATAACCTGCTCGGAAAAGTAACAATAAAACAACTGATGTCCTCATTAAGCTGATATCCACCAGCCAGGCACAGCCATCGTGCCCCGGGACCCTGCCTCTTTGGGTCACCCCAGGAAAGCCAAGAAGGGCACACAAAGTTTCTGTCATTTTTGGAGTTTCTGCTACATTTTTTAAAATATTTATAGCAGCTGCTCCCCAGCTCTGTCGTTCATTCAGTTATTTTTCCTATATTTCTATTGTATCTACGCGTCACACCAAACCCCATATGATAAGTCTCACAGTCATACCCCCATGACAACAACAGGGGGGGTGGGCTCAAGACCCCCTATGGAATGTCCCTGATCTGTACTGCACACTGAGGAATGTGCATACTGAAGCCCAGCCTAGCAATGTGTGGTTCCAGGTAGCACTCTTATGTTCTGCCATGGTTCCCTGCTACAGGTTTGGTTTCATAGTTAGAGTCCTGGCCTGCTCTCCCACCCTCTCACAAGGTGGGGGGCAACAAGAACTGTCCATTACTATCACATCAGATCAGGTAGACCTAAAGCCTGGACCCATCCATACATACATCCATCCGTCCCATAGAGGGCGAAAGTTAGACAAATGTATAATAAATTATATTTTAGAAATGTTTCTTTCTAACTGTTTTAGTTATGAACTTAATGTTATTATCTACAAGCATATCATGTGGATCGTATATCACAGAGCACAGGCATCAAAGGTAGAGTATTAAACACTGACTTTAAATGACATTTTAAGGTGTTTACATTAACAAACTATGGGAAAATGTTCTTGGGACAGAATGCTTTGTGAAACACTGCGGACGCCAGCAGGTCCCCAGCGTAATGGAAACAGGCGGGTCTGGAGACTGTCAGTGCAGCTATCTGATGTGAGACACAAGCAGGCCTGCACCAGAGCTGCACGCCTCATTTGTGCAGCCTTTCCTTCCAGACGCACGATTGCTTACAGCATTTGAAAAAGTCCTGAGTTCTACCTGGTCGGTTTTACACAGACTGTATAAGTATGGGCACCTTTTTGGAGAGATTCTAAGCTGCTTTAGACAGCGTCACTGATTTAGGCAGCTTATGATTTCCATCATTTCAACCAGGTGACAGACTGGAAATGTCTAAAGTAAACCAGGATATTCGAGGACCAGAGTGCTGGCATACTGAAAACGGGAGCTTGAATGCAGAGAGAGAAAAAGAGAGACTTAAATACAGGTGACATCATCAAAAAAGTGTTTCTCTCTGTCTGGTAGGCTTTGGCAGTAATACCACCATAATCTATGTGCTTTTGCAGAATATTTAGCAATCATAATAAAAATCAGCACAGGAAAGGGATTCTCCTAAACATATGTGTCCCAGACGGGGAGAACAGGAAGTGTGCACCTGGTCAAAAACACAGCAGGGTCCTGTGGCCCTGCCAGCTAAATTCTCTCTCACTCCTATAACGAAATCACAACTCTTTGCCCTCAGAAACTCAAGGAACACAGAGCATGCTTATTACATTTCTGGCAGTCGTAACCCATGGAAACTAGCATGGATTTTTGCACTTAAACGGCTGACTGGCTGTAGAAACAATTGAGGTTTAAGTGAATTTCACGTGGTCAAAACAGCAGTGACTTTCCCGTATCCATTACGATTCCATGTTCTTGATTTTGTGATAAGTCAACTCTGGCCTGAGGTCAACCTGAACTCAGTGCACTGTCTCCTCTAAGTGATGGCACCTCAGCAGTCAAAAGTAACACTAACTTCACTGGAGCGGTTTTGGTAACAGAGGGGCTCCGCACAGGTCACCCAGGCCACATGCACAGCAGTTTCAGATATGTGTAGCCGAATGAGACAAAGTAGCACGGCCGCTGACACACCACTAAGATTGGATTCCAAATTGCCAGACATGAATTTGTTTAAGACTAAGAAAAAATGCTCTTATGTGGATACAAAACAGAAGAACATTTCAATGGGTAAAACTCACCACACTCAACGGGCAAAACCAGTAAAACACATTAATTACTTCTGAAAAGCTATCTATGTTTTCCTTGTTATGATCTCAGTAGCCCTGAAGGAATCTCCAGCCACTGTTTGTGTTAACGTGAGGGGCTCGGGGGGGGGGGGCTCACCTGCTCCCACAAGGGGCAGTGACCAGCATGGGGCCAGGGACCTGCATCTGTGTCAATGCAGTGACAGTTTAATGGCCACAATTAGGACAAGTATGCAACCAAAGTGCCTCAGTCTCACTCTCTGCCCTTCCGGGCTCTAACCACAGGCCCAGGACATCACAGTGCTGTGTGGGGCTAGGAAAACGGGCGTTAAGCTAATTGATTACCTAATAGATTGCTAAATATGTGCTTTTCTCTGTGCTCATCTTCTTAGATTACTCTGCAGGCTGTAGGAGAATTAGATCCTTATGCTATTGCACTTCAAATGTTGAGCTGTGAACACTGCTCTGAGTAGTTGTGGAATTTAAACTGGTGTCTATTACACCTCAAACCAAGAACAGACTACGATAACAATGGACTGTTTCTCATTTATGGCCCCGTACTGGCTCTGAAAATAAGCTCTGTAACACTGCACGTACTTCTGTCGCAGAGCTGCTAAAAGCCTCAACTGCCATTTGCTCCAGTTCAGGACCTCGAGCGCCGAGAAGACAGGATGTGTCCTCCTCAGAGCGATTCATTGAAAATAACACTTTACTCATGCCTGGTTATTATTCTGAAGGCAGAGCAGAAGCTTATTTAAAGAGTAAAACACTTAAAACACAGCAGACCCAGACAGTCACTGTTATACCCAAGGCAGATCAACCCACATGCTGCTGACCTACACAAATGACTTGCTACCCTGTGAGATCACAGTGGCCGGATAGGTATCCCAGTGTGCCACCCTCAGCCTCTAGGGGGGGTCGAACCCCAAAGAAATACGGCCACCTACTGTGAATGTTTTGGCCAAGAAGGTCACAAGCTGAACATATCAATGACCACGCTCTGGCTCTGTTATCGTTATCATTATCACAGTTATCCTTCTGCCATCTAAGGGGGTGAAATGTAAAACCTTCATGGGTGATACACATGCTCATTGAACTTGTCAGCATCCCAGAGAGATAACATCTTACTCCCCATATGTGTAAGAGCCATTGCTGGTGCTCAGGTAACATTCAAAATAGCAAAAAAATCCCTGGCCATGTTTTTCCTGGACATGCCAGGAACATCTAACAATTCCAACTTCAAAAAAACGCTAACCGTCTATTCAAAAATTATTACAGGCTACTAAAAGAATCCAATAGCACTAGTGTTTCCGATTATGTCAATATTTAATTTCACTGAATAAACCTGAGTGATGACACCAACGCTTAAAAATGGTGCTTTCAAGTTGCCCACAACCTGTAGCAAAAAGTTGCGCAACATGCTATTAAACAGCACTTTGGGTTAACAAGTGAGAGCTCGCTCTGGGCTCACAGGTGACTCATTAAACTGAATTGATCTACAATGTCAGATCTTTCAAGACTGCAGAGAATGCTAAGCAGTGACCTCCGAAATGAAACGGTGCTCCCAAGTCAGGGTTGGTTTGTCTTTTTAAACAGAATGATCAAAAATCCAGTTCATGCGAGAAAAATGTGCTAATGTGAGAACCAGCAGAATGCAAAAGTTTACCAACTTTTGAGACATCAATAATAATAAATAATAATAATAATAATAAGAAGAAGAAGAAGAATGTCATGCAAATTCAGTTCAAAGTAGACAGCATTTCAATTCCTGCATAAGGTAAGCTGTGCATGTTGCTGAAAGTGAAATGTAACATTAAAATTACCTTTCTTGGTTTTTTCTGTTATGTTTCTTATTTCAGGCAGAGATACATGTATTTCCCACTGGGCACCGCAAATATGTCAAGCTGATCTTATTTCGAGCCAAACTATGGGCTCTTACACTGAGTGTTCTGGTTCATTTTAAACACAGATCAAAAACTAGCCTGAGGGGATACTTCTAGACAAGACAGAAGATTGTTTAGCGAAATTAATTGGGAACTTTCTTGATTTCTTTATGAATTCAAGATGAGATTCTAAAGTAGAAGTTATGTGTATCTTGCAGCCAGCAGAAAACCGAACCGCTCGCCTTGTGTGTGCATTGTCGACAGCAATTCTAGTTGGTTGCAGCTGACCTAGAAAATTACAGGCGCTCTTGAACCTACATATGGGGAACATCGAAATGTGCAGAGCTCAAAACAACGTGGTTCACATAACAGCCCAACTGAACCAATAATGTTAAAACATTCTTTCAAACACCCTGGTAGAAGTCCTGTGACAGAATACCAACTTTGAATCCTACCACCTTTTGGTTTGGATTTTCAATGAGGGTTTCAAAAACAGCTTCAGTAACTTCAGAACAATATAACTAAATAGCAAATGTGACTTTAGTGGGCAGTACATTCGTGTTGATTAAGGGCTCTTCATAAATGGCAGAAAGATTCAGGCTGCATTCACTTAATATCCACCATGCCAGGTCCACTAAACCTCTACACACTTCAGCAAAATTGAACCAAAGTGAAATGAGGACTGGTAGGTTGAGGAGGACATTCAGCCTTTCTGTTGACCGTTTCACTACAGAAGAAACCCCGTAATATGCAGATTCTTTCTGACTGACAAATATACAAGCTTAAAATCCACTGCAATATGCAGGCTGACAGAAACCAAGTGACTTGCATAAACTGTTGACAGTGTTAGTCTCCCATGCCGTTTCGGCCACTATGCTTACTGGGGGCCACACATGCACTGGCTGGTCCAGCTGCGTTTAAGCACTGTAAATCCGGCTGGTCCAGCTGCGTCTAAGAGCAGCGTAAACCCATTCTTTCATTCAGGATCTGGTTTCATCTCAATGCAAAGTCAATGATCAGCGCACCTGACAAAACCAATAATGTATACAGCACATTTTTTGTTATATTTTCTGGTCCACACCCTTGGCAATCATACGTAGACAAACCTAGAATCTGATTACGACGGGCTAATGATTTATTAGGTCTAATGAAAAATAGCATACAAATCTAATGGGGGCAATGGCCCAAAATGCACTCAACTCTGATCTCTAGTCATGGATGTAAAACTGAACTTAGCACCCAAATGTTGGCAATTTGCCAAGTGCTCCTTGTTAACCCAAAGAACATAAATCATGACATCACTATTAATCCCTGCCAGGATCCTTTTATGGCTTTTCTTTTTAAGTTAACAATCATTTGGGGAATGAGGTCATGGACAGATTTCCAATAGGAAACATCCACGCATATTACAGGTCTTTCTCCACTGAAAGTGCATAAGGCACAAATGCAAGGTGACCATCAGCAGTACATGCCATGGGGTCTTTGGGCTGCTGACGCACACAGCCATGCGAATCTCGGCAGGCTTATTCTCAGTTTGTGGTTTAAGAAACACAAAAGCCTCGAGCCCCCTTCATAGCCACAGTACCAGCGCATATGGGAAAATATGATTTCAGATGCCTCACTGTGACATCATACATGTCATATACGTCAAATATGTCTCATAATGTGTTTATAAACAGTGAGCTGAACAGGGACTCAGCTTTGATACTTTATGTTTTACTTTGGGAAACTGCTCAGGTCAAACCACTTTTGAATTAAGAAAAATGCAAACTATGTGGGCACCTGTTTTTAATCGGCAGCCAAAGAGGAGCTTGCGTACGTCTACCAGTGTGCGTGTCCATGCACACATGTGTGTTCTGTGACTGGCATGCCATCTCACTGCAGGCTCAGAGCACTCTGCAGTGCGCACACAGCTGTACCCATTCATGCTAAAGAAGCAGCCCCCTCACTCCATGGCTCAGATCTGCCCCCATCCCCCCTGTACGTAAGGTGTCGTCCCTTATGAGGCCCAAGAGTAAGAAACATCCGAGGTCATTTAATGTTTCAGAGCAGCATTAGCGATTTCTTAGGGCAAAATTAATGACACGTATTTTCGAGGCATTGTTTCGATGATGGAAAAACAGCTCCCAAAAAAAAAAAAAAACAATTCAGCCTCTGTAATTCTAGACAAAAAAAAACTCAGTTATCTTCCCACGCAGAAGCACCCTGACTTCTAAATTTACTCCAGCCTGTTTTGGAGTTTTAAGGGAAGTAGTTATTTTGGTTCTCAACATATAGTGTGAGGCCAATATTATGACATCAGTGACAGCTTTGACTTGTTGCGGTTGCTTGAGAGTCCAGGCAGCAGATATGGAGGCATTCAGAGGATTCTGAGTCCTGGCTGTTTTACCAGGTCCTTGCTTACAAACAGTAAGGTTTTTCAGAGTTTGTCTTTGACTCCATCTATTTAATGATCCGGGTAACAGAGATGAAAACAGAAACTTATCATCCATTTTTTTCCATTTTTTGAGAACTAAGTCTGCTGGTAAGAAACGATACCATTTACAATGTAAACATCAGAAACATTTGCTCTTCTCACAGAATATAAATATGAGCGAAACAAAATAACATTTGAAAAAGCAGCGTTCCATCTTAATGTAAAATCGGCTGGGGGCAAATCCAAGAAAAGGGCTTTGTTACTAGTTGGCAACATATGTCTTGCTCATCTGGGATCTTTCCTGGTGCAGTGCTGAAAAAAAAGCATGCTGCTAGGGGAATTGATCCCAGGTACTCTGCCGAAATAAGGAGAAGGGTAACCCATCAGCTTTTAGGAAGAGACTCCGGTGAAACTACACATGAGGATTTACTTAATTTGGCGTTCAATTTTCCTCCTATTAGATTTTAAAATAATGAATTGGTTTCAGAATCATCTGAGCCACAAACTACAGGATTCCTTTACAAATGTTTTATGAAAATGCAATTCTTGCTTTGTTTATACTGTATTTTTTCACTATATTTTACTATAAGTTGGAGCAACACATTTTATGGTAATATTAAGAAATACCATTATTAAGGGAAAGTGAAATGACAGTGGGGGTGGTGCAGTAGTTAGCACTGTTGCCTCATGCCTCTAGACCCAGGGTTCAAGTCTCCTCCCAGGGTCCATGTGTGTGGAGTTTGCATGTTCTCCCCGTGTCATCAAGGGGTTTCCTGTGGGTACTCCGGTTTCCCCCCACAGCTCAAAAGCATGCTGAAGCTAACTGGAGTTACCAAATTGCCCATAGGTGTGAGTGTGCCCTGTGATGGACAGATGTTCCACCCTGGGCTGTTCCCTGCCTTTTGCTTGTAGCCTCCAGGACAGGCTCTGGACCCCCTGTGACCCTACATAGGACAAGCGCCTTCAGAAAATGGATGGATGCAATTGATAGTGATGCTGTTTGCCAGTTGTATAAATGCACCTCCGAATTCAGAGGAAGTCTGATGATGAGCACACACATCTATAGGTTAGAGGCAAGCTTGGGCTTAGAGTGAAGCATCAGGCATTTCTGGCACCCATTGTACCATTAGGGGCCTCACCCAAGGGCCCAAAAATGGTATGGTTACCCTGCCGGCCACAGGATTCAGACAGATAATTAATTCAGATTTTTTGGTAGCACATGATATAGATACTAATTATTATTATTAAATATTGTTTTGGTGAAACACTATGAAATCCCAGAGAAAGCTAACAGGTAAAATATTCTCTGACTAGAATGCTATTTGGTGTGGCTGCCAACCCCCAGAAGCTAAAATTTAAGCCATTTAGTGGCCATTTCACGTAATTCCAGTAACTCATAAATACTTGAGCTGCTAGACCTCATTATGCCTCAGCTTTACTTCATCAACAGCAGGGGGAGAGAGGAACACAAGAAGTCCAGAATGAGCCATGATCCTGAGACAGGAGCACGCCGGGGCTGCACTATCAAACTCCACTCCGAGTCCCGGCAGCCTGCAAAACAAAACAGCTATCCTCTCACCTTGTGCCCCTAAGACAGTTGGGGCACCATGTTCAAAGGATCCCTCCTAAGCTTCTAACACTGTAACCAGTATTAAAATCTGGTTCCCACACCCCTACTAATGCCATAATTGCAGCATGATTACTATGCAATTTTAAGCATTACAATTAAGTGAATCTGCAGTCAAAACACTGCCCTTAAGATCACCTCAGGCCCAAATGCGGCAGCAATAACCCACTTAAAAACAAGCACCATGTACGTACCCTTACAGCCCAAATGTTGTTGTTTTTTGATAATGTCCTTAAAATTCATTCCTTATGTCTTACCTCAGCAGTCATACACTTTCCTGCGGCTTGTTTTTTGGTGTTTTTGTCTAAGTTTTCAAAATCTTGCCTGTCTTAATGCATTCATTCTGAAGCATAATTTCTGAGGACACCGTCGGTTAATGTAATCTCAGACATTCCGTGGAGCTCTCTTTGGGTATGTTAATGCAAACATCATGCGTTGTTCTTCATCCCCAAATTTGTATGCCAAATTAAACTATTTTACTGAAGTTGAGTAGTGACAAGCATCATAGGTATGAAAACAGACGTGCTATGTCAGCCAGACAGCTGGTCAGCCAAGGAAAGGACAGCACCAGGCGCGGTGACACTGAAACACATTGCCAGCGGCTACTGCCCGAAGGTGTGGCCCCGGGACTTGGCTGGTCTTTGTAACCGGGTCTGACAGAACTCGGTTGGAGTTTGCCTGCAGCACCACTGCGCATGTTTCTCCCAGATGTTTTCTGAGAAGGACGGGAAAGTTTTCCCAAACATTCACCTCAATAAATACCTTCTAAAAGATGCAAGCCATAAAAACATTTGCCTTCTGATTGAATATTGATGCCAGCTAATGCAACGGCTTTTCATCATTGTTCAATGTGTATAATCTGTAGGCAGTATGACTGATCGAGAAGAAAATATCAGCGTTTTCCAACCCAGTCCTAATTATCTACCAGGTATTCTGTGTTCCTTCTTGGCTGGGATAAAAGTCATTTCAAGCCATTCTAAAAGAAATAGTGTGAAATGTAACATAAACGTTGCTCTGAAATCTGACCACATACTGTAGGAGACAACAGGAAAATCCTCTCTGAAGTAGAGGTCGACCGATATGGGTTTTTCAGTAGCCGATGCCGATATTTTGGAGTCAGGGTCAGCCGATGGCCGATA
>JAODKL010000062.1:12541948-12583118 GCA_026780765.1 Petrocephalus schoutedeni | reverse complement strand
TGCAGAACAGCATCTCTGAACGCACAACACGTCGAACCTTGAGGCAGATGGGCTACAGCAGCAGAAGACCACACCGGATGCCACACCTGTCAGCAAAGAACAGGAAACTGAGGCTACAATTTGCACAGGCTCACCGAAATTGGACAATAGAAAATTGGAAAAATGTTGCCTGGTCTGATGAGTCTCGATTTCTGCTGCGACATTTGAATGGTAGGGTCAGAATCTGGCGTCAAAAACATGAAAGCATGGATCCATCCTGCCTTGTATCAACAGTTCAGGCTGGTGGTGGTGGTGTATGATCATGAAGACCGCTCAGGAGCTCTCAGACTGACCGTTGACAGAAGGCAGCCTGTCCTGATGGCTACTACCTGCCAGATTGCATTATTTTGTGGCACCCCTCCTTGAAAAGTACTTCCTGAAACAGACAATCCTGAAAAGTCTGAAAGTGTAATGTCAACACACACTTGTTGCACAATGATGTGGTTTCAGAGTTCATTATACAGCTTTCTAGTGGGATATTATTACTCACTCTAAACTTATGCTCAAATGAGAAACCAGGCATTGCTGGGTCCTCTCCAGGTCATTCAAACTCACTATTTTAATTCCATCGCCACAAGCAATACTGGCTACTGTTCAGTTAACTTAAATGCAAAAGAAAACTGCATGAGTGAATTACATGCCACTGGTAATACTTGTGCTTGTCATCAAAGGCATGGCATGGATGCAAATCATTAACTATAAACACAAGAGTACAAAAGCAGACAGTGGCATTTTGACGTCTTGCTCACATTTTAAAATAACTGGACCATGAAACTGTAGTCAGGTTCACCACCTGGGCAGCTGAGCCCCTGACTCCAGATACCTGGAACATACCAACAAGGAAGCTGTGTAGGGCCGACAGAAAAGCCAGTCGGGACAGCTGGGCCCTGAGCCAGGGCTGTACCAATCTGATTGATGGGTCATTGCGCCTTGTCAGCCAGTCTCACATTTGGGCAGCTAGGCTGCTAACATGAGCAAGTCTCAGGAGGACTGCTGAGCTGCCAGGCAGAGGAGCAGCCAGACAACGGCGGCCCGGGGGTGTCTGATACAGCCAGTAAGAGTCTGATGTGGAACCTGCATCTGGTCCTGCTTAGAGGTGTCAGGTCCCGTCAGTCAAGTCTGAGATTAAAAAGACCAGGAAAAAGGCTTCTTTGGGCTTCCTTGGGCCAGAAACATTCAGCACGCCCCTTCTTCAATGAAGCATAGGTCCTTGTACCATACCACAGAAAATTCAATTTTACTTTTCCGTTCCCTGCTTCCTAGACCAGAGCAAATTTCATTACATACATATGGGCTCATAAAATTCTTTCGAAGTATTAGTTTGGTCCCAAACAATTGTATCAAACTAAACATTTAAGGAAAGTGGACATACACTGCCCCTAATTCATACATAGAACCTTGCACTAAATATATTGGATGAATATATTCAATAATGTGAATATCCATGTATCATATTATGCCGTTTAATTTTTACAGTGCTATCAGCTGCATTTTTTTAACCAAAAGTGGAAGATAAAATGCATATCTGGATGCATGGTTTTAAATAATCTCATCGGTATAAAACAATAATTATTATGATCCTATAATGTGGTGGCTGTGTGGGCACAGGGCTCTGTGTGCGTGTGTGTGGGTTACGTATACATTAAGTTGGAGGGACCAAATGTCCCAATAATGTGATAAAAACCTGTTATTTTTATGTCCTGGGGACCATTTTTTTGATCAGATTTATAAAAATCTGTGCCATCAAAAAGCTAAAATTGTCAAAGATCTTTGTTTGGTTACTTATGGTTAAGATTGGGGCTGGGTAGGGTTAGGGTTGTCATGGTTGGGGTTAGGGCTTTTCCCATAGAAATTAATTGACGGTCCTCACTAAGATAGGAATTCAATCCTTTGTATGTGTGTCTGTTTGTTTGTGTATATGTGTGTGTGTCTGTGCGTGTGTGTATGTGCGTGTGTTCTCCTGGTGCTTGCATGGCTTTTCTGCTTATCCAGTTCTTGTGCGTCTGGAGCCTAGCGCAGGGGACACGCAGTCCATCACACAGCGAGAGACCCCAGTTCACCTAACCACATGCATTCAGACTGCAGGAGGCGATTCACACAACAGAAAGGGAGTGTTTTATTCTACTCTGGTCACTCTTGAAACAGTATAATCATGTAAAACAATACGCTTATCGGTAAAACAATAACAGCCAATTATGCTAAAAGTTACAGTACAAATAACAACAAAAACCTGAGTAATGACACTTCTGAAAAATGACTTTCCCTCTAGGCAAAAAAGCCTTTATTAAAACATTGAGGCTCTGAACATGGCTGCCTGGTTCCGGGTCCTTTCGGTAAAGCACTCGCATTTGTACCGGCCAACTAGACTGCTGGCATATGCTCTCCGTAAGAGCACCCAGATGTACTTTCTGCATGCAGCCAGGCTCCTGCTAAAGTCTGCTCATCATTCAGTAAACAAAAGGAAAAGCAGGGACATGGAGTAAGAGTCAAATTATATTAATCTAATTTACTCTTCAAATCTATTGACAGAAATATATCTTTTCCCTAATGTAGTTATAAGTGCAAAACATGTAGTTAAAACTTCAAGATACTCACATTAAGTTCACATCATTTATATATAACCCTTCATTGTATATACTTATGTAAAACCAGATGAGTCCCTCGGCATAAAACAGACCTGAGTATTTAAGAATAACATATTAAGATGCTTCTGAAAATTTCATTTCAGAACCTGACGGGATTAAAATAGTTCATTTGACCCAGCATCTAGTGCCACTTTTGACACCACTATAATCTATAGAGAAGGCCACTTGGATCAACTGTTCCTACTGCAAGTTTCAGTTTTGATAGAAAAGACGAAAAAAAACTCATACCTTCCTTTAAAGACAAAATGACATTGATTACATTTGAATTCGATTAGTTTATAGCACAATTGATAGATCACTACGTATGACCCATCTACTCCTAAAGTATGGTTTCTGTAAGTCTTTAAAGTCTTTAAGTCTTTACTACGTTACCCTGAGACACAGTAATGAAAATCGGATGAACAGCTATGTAATGAGTACAGGAATCCTTTTTCCCCCTTCATACCTGCCAAGCAAACAGTCACTAAGCCTGCCTATTGTGCCTCAGTAGAGAATGGCAAAGCATGACCTCAGTGGGAAGACACATAATGATAAATAACCCTGACAAGTTCTGAAACATTAAAACAGCCACAGACAAAGGGATAGAAATGAAATAATATGTAGTTCACAGGTGGTAACAACCAAAATTTCCAATTTCTTACATAACCTGCATTTTTAGCAGATCTAATATGTTCTATTAGACAAAAAAGCCTGACTGAGTTAAAAGGACTCTGGTTGGGCTTGACGTCCAATGGCATGACTGCCGCAGCTGCAGAACATAAAAAGCCCAGAAGAAGAGAGAAATTCAATATGCTTTTATGATGGAAAATCCTGCAGTGAAATGTTCATTAAGTCACAAATCTCAGCAACATGTGAACACATCACACAGCAGCTGATATGAGAGGAGAAGGCATCAAAGAAGACTCCGTCCTGCAGAGGCGACTTCATCTCTGGACTGCTGATCAGGGAGCCATCCCCGACAGATGGCAGTTAGGCCCATGTGCGCAGACCAGGCTGCCAGTGTAGGCCTGGAACTGCTCTGCCAAAATCTGCCACCATTTTGCCATTCGTCCACAATTCTTCATCGACTGCCTGAACTACTGGAAAGGAGCTCACCGATTTGCTGGAGTTTGATGGAATTAATGAACAAATTGCTCCCATAAGATGTTTAGATAATTATCTGTGATAACAACAGAATAAAAATTCTACAAAACGAGGCGACAATGTACCTTGTGCCATTCTTGAGCTACCAGAAAAGTTGTTTGTTATAATAGGGATCAAGTTTGTGGGAGTTTTGGTCACACAAATTTGTTCTGAGGGCAGAACGAAAAATTATTGTTTAAGCGAGATAACCATTCAGACTGTAGAGGAGGCGGATCCAACTACTAGAGGAGGTGGGATGAAGACATCTGATTGGTTGGTCTGACATCTGACACAAGATCTAATTGGTTATTTCTCTGAAATAATCATTCGTTCTTCCCTCAGAACAAGTTTGTTTAAGTAAAGTGAGCAGGCATAAGAGGCTTCCTTCCCAATAAATAATACCACTAGGGCTAGGCAATGTACAATACCGACTAACAGACAGGCACACTCATGTGGCACCAAGCGGACTACTTAGAATTTTTTGCAAAAAAGAACATAAAAACATGGGGGGCACTGATACTGCGTCACTTGTCTTTTACCAACAATATCATGAAATCACAAAAGCCTGCGTGCCACTTCATTCACTTTGTGCACAGAGACAAATTTGTATTCAAAACCATTAAACACACAAAACCTAAAAACAAAAAGTAAGAGCGGGGGCCTGACCTTTAAAACCAAGGGAAGGGAGACAGCTGCCTGGCCAAGGTTCTCAAGGAAAGGAGCTGAAAGCAAAGAATGAAGCTGCAGAGGACCGGCAGAAGCAGACCGCGCCGGGACAGGGTCAGCCGAGTCCCAAAAGGCTGGGAACACTCAAGCTGCCAGGCGCAATCTCCACATCACTACATCCACACTGTGCCCCTTGCCCCATCTTGCCCCGCCACACTTGTCCTTCGTCTCCTCGGGAATGTAATTAACTGTATACATAATTGTGGCAATTTCTCAAAAAGAGGAAAAAATAATCACATTCCCTGGGCACGCTCATAAATATTTCCTGACAGCCTGAGAGTCAAATTAGGAAAATCAAACTGGCCTGGTTGTAATGCAGATCGCATGTTTTGCCTTGGGACCTGGAAACCCAATTTTCCCCAATTGAGAGTAGGACACAGTGTAGAGGCAGTTCCTGGGATTAGCGCTGCCCCTCTGAACGCCGCTAGGGGCTTTCATGGCTTACACATATGAAGCTTCCCCGCCCTGCTCAAAATGCTAGTCCCTTTGTTCTCTGAACAGTGTATATTTTGCAAGATCTGCAAAAACAAAATAAACCGTACAAGACAAATAAAAATAACACTTCAAATTGTCTTTACTGATGTGTAGTTATAAATTGACATTCCTATGAGTTTTGGCACACATGAGGCAGCATATTGTCAACATGTGTAATGACATATTCTTGTTTCTTGAGTAAACACTTTAGGTATATCAATAGCTCTGATAACAACTCTATGCAGACCATGTGGACTAGGAATGACACTCCTGGCCAGCAAAGTCCCAAAGCTCCAATGCTAGTGTCACCACACTGCTAATGAGCACATGGATAAAAGAGAATACTCATGCCATCCGCTCTTGTAAAGCCTCCCTAGTTATTAATCACACTGTTTCTGCGTGGCATGTTCTTCAGCCTTGATTTATATACACAGTCTTTCACCCTAAAGATATTCGAGCCACTTTGCACTGTCACCCAACAGAAAATGAGAACATTGATCAGCCATAACATTAACACCTAATATTGTGTAAATCCTCCTCAGCCCACGAAACCAGGTCTGACCAGCTGAGGCATGGACTCCACAAGACCCCTGAAGGTGTCCTGTGGTATCTGGCACAGAGAAGTTAGCAGCAGATCCTTTTAAGTCCTGTACATTGTGAGGTGGGGCCTTCATGGATCAGATTTGTTTGTCCAGCACATCCCACAGATGATTAATTAGATTGGGATCTGGGTATTGTGGAGGCCATGTTAACACCTTGAAATCTGTTTGATGTTCAGCAACTACTCCAGAACAATTTTTGCTGTGTAGCAAGCCTCAATGCACTGTGTGCTGTGATACCTTTCAATCACAGCTAGCATTAACTTTCTAAACAATTTTTGCTACAGTAGCTCTCCTGAGGACTTCTACCAGACATGCTAGCCATCATTGAGCCTTGGACACCCATGACCCCGTCACCAAGTCACGAGTTGGCCTTCCTGA
Source organism: Petrocephalus schoutedeni (assembly GCA_026780765.1). Classification (NCBI taxonomy): domain Eukaryota; kingdom Metazoa; phylum Chordata; class Actinopteri; order Osteoglossiformes; family Mormyridae; genus Petrocephalus; species Petrocephalus schoutedeni. Next base: position 12,577,132 of record JAODKL010000062.1, on the reverse strand, counting down.
CCACTGAGTACCAGAAACACCCTACAAGACCTGAGGCTCTAGAGACGTTCTGATCCCGTCATCTAGCCATCACAATTTGGCCCTTGTCAAAGCTGTTCAGATCCTACGCTTACCCATTTTTCCTGCTTTAAACACATCAGCTTCAAGAACTGACTGCTCACTTGCCTAATATACATATAATGGCGGCCTTGGCAGGTGCCACTGTAACGAAATGAAAAGCCAGTGTTATTCACTTCATCTGTCAGTGGTTTTAATGTTATAGCTGATGTAAGGTGTCAGTGCTCGGCATGCCCAGGTTCCTCAGACTGTACAAAAAATGCGGCAAGCTAAGTTCCATTGTCTATACATCACGTTCAGGGCCAGTCTTTTTCTCTTTTCTCTGTCATTTTTTAACGCCTATTTGCGCCTAATAACTGTAGTAATAATTTATCAGGTCACAAATTTTACTTTATACTTTAAATATACTTTATACTTTAATTATATAAAGCATGCCTATATATTAAAAGCTGTATTATAAGCTAAAACTAAAAATAATATATGACTAAGTATTAGTTTATCATCACAATACATTATTATATAACAGTATATTTTGTAATCTAGTGTACAGCTGTCCTGGGTGAGAACGTAAAATATTTTCTGGAAAATCAATTTGAGAGGTTCGGCCTGCCATTTTATATCTCAGCTCCCGACATTATGTGATAATTAGAAAAATGTTCACCACTTGCCATAGGCCATAATTATGCTGGATCTAGATCTGAAATCTAAAGGGAAAGTCAGTGCATTGGCTTAACCTGGGACTAGACAGGCACGTGGAGACAGTGCCACAGAGAATGGGTGAGTCCTGGGACCGGACTGGCATGTTGCCACGGTAACACCTTCCCTGGGATACGTGATGCAGCACAGCAGGCGTCAGCCTCAGGGATTTTAGTCCCGCTGACTTCCTGCCCATCGTGTGCATTATTGTGCTTGTGACAGTTCAAAATCATTGTGTGAACAGGTACACATAACAACATCTGGTTTTACAAAAATAAAAATACAGGGAATTATTTTTTAAAGGTCTCCCTGGGAAAACATTTTACATGGCATGAAATGGAAAAGCAAAAGTAGAAGGGCCTGCTAAATATACTGCATTCAGCACTGTTTTCAGTTACTCATGAGCAGCCGAGATCACATGTAATTCAACTAAAACCAGGCTCTCGCTGCAGAGGCAAGAGGAGAGCTTGTTTTGCCCACTGTGTTCTTGAGCACCTCACACATGTCGCACAAGCACTGGTGAAAGTCCTCGCTTTCACCACAGTCCCTGCCTTTCCAATTTCCACCTCTGTGTGAGCATAAATCTACAGGATAACTTCAAAGTTCCGTAGACTAGGCCCAGGACTAATCTTTCTAACTTATAAAACAAATTATTCAGAATTGTTATAGACAGAAATCATGCTGAGAAAGACTCATTTCATACAAGTGCCTTCAAAACTTAACTGAGCAAAACTATGTTATCTTAGAAAGATTCTGCTTAAAATATTACTGTCTTATACTAGCGTCTCATTAAAGGCTTAATTTACTCAAGATTCACTAGAAGCTGAGGAGTGAATATGTTCCATTCACTGTGGACATTGCATAATTAAACAGCAGGAACATACCTTCTCATTTCCACTTGTTTTCTATTTGCAACCAAATCAAATCAATCTGCATGCAACTGCAAAGCTGTGACATGTAAATTCTGGACTATTGCTGGCATAAATGTCGGAACTATAAAGTGAAAACTGTGAAAATATTTAGCTCATTACTGCACTGCTTCTGAATTTCACTAGCAATGACCCGTTTGCTCCATCCGGTTTGTGTTAATACGTAAAACAATATATCTTTAGTGGCCATTTCACTGGGTTTACAGAATAACCCTGCAAAAAGCAGCATATTCTGTTTTAAACGTTTTGACATTATATGGTTTTTCTTCAGCACATAACAAAAATATAGATGTTACATGCTCAACAGTTTCTAGGAAGCCCGCATGTGGTCTGAAACATGCTGCAGTTCCCTTTTGTAAGCATCTGGTTTCACAAAATTAAAACCTTTTACTATAACTCAGACAGAACGTTTACAGGAGTAGACGTCTTGATCTTTCTGAATAAACATGGTGCAACTTTTGAAGAACTCTGTAAATGAAATCGCCATCTTGGAAAGAAAACTATTAGAAAAGTTGAAAAATACTAGAAAAGCTAAAAGTGCAAGCGGTTACTACTGTTGGTGAAAATGAGGCCTAAATGGCACCTTTAATAAAGCCAATCTGCACTCACAGAACGATTTCCTGTCATTTGTCTTGTGAGTTCAAATGGTCAGGAAATAGCCTGGAATACTGCAAATTCCTACAAAACATTTCTTCAGCGCACAACTATGATATTGTGATTCTGTGTTGGGAAAAATCGCCTAAGTAGTGTGACTTGACTTCTGGGGACTAGAAGAAAACAGGTATTAGAGAACGAGGCCAACATATAAAGTGGGAAAGAGTAGAGAAGGTTCAATGGGTGCTCGCCAGAGGGTCTGCTGCCCTCACTCAAGTTTACAAACATAAGCAACGTTAAATTTAATGTAACCGTCATCTGGAAAACAAGGCAGCAAAGATGAAGAAAACAGTGAACAGCATGGACAGATAGGGAGATTAAATATGCAGGCATGTTGCATCCTTAAGCAAAGCTAGAGTCCTTTAATGGTGCATGCACAGGTGCAACTGGCCAGAACTAGAAGGATCAAAGAGAAGGAGTGCGAAGGTGCTAAAGCACAGATGAGCCTACAGGGCAACGGCCATACGGGGAGACTGCAGACGGGATGGGCCAGGCTGACCATGACCCCTGCATTCACATGGTTTGCTTTTACTGTGGAGCTGTTCCAGCTGAAGACAGCCTACTACATTCAGCACTAACAAGCTGCCACCTCCCACCTGTTGAAGCTCAGGCAGGGCGCAGGCTGATTGCTAGCAGGCTGCTCTCAAATGGCATGCGGCTTGGTTATCTGGGCCCCACCTGCTGCAGCTTGAACCTTAGGATGAGCCTTAGCCTGAGCCCAAACATCAACCAGGACCCACGGCAGTGATTTACCCTGAGGTTGAACGTAAACTTTGGCCTGAGCTTGAGCCGAAACCCAAGATTGAGCCAAAATCTGAAAGTAGAACTAACTTGAACATGAGAAAAAAGCGAAGTATATGTACCTTCATATTTGATAAAAATAAAAAATTTCATTGTAACATTTATAAATATGCAAATTCCAGTTGTTTTCTAAAACACACTATACAACAAACCTGTACTATGACTTATGTCATACAGGTAGCCCCCAACTTACAATGGAGATGCGTTCCAATGACCCCCATTGTAACTTGAAAATATCGTCGAGACTGGCTTTGAACCACCAAAAACACAGAAAAAAATACGTGCTCTAACACCGAGACAACTGAACTCGATGGCAAATGAGACATCTCACAAGGCGGGAGATGTGTACAGCCCGGCAGCGTCCCAACGTATTGTACCGCTTACTCTGCTACGTTTGCCTGTCATGCGAAACATTTTTACAATTTTTTCGTATTGCTATGGTCATGGCAATATCGAAAAATCGTGAGTCGAACCATCCTAACTCGCGGATCATCTGTATATGAAAAGAGAATCCTTGCTGACGTACTTCATTGTAGTACCAACAAAGCTCTGCAGCTGGTAGGAGCAGACAGTCTAAGACAAGCATTCAATAAAACACAATAAAACAATACACGACTTTGTGGCATTAGGTATGAATTTTAGGGCAACACTATCAAGTGAAATGTTTCAGGATGAAACTGGGTCTCCAGAAATGGGTGGGGAACCGTGACTGAGACACTTCCAATTCGTTCACAAGTCCCTCCTTAGTCCCATGCCTTACTGAAGCCAAAGCAGACCTGCCTTTGCAGGACAGCACGGCCCGCAGCTGGCCTGGGCAGCCCACCTCCCTGCGATTCCATTGTGCTTCTCCCCTTTATTGTCCTTTGTCAGAATGTCACCCCTAACCGTACCCTTAATAAAAATTAGCCATCTGCTGTTTCCCACTTATCCCACTCACCAGAAAGTGAAATTAAATAAAAGTGACGCCTACAATCCAGCCTGTGGTGAGGAAGGGTGCTGATGTTAATTTAAACTCCAGATAGCACATTATAAAGGGTGTGAAGAATTTGGGACATTTTGAAAGGCAAAAAAAGCAATGCTTTGAACATTTTCTATATAAAACTACTTTTATCTTAAGCTTCCGACGAAATCCTGAGGATTACCTGCCATGAAATATGCTTTGCCTATAAACACAGACAGAGGTCTGACATCTCAGTTTGTGCAACATTCCATACTGTCTCAGGAAAGCTGAGACACATGGGCAGTCCTGTGTGTCTGTCCTGCATCTGAGCTCATTGTACTGATACAGCAGCTCCGTGCCGAAGTCAGCTGTGGACCAAAAATGGCAAGAGCACCTTCCAGAAAAAGTCAATGTCACTACCGCACACCAACATATTAGAGGTCAGACCATATAAGAAGCTAAGAAAGCCTTCCCATGATGGCTTGGCCTGTAAATCTATTAGTAGCAGCTATTGGGGGCTGAGACCATGAGGTGCTGTTTACTAAGAGAATCTCTGCCATTCAGACTAAGTGATCACCAAAGAAAACTCAGAGATTAAATCAAACTGATTCAGAGGTCAATGCCAAATCTTAGAAACGGTTGCCATAGTACCTATAAAGAGAAAACCCTCTGAGCACTTGATTAGAAACAACTGTCCTGACTTTAAGACCATTTCAGAAAGAGCCTCAGTAGGGGAAATGTGAGATACGAATCTCTTTCAGACGCTCTATATAAGTGGTCTTATATCTTCAGTAACTCCATCGGGTGCCGGTCAGCGACCGCCCAAGGAGAGGCGAACTCTCATGGGACGAAGCCGCTGCAAATGGAACACTCGTACGCAGGGCCACCGATACCCTGGTCCACAGGAATGCTGGGTTTAGCCCAAGGTGCCAAAACCAGGTTGAAGATCTAGAGCTGTGCCCCCACAAAAGTCCCCCCACGACATACTGTAGCAGATCCCTACAATCGCTTCCCATGCAACCGGTATGGAGCACAAGCCCAGTTGTGTATATCGTCTGCACTGAAGAGCCTTAATGTGGGAGGTTTTAAAGAATGTAATTTTTACAAATCATTCACAGCTGCGGTTGCCATTTTACTTCAGGTCAGCTTCATCTCTCCACCCTATTGTTTTAGTTGAACTGAATCCCAGCATTTTCAAACAGCCGGGCTCTGTTACCTTGCTTTCTACTCCAGAAATGAGTAGATAGATTTTGTACACCAGATTACCATATTACACAGCTAAGCATACATTGCAGACAATGTCCCACAGACAGGCTGGCCCCATGTACATGCCACACAAAAATCGGATTAGGTCCCTGTTTTAGGGCAGCAATTACAGTGCTCATCTCCCCTCCCCCGATACTCCAGCTACCCGTCCATCGCATTAGTCATTCTGAGGGCTGAGACTTGACAGCATCCAGCTCAGCTTAGCTTGCGTAATAGTGCAGATTATCAGTTTCACACTGAGCACGGCAGCATCACAGAACGCTGGGCGCACGCAATGGGCAGACCGAAATCTGTGCCATAAGCCAACGTGAAGACGGCCTGTAGGAGGCAGCCCAGTCACAGCCTTGCTGCTGTTACAGCGTGTGTGGTCTCCTACCTGTTAGTGTAATGTTGCTGTAGAGGTTGGAGTGCTGTTCCTTAAGCAGCACCTGCTGCATCTGGGCCGCCTTCTCCCGCTGCAGTTCCAGCATCATGTCTGGGTGGTGTGCTAGCTTGCAGCCCTTCTGCTTGTCCAGTGCAATGTCACTTCGCACAATATCTGCCAGGCGATAGAGAGAAATCAGCAATCACTCCTGATCCCAAATTACACATGTTGCTCCTCCTGTAGAAATAATGGTGTCATTCATGTGATCACAATTCTCATTTCAAATTCACCGGTCTAGTTCTGAGTCTGAAATCTCCAGTACTAATTTAACTAATACAATCCCCAAGTGGAACAAGATAATAACAAGTGAACTAGGTCAAATTACTACTTAATAAAGCAAACTCTCAAGAGTATTGAACCAAAAGTGTGTGAAATAATTAATTGAATTGAATAGGCAAAATTTAACTTACAATTTGGAATTTTTTCGGGGGGGTTATACAGCAGCAAATGAGGTGTCTGTAACTAGATGCCTACTGGTTGCCTCAGTAAATGGGCAGGACCCAGGCCTATAATTATGCAGATAGAGTTACAACACTGTCAAAAAGGTGCATAGAATAGTCCCTACTTCACATAATGGTTTGGATTCAAGGGTTTCTTGTTTTCCACATGACCAATTTTGAACCAAAGTGATTAAGATGGTAGCCAACACCCCTGGAAATCAACCTAAAGGGCTTACAGAAATCACTCCATACCAAAGAACTGAGGCACTCAGGGAAAGCCTAGATGGCAGCCACCACATCACAAAGAGCAGTGCCATTCTGAACGTGCCCAGAAGACAACATACGGACATCAACAGGCACTTGCATGAGCAACAGCAAAACCAACACTAAAGGCTCCATTGGTTTGGTAAGTGAAGTTAGGGAATCCCGATGTCTACAAACAGACAGCATATAATCCCTGTTTTATACAGAATATGAGATTTCACACACACATGTACCATAGATCCTGATAATGTAAAAGAAATATTTTGGTCACAATCCACACTGACAAGGACAGGTTTGACTTTTCAAACGATCTTACCATCCTCATAGTTCTTCAGGTAGTAGTCTGGTCCTGGCCCACGGAACTTTGCCAGGTTCTTCAGGTTGTGGAACTGAAGAAAATCTGTTCTCTTGCCTCCAAACCTCAAATAGGCTGGGGACAATCCGCGAGCAAGTGTCACCAGCCGCTTTGAGCTGAGGGAAACGGACAAAGTGATTAATAACTTCACAAATGATATTCCTGCCAATGCTACAGGTTATCAGAACATCTACATAGCCAGACAACAAAGTACATGAGAATAGAACTGGAGCTCCATGTTTTACAAATGCAGTCAGATATCTATAGACAAGACAATAGATTCAGAAACCTTGAGAATGAGGCAGCATATTACATATCTTTATTTACATTATACAATGATGAGTAAAACTAATCACAGTATAACCAAATTAATTCCAAGACAATAGAAGTGGTAGAAAATATATATTAAAATATGTGCCTGCAGATTTCATAATTGCTGGTATCTGTACTCTTCTTAAATTCTGCTCTGAGATTTAACTACACAGAGTCAGTTTTGGTGTGAGGAAAACAGAAATGTTACAGTAATTTTGGTCAGAGCAGAAACCAGAATAGTTTTCAGGCTATTTGCAATCCTAAGGAAAACTGTTACAAAACTACACATTGAGATTGACAGCATCTGTTTTGACTGTCTCTTTTACAAGAGAGTTGGATTTGACATCCCTAAGTAGTATGAAATCTGCTTAGAAGACCCGCTTAAGAGCTATTTATTTTTTGTGAGGTAGTTTCCCCTCTGTGCACAATAACAAGAACTGGATTCACAGTGATAGTGAAACACGAAACACATACAGGGAAATGTTTTCAAGGGAAAGCGTGTTCTTCTGAGACCTTTACTGACTGTGATAGACTGATCTGTCATATTGGCAAGATCAACACAGACTCAGCATGGCTGCTCAACACGAACTCAGCATGGCTGCTCAACACAGTTGCTTAACACAGAATTAAGATAAAACATTCAAAGCAATGGGTAGCACAACCAGGCAGTACAAGGCAGTCTTGCATTTGAGTCTTTAGGATAGTACAGCTAATCAAGTTAAGCCTAAAATTCAATTTGTGCAAAAATAAATACTATAGAGTTTAATAACATTTAACATGTGGTTTAAACCTGTAGATATTTACATATTACAGCTACAGAACATTTAAGCAGTCCTCCTACAGCCAAAGTCCACAGTGTGAGCACACACAAAACTAAACATAACTCATTAGCCAGACAGCTCCTAAACAAACTAGCCGTTTTGTGGCCTACTTATACGTTTCCTGACCGTGAGTGAAATTTAACAACCCAAGCACAGCTGCCTACAGTGACGCTACAGACGTTTCATTTTAATAACCTGTTTTATGTTGCCTTGGAAATACCGCTGCCGATGTAACGTATTTATGCCGGCTGCTAAGAAGCACAAACTTGAGCTGCTTGATGAAGTTTTACGAACAAATCCCAATTTCGTCTGTCTCTATACACATTCTGTGTTTTGTACGGTTGACATGTTGTGATCAATTTGATCCAGTGTACAAATAAACACGACGATGTACGAAGCATTGTTCACAGACAGTAAGCGTTACTGGACGGCGTTTTAGGGATGGCAGTGTATCCGTGTTTAACATATTTATTCGCTAACGGCTTCTAAGCCACTTTAAGTGGCTTTTGGCAACTCCCTTTAAAGGTCACAACGTGAGGTCAGTACGTCTCTCGGTATCTCTGGATTTAAATAAGAAACCAAATACAATCGCTATTAATGATATGAATACCAAGGCCTGCTCATTTCCAGCGCGAAATGGTTTCAATATTTACGTTTTACGATTGTCTTTATGAAGTTGGGTAAAGCATGACGAACCCGTATAATGCCGCATTATTTTGTTTTGCAATATTTGTAAACAATAGTAAAGCCAGATGTCTAACCTACATCATTACACGAAAGTGTGGGGAACACTGAAAATGAAAATAATTGATTTACGTTATATAGGCCTATGTTAAAAAAATACGCGTCGTATTTTTGACTATACACCATACACTTAATTTTGCTTAATTATAATACAATTGTTTGTGGATAGGCCTATATAAAGGCACGAATTGCTAAAAAAAATCCTAAAATGATTTAATCACCGAAATTAAAGTCATTTAAAACTGATCCGTACTAATACGGATACGTATTGTTAAAAACTACTGGTAGCTAATAAAAGTCAATGTTAAAGAAACACATATACATTTTACTTTTAGTACTCGTACACATTCTCCATGACGCTGGAATATTTATTTTTTCCTACAAATTCTACATTTCTAAATTGCCAGAATGCTACAATCGAAAGACTACAAAATAGTCGTCTTTTTGAAATTCTTCCACAAGAACATTAGCGGTTATAAGGCCTGTTCAATAAGCCCTTACATTTTTGCACTTAACAAGATTAAACATAATTTCAAATAATGGTTTCATGTTTCAAGTAACAAATAGAAAACATAGGCTACATATTTTATTTATAGTTTTATGTCATCGCTAATAATATTCACTGTGAGCTCGATAAGCAGCTTGAAGAAGAATTTAGGTTAATAATTTTAGGTGTCAAAATTGCAAGAACCAAAAACAAATTACAAACAACAATGATATTTTTTATAGTTCTTACTCATGTTATTGAAAACATTACTATTATTGATGCCATGTCTATTTTGTCGCGATGATTTTGTATTGTAGTTCTGTGCTCCTAAACTGCCGTCGTTTTGCTGCAGTACCTCTAAAACTACAATAGATAACAACTGTGTGAAATCAAGTTTAAAATCTTGTTCATCACACGGAGTTATCAGCAGTATCTACACAGCTGAAAGCAAACAAAACTGTAGCTGTAGTAACCAGTGGTACAATATGCCTATTACATAAGCATAAATACCGCTGGTGAAAAAGACAAAAGTAATGATAAAACTGAACAAATGTAACTTTCATCTAATAATTTAAATCCAACTGCTGTTGATGCTATATAGATATTCGTATTATTTACTAATGCATAATAATAATAATGGTAAGGCTAAGTATTATTATGATTATTTTTGTGCTACTGTTGTTATTATTGTTGGCGTTTACCTATTTATATTTCTAGATGTAGGCTTAGTAACAGCAGTACTAGTTACCTCCAACTTACAATTATCTGTAAAAATGAAATAATTAAATGCTTAAATACTAATAGCGACAAGAGGGATCACATTTTGGCGCAGCTACATAAGGCCGGAATGGAGGTGCTTGTTTAAATAGCAGTTTTCTTTTACTCTTTCGCTAATTTAAATAAATCAAATAAAATTACACATATAAATATTAATAATTTACACAATAACCCAATAAGACAGCTGAACTAATACATATAAATATTAAACGCTCGCATCAATCTTTGACATCAGAAACCATTTCGTTCGTTAAATGTAAAACTCCTCATAACTTTAATATCATAACAGTGTATGTAAGATTTGGACATCCATCCATCCATTTTCTATAACCGCTTGTCCATGTATTTTTAATTAGCATCGAAGTCTTTTAAAACATACAAAACATAATTTATTACGAGATCCATTATCTCATCATACACGCGAGCAGTAATACATCAATGATAACTGTTACTTTAAAATGTTCGGACGGGAAACATAAGTGTCCAGCTGCATGAAATATTATGTGTAGCTACTTAGGCCATTTTTTAGAGAAACTTGGCATTTTAGGAGTGTTTAAAAGTATTCTTCTCCAGTTTCTTAATTTCGGGCCTGCACAGTAATTTTATAAGATTTTACGCGTAAAAAACAACATTATTCTGTGATTGTTTTAACTGAATTTCCTAGATCGTACTGTACCACATTCGATGCGTTTCTTTATTTTCAGTTTACGAAAACCACGTTGTGTCATCAAGCTTGGACGAAAAGCTAAACTCTGCAAACCATCAACCCCCACACCCCGAACATGTGTAAGCTCTAAAAACCAGTCAGCTGTTAGCGCGAGGAGCAGTAAGAAAAATGCAAAACAATATACCTTAGGAAGTCCAGCCAACCGTCTTTAATAATAGAAGGATCCAACTGTAAGGAAAGGAAGTTTTCATTTAGAACCTTAACTGGACTCCGAGTGTTCACGTCTAGGAGAATTAGCGTTCTCTCCATAAACCCCTGTTTTTTCCCTCCCGAAACAGGTCTCCTGTAGGCAGCAGCGGAGGATAGCAAGGGTTGCACCATCCAAGCGACGGATGCCAACCACAAAGAAGAGCCGAAGATGGGTAAGAGGGAGTGCTGGGGCATCTTCGTCCTTTGAACACCGGGCGGAGCACTGCAACCGGGACCCTGCTGTGCAGCTTTATAAAAAAGTGAGAGAAAAGGCTACCTTGGGTTCGAATGTTCCTCTCCACGACCGAAGATATGTGTTTCTATCTTCCTGTCTGTTTCTCTCTCTTCTCCCCCGCCCCCCCAGTATTTTGGAGCTGGTGAGGGGAGCTCACGCCCCAGGCCAGCCTCTTCGTTCGCTGGTGCCAGGAGCAACGAAGAGCCAGCACCGCCCCTCTTGGTGAAACAGTACTACTTCTTAAAGGTAAGCCGAGTGAAATGTAACAGTGAAGGGATCCTGGGCCACAGTAAATTATTAGGGCGTAAATTATTTATGCATGAATGTAGCCGGGCAAATGCGAATCATATGTATTAATGGCTGGTTTTCCAAGTCAACCCGCCCCGCGGTGTTTAATGACATTTAGACACTGTTAATTCGACAGGAAACGGGACACGCTCGCCCACTTTAATTCCAGAATACCTGCTCTAAATATCAATATGCATGACTAACCTTTATTTATATATATATTTATATATATACCTGCGTGCGAGTGTTAGCTTCTGCCAGGTTTAATAACGTTTTCAGTAATTATCTTTAATACATTTTGCAGTTATTCCGTGTGAAAGGAGATGCATGCACATGTTAACCTTACCTGCCAAAACTGCAAAAATATATGGAGTATTATAAGCAGTATTCCTGGAGAAAAGGAGACTGTACTACAGGGACGTGTTAACTTACCACGCTAACTTGGTAAATGGTGACTGTCGTTCATAATACGGAGGATAAAAGGAGAACATTTTTTAGCAAGTAACTAAAAACGTGTTCTTTACAGACATGCGTTCATTACATACATACAACTACAAACTAAATAGCTACAGCAAAGCTGCTTAAGAACAATATACCATCTCTTATGTTACATATACACACAAATATAAGTCGCTCTGGCTAAGGGCGCGCCTGTCAAATGCTGGAAATGTAAATGTAAAATATAGCAAGCACATAGAAGAAGTATATCATAGATCTTATTAAATATCTATGTTCCTATGTATTTCAAGCAAAATGTTTATTCACCATTATATGGTTAGAGAAAACAACATTCCAAAGACGAAACAGGAGAAAACTAAGTGACGTGCATTGAAATCTGTTTTATTACTATTGTCTATTTTATTCAGATTCCTGGTATCTTGTTTTGGTTTTCTTAGATTAATATTCTTATCCAAGGGTTTCCCAAAAGCTCCTGTTAGCAACTAACATAGTTGGACTCATTCAGTTGCATGGATTTAACTATGTAAGTTGCAACTGTGCTTTTGGGAAGCGCACCCCAGATTGACTTTCCAAATTTCTTACAATGTGTCTGTTTCTTAAATATTGCCTAGACATATGAAATGCACAAATAGAAAAAACCGAAAAATACCAAGGCTTAAAAATTGTTTCCATCCATCCATTTTCTGTAACCTTCCATAAATTCGTTGTGTGACTGTATACTATACACCAATTTAAGTACACTTTATTCGCGATTACCAGCCTTCTTTTTATCCCTGTCACTCTCCCCTAAATCCACAGCGTTGCGGATCCAAATCGTTTTCCTATAGAGTGGCCGTGCTTTGCAATAACGCCGCTTCATGTCCAACATAGCGTATATCGAGATAATATACATGCGACACAAAGATTTGTGCGATATGACGATTATTAACACGGCACCATTCGGATAAAATTCTGCGCAGACGTGCTCTCCTCATATCTTTGCATTAACATGCCAACACTGCTGAAACAAGACGGATATAAAAACAGCCAGCAGATATAAAAAAATCTAAAGATATAAACATAATGTTTCACGGCACAATGAAGCTCCAGGCCTCAAAGTCACTGTGGGTGCTTTGTCAAGTTTATTTGCAAAGAAGTAAAATCAAAATACTTTTAAATATGAATTAAAATAAATAAGATAAAATTAATCCATTTAATGTGAGACTAAATCAAGTCCTCGGCGACCCCGAATTTAAAGGCAAGTAAATTAGTTCTTTTAAGCAGGGTGGGAAAATTATGTTATCTTAGTAATTTGCAGGGCAATAAATTCTATTCCAGAGGTTGTGATGCTTTTATAGTATGAACTAATCTAAATATATCTGTGTACAGCATCTCGGTTTGTTTCCCTGCATGTACGTTACAGTACCTTTCTTTTTAACCCTAAAGGGTCTCTTAACGTGATTCCGCCTCCCATCCTCGATTCAATCGATACATCAAACCTATATTGTCCACTCGGTTTGTGGCCACTGACTGTTTTACAAACAGTCCGTCTATAATTTCAAACGGGGTTCATGACATACTTCAAAAAGTCTTCAGACACTGTCCGCAAGGCAGAAGATTATTCTAGGCCAATAGATGTCCTTTCGCGGTTTAATAATAAAAAAAGAGTAAACTATACTTACTGGAGATCGACATAGTCTGATGGACTATGTAGTATCCACTACGACATCAACACCCGTTTTTACTGCAGGTTTCCGAAAGAGTCAGCCAGTTTGCAGGAACCGGGAGAGCAAAATGACTTAATTTATTTTATAAAACTGCGCGCGAGAAGCCGTTATTTATAATTAAGAATCTAGTCTCGGGCCTTTTGGTGGTGGACGGCAAACTTGAGATCTTTCTGTCAGGGTCATGACAATGAGCAGCCCCACACTTTTTTCCCTTTTCCTTTCGTGTTTCGGACTCGGCTTCAGTAAAAGATGACAGCGGCAATATTTTTTGAGTCGCTTAAATAAACCTGCACTTCGGCCGTAGAGCTTTACTGGGTGCTAGATGGAATAAAGCAGACATTTAGCGCGCATGCTTGGTATCTGTCCAAATCCAAAGGCTGCTTTTAGACGTAGTAAAAAATAAATATATTAATAAATAACACAGTATTATATATAATGATACCCTTAGAAAATACACATTGGTTTAGGCTACATTTACTATAAAGTTGTGCGAAGCCAGGATTATGGCTGATGCATTCCCTGATGCATTTTATCTCGAAAAGGAGAATATTTTTTATAAAACATTACATTAAAAAGCAATGCATACTCATACATACAAGCCGTCTTTTATGACACAGAGGTGGCCCATACACTCTACACTGTAGTCCCCCGAGTCATAGTAGACATAAGGAAGGGGACTTTTCCTATAGGAAAGAAGTAATCAGGCAAACGTCAAAGTGATTCTCGGCCATGTGCTTACCGTAACACTATTATGCAATGCATTCATTATTCTTGGTCCCCCATCACGTTTCATGCACAGGAACACTACGCATATGCCTGTGGATTAGGCCAGTATATACGGCATTACTTTCCTGCCATCAGGATTTTTTTGATGATGAAACAACCTGAAATATGTTTAATTCTACTAAGATTTACAGTTGGGGTTAATGTGTGACGTCTACCATAGAACTTGCTGGGAATGCTTTTACTTATTATGCTTCAAATAAAACCACAATTACGCACTCACTATGTAAATACAGCATTAGCTAGAAATATACTTTGTTTTTATTTACGAATGTCCTTCAGTAAACAAAATGGAAAAAAGATTAATTGAAATTAATCGGGGAATTGTAATGAAAATCTGAAAAGAAATATGAAAACTGTAATATATTTTGCGAGTAGGCCTACTCGATTTTGTCCGCAACTCTGACCATGCATAACCAGAAGATGGATGGATGGATAGATGATATTCTATTCTGGCGAAGAATCTATACAATCTTTTACGTCATTTAGACTGAAAATAGGCCTATTTGTACCAGCTTTTACCTTAAAAATAGAGTGAAAATCGATACATTACTAAAACGCCACTATGTAAAAGGCAGGTTAATCGTTAATGGCATCTTCTAACGTATTTAAGTAAGAAATATGTCCTTTTCAATCTTATTCCAAAGGAGAAATGATAAATTGTATATTCCATTCAGAAGTTTATCAAACCTGATTAAATTTAACATTAATCTGATTCCCTCAAACCAAATAGTTTTATTCGTTTTATTTACAAGTACATAATTTCATACATTAACTGGTGTATTACACCGTGTTTAAAACTGATCAACGAATATAAAATGTTTCTTATTAATGGCTATAATCCCGACAGAAGAACTAGACATTTCAAGCACATACATTTCAAATGGTACAATTCGTTCGTTTCGTGGCAACTTGACAAACGAGGACACAATTCTAAAAGTAAGCTGTTACCAAGCACTGACAAAATTTGTTTTACAAGAAAAATTGTTATGTAGCTGTATTGGTAAGTAGGTAATTCTCTTCACTTCACGCAAATCGGTTTTAATATTGCGGTCGTTACCCTTACTGGTACCCTAATTTTATTCGTTTTACTAAGATGTATAATCTGTTCAAATACCAACATGTGCAACTTAATATCTGGATTTAAAAAAATGAAAATCGCACACAAAACAGAAAAATATTATACTTAAATTTTGTATCATTTATTCTTTTAAAAGAATGTTAAATTCGACACCTATATAAAAGACATATTCCAATGTTACAGGATATTTGTGCATAATTTGAATGGATAATTATACATACGTGAATTGTATTTTTCATCATTGTTTATCATATCCTCCTTTGTCCTTGGTTATAGCGATGGTAATATAAGTGGACCTTTCCGGACCCTAAAAGTTTTTACTATATTTTGTGCAATAACTGAATTTAAAAATACTCCAACAGGTGTCTCCGATTACTGCCTCCTCGTTTAACATGCCATCCATTTACCCCGGTTACGTCTTTAAACAAACGCTGTCATATGTTTGCATGTAAAATTTACTTTGTTAATAAAGTGTGCTCCTGACTATCTGGACATGGGCTCTGTCGGAATTGTCTATATCTTTGCACAGGAATATAAACGTTTTAAAATCAATAGCCTTTACTGCGTCGAAATGCGTAACACAGCACCATTTTTGCAAATCCTGTAATGAATTGCGCATTTATTCCTTTTTTTTCTTTAGATTTAATTGTATCGGTGCATAGTACAGGGAAGTTTAGCGCTTTGTGGTAACAAGGGTGTCATAATAAAAACTCGAGATCCCCTTTTGGTCTAATATAAGGGTACAAGTTCCGTTGTTGTGGTTGAATAAGTGTATTGTATCTTCAGGCACACATTTGATATGTTCATTTTAATGTAACAAACACACTTATTTTAGTTATGGAAATAATGCTTGCATATGCCGCCACTGTTTTTGGTACTTAAAACTATAGTAATCAAATTATTAAATGCGCCACACAAAAATACGTAGCCCGCTGTCATAATACAGGCGAAAGTGACAGCAGGTAGATAACACTTCCAGGGACTTCACACATTACAACCGATTTATTTAAAATCAGATCGGTCTTATTTTCGTATATCAAGCAGAGTTCCTTGTGATTCAAAGAGTATAGATTAAAATGACAGCAGAGCGGCCAAGTTTTTCGGCACACACTGCAGATTACAAAGGCTGTTTAATAAGGATGCGTCGCTCAAAACCGTATACGTGTCCACAGGAAGTCCATGACTGCCCACTACGTTTCAACATTACAAAAACAGCCATGTCAACACCTCGATTAAAAAGCACTGCCAAGCATGCATATCTGCAAAATGTGATAATACGTGCACCTTTTGTTACATACATTCCGACGATGAAAAGAAAGACAAACCTATTCAAAATACCTCTGTTGCTCCGTAAGACAAACACTGCAAGACGAAACCTTGTGCAAGAAATCTCTCTCTGACGATGCACAGTGGCTGTGGACGCGGAGAGGAGGCCAGCATGTTTTTAATCTCAAACGCCCGAATTAGATTTCACAGGATACAAAACTTTAGATAGCCTACCTGTGTTTTAATGTGAGTAAGAACTAGAACCGTCTGAACAAACAATACCACACATAAAAGAAGAATCTGCAATCGATCCCAAGCCCTGATTTTGTACTACGGCGATAATGATAATGAAATACTTAATTTAATCGACTTTCTGGAACTCTTTCTCTCAAGTTATTGACAATTGATATCCCAAATAAACAGTGTTGGCGTATACATGCTGTACAATGTTGAACAAACGTCCGGGTCCCTACTTCAGTTACTTACCAACTTAGAAAAGGAATTCAGAAATTAGAACAGCAAAGTCAAAAGTCAATGTGTCTTCGGTGTCGTCGGTGTGGTGTTTGACCTATAGTACATGACAACAGTGAATAAATAGCCTAGGATATAAACATGGCATTTTAAACACGATACATGAGACATGGACGAAAATAGAAAAATACAGTAAAAAATATAGGCCTATGTAGCTTACAGTTGTGCGAATGGGCTGTATGGGTCGGGATGTGCAATAATAGAATATGGCTGTAGTATCGAATATGCTGTATACATTTGTGTTACAGTTACGATTCCAGCGCGCGGGTAGAGGAGGGGGAGTTAGTTTGGAGACTCAATAGAAATATATTTCAATTTTTCATATCCACGGCCTAAGGCTGTTTGTCACACACTGTATGTTTAATTAGCACGTGTCATAAAAGCATTTTCGGCACAGTAAGTACCGAGCAACCCGTTAGTGTTTTTCCAAGTCATCAACCTAGCTTTTAGGACAGCTCGTGTTCGTTTCTTCGCCAAAACTCATCCTAATATGGAAGCGATATTTAATTGCTTCAGCGCTTTTAGTAGGCCAGTTTACATTATGTGACCAATGTTACACTTAGCTTAGAGTCAGTCTAGAATGACCATTCACAGAGCGGCACGATTATGTACACATATATAAATAGTTATGTAAGCAGCCGTACAAAACGTTATGTAAGTGAGATATACAGGCTTGACCTAAATGCAAAGGCATAACTGTGAATTGAAATTTACTGATGATTAATAGACGTATGCATTTATGTATGTATGCATGTTATTTATTCCACAAGTCGCTAAGATGTGCGAGTGTTATAAACACTGCAGAACCGTGAAAAATGCACTATATTCAGACCTTCACTGCCGTTATAACATTAGACTTGACATATCGGATATTGAAACTGCAGTCAAAACTGTGTTAAAGAAATGTCATGTTTCCTTACTTAGCGCATCAAAGCGCAGGCCCTATGCGATTTTGGTGAGCAGTGGAATCTTATAATGTAAATAAAGGCAATTTGTTTGTACGTGCTGGAACATACTTCTTTCACATTTTAGATTGCTGACAATCCGTATTATGCAACGCCAACAATTCAAAATGGTGCGAAGAGCTCCACCTTGTGGACTTTAAAAAAACGTCTGACTTCTTTCAATGATCCAAGTGTTTAAAACTTCCTTACCATATTAGCATTACGGTAGCATTGGGATGATCTGGGGCTGGGTTGCCCAAAAGCATCGTAGCGCTAAGTAGTTCGTTATCGAGCATGGAGATTTACGGGAGCTCCGACCCACTCGTTATTTTCCAAGTAATTCGTTGTTTGAAATTTTGCTTGCTGTCCTGTCACGGAGACGCAGAGATCGGCCAAAATACATCACAAAAACACACTGGCGGTCTTCTTTGGCCAACGTAATAATGCCGATGATATAAAAGGCAGCCAGATGCATAACATGTACAGTTAAATGTACAGTTAAGACAAATATAAAACTATAACGTAGGCTATAAATTGTTGTTGTAAGTCCTGTGCGCATTGTCAGTTCATTAGAGGGTTGTGCACCATTCAGAATTGACTTGCAAATGACCATGAAAATGGAACGCGATTCATAAAATTGGTTGAAAAAACGTTGCAGAATCGCAATTAGAGTTTGAATATAAGGAAGTAGGATTAAAATGGGATTTCACGTACATCCACATACATAGTGTAAGTGCACTTGTAACAATACAGCTTAATATTTGAAATGGATTACACGGCACGTTAACAAACAGCATACAGGATGAGCCGTCCTGCATCTGTGTATGCATTAATTACATTTTTGTTGCGCCGTGTGCACAACGATGACATTTTACATATCTAGTCCAACTTTGGAGTGTCAGATGGCAAGGGATGGTGCAAGGATGAATTTGCTGGTGGCTGGTTATTGGGAGGAGCCAGTCATCCTCTTAGTGAATACCTGCTAACTCCAGTGCTGAACCCCCAAACTGTGGCTGAGGAGAGGTATAACACCACACACCAAAGAACACACACTGCTGTAGAGTGTGCTTTGGTCATGTGGAAGATTCTGGTGCCTACACAAGTCCTTGGGAGTTCTAAAATTTCCCCTGAATGTTGCAATGCTGTTCTTGAGTGTATTTTGTTGCACATCATTGCAGTAATTATTATATTAAAATATATTTTGGCCACCTCCTCAATAAGTCGTTTTAAGAGTTCTTTTGAATTGTTACTTCCTTTTCCTCTTTTTTTTTACAAGGAACCAGCATCCCATTTTGAGATTTTTATATATTCAACAAATAGGTTAATTTATTTTGCTGCCTTTTTGGTTGCCTTGGTGTGTTTTTATTGATTTTATAATTATCTTATAATATTCTTACATTTGCCTATGCCAGATGTTGCAGTAATATTACACATTTCACCATTGAAATACGTGGGATTGATGTTCCTGTTATCGACAGTCCGTGCTTTCCTTACGCGGAGGCGGGGGAGGAGCCAACAAAGTACTACTTACTCTAGAGATCGCTTTTGGGGCGGTCACGTGGGCCTCGCTCGTTATTTTCCTAAATAATACTTTATCTTGTTCGTTATTCATTCATTCCCCATCTTTAATGTACCCGTAGTGCATTAACGTTCACAGCGAGACTAACACCCTTTCACACTTTAGAAACTTAATGTGGACTTGGCTGGAGTAGTGCAACGGTTAGCACTCTTGCCTCACACCTCTGGGACCAGCGTTCAAATCTCCGTGCAGTTTGCATGTTCTCCCAGTGTTGTCTTTGTGGGGTTTCCTCTGGATACTCTGGTTCCCCCCCAGACCAAAAACATGCTGAGGCAAACTGGAGTTATGGAATTGCCCATAGGTGTGCATGAGTGAGTGTGCCCTGCTATTGGCTGGCCCCCTATCCTGGATTGTTCCCTGCTTTGTGCCCATAGTCTACAGGATAGGGTCTGGATCCCCTGTGCACCTGAACAGAATAAGCAGTTTCAGAAGATGGATGGATGTTTACAGGTTGACTGCTTGCTTCCTATTTTGAATAAAGGTAATAAAGGCAAATTTTCTTATTCAGAAGTTTTTCTTGATATAGTTATTTTATTAAATAAAGCTAAGTGTTAAAGAGATTATGTGTTTGCTCAGCATAAATATTCTTTTTTTATGAGAGTTTTATCAGAGGCTAAATTATGTTAAAGTAACTTAAGATAATGAGTTTAAACAACTGATCAAATATAATTGGTTTCACAGAACATTGTAAATACAAACAACTTGACTTTAAGTGACTTGCACTTCATATTTTTATGTAGTTATTTTGTCACATAAGTTGATTTAACTTAAAAAAAAATCCATTGTTCATTACTTAAAAAATTTAAGGCAAACAGTTGCCTCCAAATTTTTAAGAAGAATCAACTTATCTGAGATTACAGTGTACAATAACAGTTACCTGGAGCTCAACACCACAAAGACACTGGAGATGACTGAACTTCCGGAAGTCCCCCCACTCACCATTAACAATACTTCTGTCACCACTATGGAGTCATGTAAGTTTCTTGGAAATGTCATCTCCAAGGACTAAGTGGGAGAGCAACATCGGTTCAATAGACAGGAAGGGCCAGAGGATGTTTTTCTCTGTGGCAGTTAAAGAAACTCAATTTCCCCAGTCAGTGCTGATCCAGTTTGACACAGCGATCACCCAATCAGGTCTCCCCTCCTCCATCACAGTTTAATTCAGCTCAGCACCAAGCAAGACATATGGAGCCTGCAACATGTCATCTGAGAAGCAGAGAAGGTCATTGGCTGCAATGTTTTTCCTCTCCTCTCCTGCATTCCAGCGGGATTCAGGGTTACCTGTATACCTCTTACCATTTGCCTGGTAAGCCGACATCTTTCAAACATCATCCGGTAGCCATGGAGAAATAAGTCGTGATCTCAAGAAAACGACTTTGGTTATGTCGAGATCACGAGAAAAATAGGTCGTAATCTCGAGATACCCCAGTTTGGGAGGCGGACACAAGGATGCACATCATTTACGTTCGTACTGCACATCAGTCTTTACTTCAGGCATTTTAAGCAGGTAATCTATTGGTGCGAAAAGTTGAGTCCAGAGGACCAGAACACGAAATACAAGGCACTCGTCAGCTATAGTTCCTCCATCATAAACATTATATTTTTCACTGGATGTACATCTCAGTTAAAATTAAGGCAACTTTTACCTAAGCTGTGTGCAGGGGCACCCTTAGGGGGGAGGAAAGTTAGGACTATTCATAAAAAGCTTCATTGAATTGGTCTGGGTTGGGGACCCAATATGATATGCTTTCATGGGCCCAAAATCTCTAGCGGCACCTCTGGCTGTGCGAAATCATTAACTCCCAAACTGCAGCAGTTCACTGCCCCGCATGTAAGTAACAGGCGGTAGATAACCGACTGAGCAGGACAACATGGAAATTAGGCAGAGCATTTGGCAGGCAGAAAGCTGGGGTATGGGAAGATACATAAACCAGGCCTGCAATGCCTACTGCAGATATTGCAAAACAGGGGGTGATGTTCAGACTTCAGGCTTGGAAGTAGAACTGCGCTAACACTAGAAATATGCCACATTTATCCGGAAAGTGAGTGAAATTTTCAACAAATATATCCATTCATGTTGTAAATTACATTAAAGAGGCAGGATTTGCTGATAACTCCTCAGCGTTATACGCAACGTCAAAGCCATGAGCACTGCTCCCTCAGCTGGTGAATGAAAGTGATCTGGATGCAGTTCTGACTGTGCGGAAGAGCCAAAGGCTAGTCATACCTTTCACTGAGACAGACATAATGAAAGCATGCCGATGAACCTTTGATGAAGCATCCTGCTTTTAAAATTTATTTAATTGACCTTGCCAACACTGTCAGAAACATGGCATTTTTCTCCAGTGTACAACCAATATTAATGTACCCCCCATGGTACAGAAATGTTCCTCAGACTCCATTTCTGTACCTTAAAGGTACATTTACCTACAGCTGGGGTACAATTGGCAGACCCTCGAGGGTACAGCCCCAGTGAAAAGTAATTCTGCCCCCAAGGATACTAATTGATTAAATAAAAGCACCCATATGAAATTTATGGTTTGTACAAATACTTACCCTCCTATACCACACATATCTGCAGCTTGTTACCACCAGGGGTGTTGGAGGGGTGTACATGCTCCCGCAGATTCAGGGGAACCAGCACTTGACAGCAGCCCTTGAATACCTAAAATTACATATGTATATGTAAAATTGGGCAGGGCAGCCCAAAGAGACCTTTTTGTCTAGGGGCCCAGAATTTCTAGGTACACCCCCGATTACTACATACCAGATACTATCATATTACACTGCACTACTTTACTGTCTTTACTGTCATGTAATTTTTTACAGTAAGTATGGTAAGTTTCTTTTTGCAATAAGCCATTATACACCGTAAAATTATTTTCTTGTTTGCTCTTTACCTATATTTAATGCTCTCAAGTGGTATTGGTTATATACAGTATAATTTAATGAATGTACCCATTTTTAAGCAAGAAATATAATTCAGGAAGAACTCTATTATTCCTCATATGAAAAGCTCTGGAAGAGCTGGAGGAGGTGGCTGGGGAGAAGGAGATCTGGGCATCTCTGCTTAGACTTCTGCTCCCACGACCCAGAACTAGATGGGCAGCAGAGAATGGATGGATGGATTATCAGATAAAAAGTGGCATATATAAAATTTTCTGATGCAGTTTGGAGAAAGGCAGGTAGAAGTAGAACACTGACAAACTATGTATGTGGACAACAGCACATGAGGAACACAATAGAATCATATAATTTGTGAAAAGGAAAACAGATGAAAAACCTTGTGTTGTATGAGATCATTTATTGCAAGTCAGGTAATCAAAAGTTTACCATAAACGGGGAGTCAATCGCAGATGCTTCTTGATGTATGGGCCACAAACCCCATGTTAAAACACCATTGGCATTTTTCATTGGCAACTTCAAAATCACGAGTCATACAAGTTGCTTCCACAAGGTGGCAGTAAAGGTCAAGTTTTAAATTGTTGTTCAGCACAATCATAAGAAATCAAATAGTCATTATTATCGGGCATGGCTTTTTGGTGTTCTTTTTCCAGCCCTCAGTCCGACCCCCCTCCCCAAATACTCCATGTGCAGAGAAATAGCATGGACATGTCTCACACTCTTACAAGAATATGTGGGTTAATGGGACATTACCCAACTCAACCACATATGCACTGTCAACATACTTCCCATAAATGGCAAGTTTACGCTGAACTGTAGGCATGCCTCCTGTCTGCATGATTTGTCAAAAAACTGTCTCAATACTGGTTGCAGGAATCAAAGAAATAACACACATTTGGAATTCAAGCATAAATACAATCCCTTTTTACTGGAAAACAACTACAAATACCCATGCAATATTATCGTTAAAAGTGTATTATTATCAAGTTACCTATTGTGAATAATATGGATTTAAAAGGTAAGGCATTTTTACGACAAAAAAAACAGCGTGTTGACTTGAATAATGAGCTAAAGAGTGAAGAGCCCACTGAGTGATCACATGATCTGCTTGCGTTGGGAAAGAGGACAGTGGAAAAGCACTGGACCCCCAGCATGCAGGTAAGGATGCCCCCCCTACCCTCCCTATTGAATGCCCACACCAGACATTGCTCTTTGCCATGATCAATACACTGTATGTAAAGCCTCTGTTGTGCTTACACCAGCAGAAATCAGTCTGAAACAGCATTGGAAAATCAAATTACAAAGAAAAAAAAACAACAAAACTAACATGTTCGGCTTGTCAAATAATTATTTAATGAAGATTCCACAGAAGCTGCTTAAAGGATTCCCCAGAGATGAATTCTCACAATATATGTGGAAAACACAGTCTTAACCTTCAAGCTCTTATGTTTAACTGAATTTGGCAAGCATTCTACATAAATTTTTATGATTGCATTGAAAGAAAACTACAGGAAAAAACTAGACATATAACAGAACCTTCTAGAAGCAACACCATTGCCTTTCAAAATTGCCTCTATTGAGCATGAAGTACTCCCCTGCAAGCACTATAATTAATCCTAAAGACCAGCTTGATTAACCTCCAATTAAATGTGCCAATTAATACACAGGCAGTCAGTCGGATCCCAACAGCTACAGAAATCAATCACAATAAAACTCACAGGAATAATTAAATCATGTTTTTGAAAGATGGACTATAAAAATTGTGGCATAAAAATGTTCAGGTAGCATCACCAGGCCTGATATTTCCAAACTAAATTAAGAAAATTGCCAACCATGCAGTTGGTTGTAATGGAAGGCACCCAGGCTCCAGCCACATCTAAGTTACATGGTACAATATCAAAGTCCTTGATCCAGCCACCTGCATTTTGCTCTGAACTGCTGATCAGCATAGGGCCTAAGATGTTTTCCTAGACCTAGGTTTTGTTAGCTGCAAGAAACAGGCATTTCCTCCATGTAAACACTAAGCCAGGCCAAAAACATAGTCGCACTCTCTCACTATCACTATGGTGGGGGGAAACCCTTCAATGACACAGGGAAAACATGCAAACTCCACACACAGCGGTTACAGAGACATCAGACATATGCAAATATAAATTAAAAATATATATAAAAATCAACCAAAACATGTGAAAGCTCACAAAATTATAAATTAACCTATTACTCAAAAATATATGAAAGGTTGTCATCCCTGCCCCTTATTTGCAAATCAAGTAACTGGGCTGGTTCTGAGCTGGCTATTTTAGCAGTTCTCACTGCTTGTTCATCATCACTGCTCTTAGAGAATATGGCTCAGCTGATCTGAGGTTTAGTTTGTGAAGCTAGATGGCTAGGTCTGTTCTTTGTGCCTGTCAGCTGCCAGCAGGTACTTGCTTTGTGGTCTGGGTGGCTTGG
Source organism: Petrocephalus schoutedeni (assembly GCA_026780765.1). Classification (NCBI taxonomy): domain Eukaryota; kingdom Metazoa; phylum Chordata; class Actinopteri; order Osteoglossiformes; family Mormyridae; genus Petrocephalus; species Petrocephalus schoutedeni. Next base: position 12,552,022 of record JAODKL010000062.1, on the reverse strand, counting down.
GGGTCATGGTTCTAGTAGACCAGCACTTTGCTTTGTGCTTCTGCTTAGCCAGTTTCTGGTTTAGGGATTCAGGATCCCAAGTATCCGGCATTCCACAGCTGGTGTGCTATGACACTGTCCTGTCTTTGGGGTTTTCTATGCATGTGTCCTGGTTTATCTGGTGCCCATTTCTAGGCTCCTGATCTGGATTCTTCAGTCCTCTGCACTTGAGTCTGCCTTCTGGTGCCATCCATCCATCCACCCAGTCAGTGGATGCAGTGTTGGGATTGTTTGTTTCTGGGGCTAGGGGGTAGAAAACCTAGTGTGATGGATGGACGGCCCAGGTTGGAGTGTTCTGATGCAGACCTTGTTTATGAAAGCTGATGTTTCTAATCCCTAAGCTCTGTGACAGAGTCATGACAACTGGGCTCAAAATCTGATGTGGCTTCATTGTGAAAAAGAACAATAACAAACTACAATAGGAAAAGAAAGCAACACATCTCCACTGAGGTAAAACTACTTAGGTAATGTTTAATAACATTACTGCAACGTTGTGCAGCATAGCACACACAACAATAGCAGAACAGCAGCATTCTGGGGAAAATCTTCGACCCTCTAGAGGACTTGTACAGGCACCAGAATCACATCTTCCAGACGGCCAGAGCATGCTGTACAACAGTGTGTGTTCTATATTCCAGTGTAATGTTTTCAGAGTAATTCATTTTTCTGACCAGGTCAGTCATAATACGTTTTGTCAGCCATAGTTTGGGGATTCAACACTGGAGTCCCCCACACCATTACACCAGCACCACCAGCCTGAATTGTGGATCCATGCTTTCATGTTGCTTACACGAAATTCTGACCCCATCTGAATGTCACCATAAAAATCAAGACTTATTTGACCAGGCAACATTCTACCAATCTTCCATTGTCCAATTTTGGTGAGCCCATGCCCACTGTAGCCTGTCTTCTGCTCTTAGGTGACAGGAATAGCATCCAGTGTGGACTTCTGCTGTTGTAGCCCATTTGCAACTAGGTTCAATATGTTGTACATTCAAAGATGTACTCCTTATTTATATGATTATTTGAGTTATTGTTCTCTTTCCATCAGCTTGAACCAGTCTGGTCATTCTTCTGTGACCTCTGCCATCAACAAGGCATTTTCACACAGAGAACCGGCGCTCACTGGATGTTTTTTTCTTTTTCAGCCCATCTTTTGTTGTATGTGAAAATCCCAGTACATCATCCGTTTCTGAAAAACTCATATCATCTTGTCTGGCACCAACAATTATGCCATGTTCAAAGTCATGTAAAACACCTATATGTTCTCCATTCTATTTGATGTGAACATTAACTGAGGCTCCTGACCTCTATCTGTATGATTTTATACATTGTGCTGCTGACATGTAATTGGCCAATTAGAACAAGCAGTTGAACAGGCATACCTAATAAAGTGGCCAGTAAGTGTATATTTAAATGTACCAAAATTAGCCTAAATGCTCTTATGTTACACCCCTCCTTGTCTGTCTTTAAGGGCTCACTATAGGCACTCACATCAAGTTCAAGGTCTTGGTACTCGCTCCAAGCCATTAATGGGATGGCAGCAATCCCCATTAAGATGCACATCAAGACCTATTCTCCATCTTACCTCCTTTGGCAAATACTGTCAGGAGATCCCCCCCACAAAATGGAAAGTCTCACTTGATGATTCTAATGTGAGACTCTCCTACAGTGGAATAAGCCACCAAACCACATCATATTGTCTCAACTTGAGGCTCATCTATTCCAGAAACACCTCTACGAGCCCTGTACCACTGTCCTGCTCTGTAATCCTTTCGCTGGTTTCATGGCACACTGAAAGTTTTTAGTGCTCCACTTTGTCCTTTGGTTTGAATAGCAGTCTTATTCGGTTCTTTGTATTTATTGTATAGCTCTTGTTCTGATGCTACTTAGACTTGGATTCCATGTAGGTCCCCATGATAACACAGGTGTACAATTTTTTTTCAGGTGCAAAGGTTTCTTGAACAGATTTAGGGTATTTTGAGGGTGCTAAATTAAAAAATCCCATTACTTTTGCTGAATTGGTTCTAATTTTGGAGATAATGGACATCCATGAGAATAATGCATTCCCCCAGTGCGACTTGTGTGTGATAACAAATGCAATAGCTTCTGGTCTGTCTTTTGACTCTTTAACAGTGCCTTAGGTAGTGAAATATCCCATATAATTATTTTGTATTTCAATTTGTAGGCCTACAATGCTATAAAAGTGACTTTTTGAAGCCAAATTAATTAATGAATTGATTAATTCAGACTTTGTTGGCACCAAAATCACTGTATACCAGTGTAATGATTCATTTTTCGTACCAGGTCTACCATAATACGTTTTGTCAATCCACACACACACCACTATGTCAGTTCAGCCCTGGCATTCACTGGAAACTCAGCCTAGCTTCACTTATACCTAGTTGGTTCCTTGACACCTGTATCCTTATATTGTGCTGCCTGCAGTTGTATGTTGCTTTGAACAAAACACGCTTACTAAATAAACAAATGAAATGTAAATTATATTAGTGGCAGTAGTATCAGTAAAAGCCAAATAGTATTAATCTGCTTCTTGTCATAGTATACTTATTGCTGTCATTGTGCAAAGTAATATATTGTTGACTTGATATCATGACATATTATTGGAGATAGTTATGGGTGACTGTTTTCCAAGATTAATCATATGCTTTCTCTTTTTTGTGTAATGTGTAATGTATTTGACAATATGATTATGGTTTCTTTTTAGATTCTGGGGGTATAATTAGAGAAATTATCCTGAAATTACTGTTAAGTAATGTTACAAGTAATGTTAAAACGTTACTTGTACCTGCCGTTTGTTTAAGGAGGTTTGTCATTATTAACTGTTTTACGTGACTGAAAAGCAAATGGCGTTTACAATACTCCCCATAAAATTTCAAGGGCCGTCCATAGATTTTCCAGTTCAAAACGAAAAAAATCTTTTCAGTTAATGACTAATAGTAACCAAAATGTTTAAGTATTTTTTATAGGAACACCAATACTAGAATGTAAAATGTATGTATACAACTAATTCTTCTCACATAGATCACACATTTCTCAAGCGAGTATAGAACATACATTTTTCACTGGTGCTTAGCGTGCTCACTGACAGAAAACGAGAAACAGAAATCCAACTAGATAAGGCCGCTCATGTGTCCGTTATACAAATTAGAGCGCAAGTGAGGAGGGTATAATTCTGAATAGTTTTAGCCGTGGTTAAATATATTCCATTGTATTGCTGATAGTGCACGCATCGTGTCAGTCGCTTCTAGGGTGTTATTATTCAGTTAATAATTCATAGAAACGGACCCTCTCTATTGCAGTCTCTTATTTCCATTTTCGCACTCATGTGTGCAACGTCTTGAAGCAAGCATGATTGACAGGCAAACGTAACGCTATAACGGCGATACTTCTTATTTGTAGTAAATGTTATGGTATAGACCTATTTAGTGCGCTGGATGTTTCATTATTTGCCCTGATGCTCAAACGAGCACGTCGTTATTATCCACGTCACGTAAAAATAATAACGGGTTCTGAGAAAAATATCATTGCTATAATATGTAAGGTATTTTTAAAAGAAAAAAATTATATGCAACGAAACAGTAACATCGGTTACAGTTGTAACAAAAATAACGCGCACAAAACACATCTGAACTAATACTATAGAACAAAGAAGGTGCAGTATCTTGACAACTACTCTTGAATTATAGTATATTATTGTCCCGTGTTGTTTTTAGTCCTATTAAAGACTGCTACTTTTATCTACAGATAAAAAAAACTGCATTTATCGCTAAACATATTTCAACAAATGCATGTAAAATACATTTCTGCCATGTGAACTGAACTAGGTTGCATTTTAAATACAGATTTATTATATGATTAGAAAATTAGTTTACTTTTAATACTGAAGAGTATGGCATTTTCACAATGTCTTTCTTTTCGGTAAAGCCAACTTTAATTTACACTAATTGGGGACACAAATATCGCTAATTCAAATGCGTGCACTGAATTACGTAGTTTTACACAAATATTTGTAAAACAGTTAATCTGTTTCAACAATTTCAAATGCGGGCGAAATGGCACGTCACTTACATATGATGGAACTGAGCATAAGATCAATATGGGGTGCGTTTCCCAAAGTTAGACTCATAGTTGGACTCATTCAGTTGCATGGACATGCTTTTGGGAAACGCACCCCTGGACGATTTCCGTAGCTGATGTTCAGGTATCTCGGCATAATAGCGTATCAAAACAAAGTTAAACGGATATTAACGAACCTGACAATTACCTCTCAGAAACTGCATTAAAATTTAAATGAGACTTGACACAAGTCTGGATTTCAATATGAGCATGTGAGGTAAATGAAATACATCACAAACACTGATGATGGATGATTTTGAAATGAAGATAAATTATGATCATCACTGCCATCACTGCATACCGTTATGTGTGGTTTATTGTTTACACATAGAAAGTTAATTTTGTTTATATGTAAGGCATGGTCCCCCTGAAAAATACAATTGTCCATTATGTGGTAAAAACAAATAAAAGAACAACTTTCTCTAAATAAAAAAAGCGCACGGATCGTGTTTACATTAAGGGTCCTCATTCACTCTCTGAAATGGGCCGTTTGAGGGCACGCAGCTTGGGATGGAGGCAAGACGCGTCTCTAATATAAACACTATCTGTTTATGGAGAACGGATGAGATTCAGTCGTCTCGCCCTCTCGTCCTTTTCTCTGGTTTGAGGGGCGGCCAAGCTTTTGTCACTGGCGCCTATACGTGGTCAATTTTGATTGGGGACAAGAGGTCACATTGGTGAGAACTGCAAGTATCCGACACTCTCAGAAAATAGGGTACCAATTCGTACATTTGCTTGTCACTGGGGCTGTACCCTCAAGGGTCTGCCAACTGTACCCTTAGCTGTAGGTAGTTGCACCTTATATGGTACAGAAATGAATCCCCAAGGTACAAACAACATTAATGTACCCCCAATGGTACAAAACAGTTAATCACAGTCTTTATGTATCTTGTACCCTTGAGGGTACAGCCCCAGTGACAAGCAAAGGTACAAAGCCTAGAAAAACAATGTAGCCTAAAATTGAAAAGCCCATCAAAATTCCACTACAATAAGTAAACTATTGATACGAATCGTGCAATATCTAGCATTGCCATATTTCGATAAAATATACAAATTCAAATCACGTAATGCTTCAAGAGCTGGGTGAAGATTTGAGTAAGAATCTATGAAAAACCGACAAACTCATCTAACACTGATGATTACATATATACACATATATACCACAATTGATGTGATTCAAATATTGCTAATTGTTTATTAACTATACTGTTTTGATTATTCAATGAAGATGTATTAATTATAATATATTTTCATAATTTCCGCATAATTACGCGAAACATGCTGCCTGAAAACTATGAAACCACACTGTAAAGTGCACAGGCCAATGAGACTCTCCATTAGCGATTAGTTCATTCAAACAGTGACGCCCGCAGAAAATTTTGATCGGAGTGGCCGTCAAGACCCAGTTATATTTATGGGGGTGGCCGCGCCGCATCCCGTCTCTTATATTGTTTCGCTTAGAAAATAAAATGATCTATATTTCGCTTTTTATCATTTTGATGTGGGGTGGCAATCTCTTAGATGCGCCCCTGCTTTCGAATAAACACATACGTCAGATTTAATGAGATATTTCAGCGTACACACTGCCAATTAAATGTTCCTTTATAAACACTCTCACGGCGATTTAAACAAGGTGATGTATAACGCATGAAAAAAAAAATAAAACAACTATACGAAAACAAAGTCATCAAATTTATATCAGCATTCTAATAATGTCCACACGTTCTTATACTGAACACGATACCTGGACACTAAACATTCCTGGTTGTACAGCAAGAATTTTTTACAGAAATAATTTCGGCACGTAGTTGCCATTACCTTTTACCATGAAAATACTTTTATTTCATATGTGACGTAATAAGAAGCGGTTACAATATTTTCAACAAAATGATGCAACACATTCTTACAACAGAAAATGCATTCAGGTTTAATTGATTTAAAATGTTACATATATTTTTACATTTTTACTTCTTGGCCGATTCAGACATGAAAGAACATAACTCATTGCTGTCCCGGAAATAAATGTTAAATTGTCCTATTATTAGGCTATTGTTAAAACTTACGTTATGGCAGCTAGAAAAAAAATACCTTACGGAGTGTTTCTTTGATGATGAGATTACAGAAGTGTGTTGTAATACAAATATGAGTACAATTATCTGGAGCTGCTCCGTAACTGTTCCGAGCAGACTTTCGAATGATTGGGCTCATGGTTCCGCGTGTTGATGGTTCATTACCTCACTTAAGAAGTACCGTCCCGTAATGTTGTTGAAGTGTTACTACATCCCTATTCAGACTAAACCATCTCTATGTCATCCTGCAGATATCCAATGGGTACGTCTTTACCCAAAACACAACATAATCATAAATCTAGCGTGTATTAATAATTCCTTTAGTTCTTGATACACCTTATACTATTGCTGGATAGTCTGACATATTTACGGCTGCTAACATTATATTGATAACCATTTCATCATAATTGTGATTAACCTCAAGAGCTATTGCTAGACTTGCTTAAGAACATCCCTTTCGGTAGATTAACTAAACAGCATGAAGGCCCCTTATACCTCTTCTTTCTTTGCTTAGGTGTTCCTTACGTGTTTTACCTACCTATTAGTTACCCTTGTTTCATACATGCCTTGTCTCTCTTCATCTTTTCCAAAGTTTCAGCCTGCTATTGTACTACCTCCCCTTTCATCCCGCCCCAGCCCGGTTACGTCATTGAGCAGGAGAGGCACTTTGCCTCCCAGTGACAACAAGAACGAAACAAACAACTGCTGTCGGAATATCTGTCATACACGAAAGCCAGCAGTCTCACTGATCCATGGACAACAGGCGATCATCTTCTCTATACAACTTTTCTTTCTGGTTGCTGCTGGATAACGATTAAATAGCCTACGTTTAGTGCACATCCCGTTATTGCCAATCTAAACAAAAATCAATATAAAAGGTTCATGCTGTAAGCTGAGAAGAATTCTTGATGCAGCTGAAAGGATCCGATGATGCTTCCGAGTCCACTCACTACGACACCTTTTTCTGTCAAAGATATACTGAATCTGGAGCAACAATCACAAGCATTACAGCTCGAGTACCGCGGCGCACACTATCAGTGGTTAATTCAAGAGCAGCAGCACCATTTTCAGTCGAGCTCTTTGTGCATGGTCGTCGCAAGGGAGAGCCCCGGCTTGTCGGATGCAGATGAAACTATGTCGTACTTGAATTCGTTGCCCGATCAGGATAGTAGTCTTTCCTCGGAGGTTTACATCACCTCAGCGCCTGGACACTCTACCGTCGAAGATGAGGAAACCAGTGAGTAACAATGTCACTTTTACTAACTCATGACATAAGGATAAGGAGAAAATCTAGTGCATTTTAACTATATAATTAATGTTTACGTGTATATACGTGTATATACACTAATAACGTATTAATAAGTAAATGTATATATGCTAACATTGCCGACATTGTTTTATAACTGCAATCACCAAAAACGCGCGACAAATAAACTAGCGAGTCATATACTTTAATGCCAGTACAATTATATATATATTGATGTAGTAAGATTTATATATCAAAGAAAAAAAATTAAATGTTCCAGATTTATACAATGTTTATACGGAGTTCAAAAACATTTCACTAAGACATTTTCTTTTGGGGATACTTTCAGCCTTACTTACATCATGTACGTTTATTTGGTTGTTCCAAAATCATCTTTATTTTAAAAGTTGTCGTTTATTTTATCCCACAAATAAAACAGTAATCTTGTTGCAATGTTATGCAGATAAGCACACAATGACCTGTCATTATTACATAAATAGTATACGTTTGTATTTTAATAATATGGATTCGCCTCTAAAATCACAAACAGTTTAAACTTAAGTCTAATTAAGCGACCGTGGTATTATGATCGAAGCACAAATTAATACGTTAATGGTATTACTTTTCAGTAAACTGCAGTACAGTTACGAAATCTCAGGAGTGTGAAGACGGCGGACATTCTGACTCGGAGAGACCCCAGAAACAGAGGAACAGGCGGAAACCGAGGGTTCTTTTCTCGCAGGCCCAAGTATTCGAACTGGAGAGGCGCTTCAAGGAGCAGAGATACCTGTCGGCGCCGGAGAGGGAACACTTGGCCTGTGCTTTGAAATTGACTTCCACGCAGGTGAAAATTTGGTTCCAAAACCGAAGATACAAATGTAAGCGACAGCGCCAGGACAAAACACTGGAAATTTCAGGGCATCAGCCACCACCAAGACGAGTGGCTGTGCCAGTTTTGGTCCGAGATGGCAAACCCTGCTTGGGGGGATCACAGAACTACAGCTCACATTATACTATGGGAGCAAATCCTTACAACTACAGTGGTTACCCGGCATATACCTACAGCAGCCCGCCGTACAACAACGGCTACAACTGCACTTACTCCACACTTTCCACTATCCCTCCGACTACAGCCGCCAGCGCCATCATGAACATGAACCTTACTAATATTGCGAATCTCAGTGCTTCACCCCGGCCACCAGCGTACCCAGGGACGACCGTTTCAGCGTGTCAGGGGGCGCTGCATGGAATTCGTGCATGGTAGAAAGAAGCATTCCACCAAATGTCACCATAAGACCAGGATCGATGTTAAGGGCTCTGAAATCGATGCAGTATTCCTAAAACAAAAGTATGGGTCTTGACTAACTCGACGTAGCTTGACATCTAAAAACACTGCAGTTTGACTCAATTTTAAAGTCGTCTGCTCTGTATTTCTAAGTGTGTATGGTGTTATGCTAACAAAGGAAAAAGCTAATACAATCCGATTACTTTCTTCATAAATATAATTAGAAATCTACGTCTCTAAAAATAAGAAACATACTATTTATTACAGGTAAATGTTGTGCATAAAAGTTTAAACTTTATAGTTAATGCGTATGTAAACCAATCCGAATTTCGCGAGTGTAATGAGAAAATAAACAATTTATAGGTACGTAGCATGAATATACTGTCTTTCGTAAGATGAAGTGCAGATATTAGACTGGGCGGTAAATGCTATCAATCTCATTTCACAGCCAAGACCTGTATGATAGCACTCCTTGTCTTCATAATGATGCAAGATTCATTTTGCATTTGTGCTTAATATGCGTTGTCCATCCATCCATTTTCCAACCTGCCTTACCCATTTCGGGTAATATGCGTTGTCTTTACTGAAAATAATTTGCAAATTATCACGCTACATCTAGCTCCACAAGTATACAAATATAAGCCCATGGAAATGTTCTTTTTCTCCTATATACAATGATAACGTCCCGACGACATCTATATTTTATTAATGCTTTACTTGATTTCAATTTTGCTTTTCCGCACATTGTTAAACATAACCAACAGAAGTTGCTAAAAGTATTCGCTGCTGATTATAGCACAGCGCATCTTTGTCCGCTTCTTCCCTTTTACCCAAAATGTCTTATTGAAGGCAGAAAGGAAAGGCTGTACCGACTCGGAATAATTGTCCCTGTGCCAAGTGGTGTGAAAGGAGGAAGTTATTCCTACATTGGGAAGCTCTGACGACGCGATTAAGCATCTTAAAAACCATGAAAGAAGCAGTTAGGCTTGGGCTACGGGCTGTGCATAATAGCCGTTATTGGAGTCATGAACAAAAGGTGTGTGGTAGGAAGCTTGGGTCTTCGTGAAAAACAAAAGAGTCCAAGAGCTGCAAGATTGACGTCCTAAAATATTCTTAAATGAGGCAGGAGCGGGGACATTATCTTAACAAGCTAGCCGGACTACTTTGGGTGGAGAATGGATAGAAATGTGTTCAGTTTTGTTCGTTCTTTTTTGTTCACTGAGAAAGGGGCTCTGATTGGGGAGGGGAGGCGGGGAGGTGGGGGGGGGGGGGGGGGGGGGTGGGGGGGGCGCCCC
>JAODKL010000062.1:12509551-12541848 GCA_026780765.1 Petrocephalus schoutedeni | reverse complement strand
GTACAGCGGGAGGCTGGTGTCTGAAAGCGGGGTCATTATTGCTACAAGTTTACCCATTTGTCTACTTGAGAAGAGGGAGTAGTGAAACTAGGAGACTCTGTAGGTAGGAGAAATGAAGGGAATCGGGATACACGGACACAGCCGACAGTGCAAAGCGGCGTATACTTCCAAATTTTTAACATAAATGCATCTATAAACTAAATCACTGACTTGTTTCAAGAATTTAGGCAACAAACTACATTTTAACTACCAATCTCGTATGAAGTATAGCACTTTATCATTCTCTCTAGTAGTTCCATCTCTATCATTTTAAAACAAAACATAACTAGATTCCAAGATAAAAACGTAAACATAACATATAGCGCATTTTTCAGTTGTTTTTCATAAATATACACACAAACATATTATATGTTTATATTATATATAAACATTTATATTATTTACATTTATAATATTTATATTATATATAAACTTGAACAACTATTTATAATTTAAAAAATAAAAACCAATAGGCATCCAGCACAAGTAGTCCTTGGACCCCTAACTAAGATTTTAAAATAAACCAGCCAATTTCTGCAGTATTTGTCTGTATCTCAATGATTACACATACGGCAACCTTTATTTCTCAGAACTGTGGATTACCGGTATATTCAAGAGAAACCCCTACAACTGTGGGTCAGGAATACAGACGGGAAGCAGAAACTACAGTCTGTATGGAGCACAACCGGCGAAACGACGCTTATACAAAACTGCGCTTACCAAACGACGCACATAAATCCTTTTGGCGATATTAATCTGTTCTATAAAACTGAATATTTTTAAAAACTAGTATAGACTAGCGAAATTATAAAATATAATGCAAACCCCCAAATATTAAAATTGAATATTCTGAGGCATCATTACATGATTTAGAGGTGAGGCAAGAATACAAATAAAACCAAAAATAAATATGTGCCAAAGGAAATCATATAGCACGGGATTTAGGAAAATCCGGTGACATAACTCATGATAACTCATCATAACTCCGGTGACATGCCGTACGTGCTTCCCTGTAGGACTACACCGCTCTCGGGGAAATGGGCATTCAGTCAATTTGCATACCTTATTTTTAACTCCAAATAATATTACATGAACAGAAGATTCGGGCTGGCGTCAGTAGGACATACCTTTAGCGTCAGGATAAGTGGGCCTCACACTTGAGTGTAAACAGAGTTGGTGACAGAAGTGAAGTGAAGTGAAGGTGATTAATCAGGGCTGTTGCTCAAGATTTCATAGCTGATTCAAAGCATCAGCACCATGCAACAAACAAAGGAACATATCTTTCATTACAGTGTAAATATGCCACCAAGAAGGTGGTTCTTGATTTCAGTAAAATAAAAATGATTGAAAAGGCTTTATGCCTAGGAACAGAACCATATTGACACAATATGAAATGAACTTCTTGTAATAAATGTAAATGATCTGTGAATAAAACCATACCACCAACACTGATTATTAAAATACTATTCTTGAGTTTCTGCAAAATACTTTGGATGTGGTAGGCCTAATGCTACACATGTTCCTATTACATACATCTATAGATACAAAAATATAGAAGGTAAAAATAACTATAATAATTAATAATTATTTGATTAAATGAAAGGTGATTGTCATCACCTTGGGGGCAGTACCTTGCTCAGGATACCTCAGTGGTACTTCACTCGGCAACCTTTTGATTACACAGCCGCATCTCTAACCATTACGCCACCACTGCCCCATATTATTAACATTATTTCTCAGTTTATATCAGTGAATATACATTATAATTAACATATTCAATATATCAATGTGCTGAATTGATATATTGAATCAATATATTAAATGAACAATAGCATAGCAAACACACAGTTATGAGTATTTGAATTTACAGAAACTAAGGAGTAAAATTAGGTCTAGCCAGCAACATTCTCATTTAAAACATTAGCTAAACTATTAGCCTAGATAAGAGGGCATGTTTGTGTGTTGTTATGAGCTGAGAACAGAAATATTTACTTATGAAAACCACACAAACATATCATGTGGATTTGTTGATATTCATTTTGAATTTGGATACATCTGGTGGCTCTATTGGAAGATATTAGCCTTTGAAAAGAGCTAGTGGTGATTACTTAACACCTTGGCAAATAATTAGATCTTAACTACTCAGATTATACCAGATTGGAAATGTTTACCATTGGGACAGGTTATTCTCTGATTTATGGCCTATGTTTGCTTCTTACTTCAAAGATGGTTTATGTAGTGAAAAGCAACAAAACTCTCCATAAGGGTAAAGTGGTATGATTCAGACATGATCCAGTCTATGGTTTGGATTTCACACATTTATGAAAAAGCTTTGTTAGAGGACAAAAAAGAAAAACTGATGATATGAAGGAACATGATCAGCCTTCAGTCATTAAGAAACTGGATAAGGAAGGGGGTGTATCTGGCTGACAATGTATTAGCTGAAGCTTACCTGAAAAGCATACATGACAAATGTACAGGGTGAAGACAGATATCAGATGCCATTTCCTTAGTGCTGCAATCAGGCTTATTCTCATTTGAAAATGATCAGTCAAGTCATATCTGGGTACAGTATAAATGGAGATGACAAACAGATCTGGTACTACTGAGAGATACTTGACTGTAGTAAGACTACTTGAAAGATTATTTATGATTGTGACAACTTTTCATGGATAATTTCGGAATGTCTTGGGTAGAAACATTGCTGAATTACAAGTATAAGTCTAAAAATGTATTTAGGCTAGATAGTCAATACATGGTTACAATTAAAGGTGTATTTGGTATACACACTCCATAACATGAGCCGTTATGAGTTTAATTTGCAAGTAAACCTCAAGTAGAGGAATGTTAGATACAACTGATCAGGGGTGGCTTTCCAAAAAGTGATCTCTCTTAGTGAATAATGAATAATGCAACGAATGACGTAAGGGAAGATTGAGTGATGTCTACGCGCGTTATTTCAGAAATAACAAACGAACTTCAAGCAGTACGTTGTTGCCTGTTGGCTCCTCCCAAGCCTGCAGAGAAAAGCACAGACTTTCGAGGACAGGAAAATCGTTTTCCACGTATTCTGGAAAATGTCCTTGATGATTGCATATCACCTGGATATTTATGCCTAGTGCCAAGGACCCTTTTTTCAACAGGTGCAGGTATGAATAGCAAGTATGAATAGGGTTGAGGATTCCATCCACTGCAACTACAATGCCAGGTATGCCTGCAATGGCATAAAAAACAATTTTTGTGACAAGCAAGGCATCCCCTCCTGCGCAACAGAAATGTGATCAACGCATCCACAAATGCAGGACACAGCAGCATTGCTGAGACCACGTGCATCTGCAGGTCTGCAGGAATCCACCAGTAGCACAAAAGTGGAGAGCTGTCAAAAGCTGCACAATGCAGGGCAAATTTCCAGTGTGTTCTTCTTTTCAGTTTATCCTGCATCAGACCAAGGAGCTTCATTATTTCACCCCAGGCCAGCCCGTTTTTCCCTATGAATTGTTCATCACTGAGTTAGTCCGAGGGGTTCATGGCCACCCGCAAAACAGCAGAAAAGTATTATACAAGCAACTTGGCTTCCTGGATGGCACGGTCTCAAACACTGCTTTCAGCTGACTTGCAGTTCTCGACCATTGCTGGCTGTGAGGGTGATTCACCTTCCCAATTCAAAAGATGTGACTAAACAAGTAGCAATTTTGATTGGTTTGATTGGTTGATTGGTTAGCTCATTATGTATCCTGCCAGGGTTGTTCAGAATTTATGAATTGTGTCTGAATCCATTCATCAATTGAAGCTTGAATTGACTTGGCTACAACCTGTAAGATGCTGAGTTGGAATGACAGTAAGATGAATTTAATTATTTTCAATTCAGTGCAATTATACAAATGTGATTAGATCTAGCAAAACTTATTTGATTTATTTTTTATGCTTAGTTAATTATTTATGTGTGTTAGCATTTTTGAGAAGTCTGCAGTAGCTTTTTTGTGAGTGTCCTGGGGTGTCAGATGCATAAGGTTGTGACAGCATTACTTGAAGTGGTCTCCCATCATAGTACACAAAAAGGCAGTTATTTATTCTATAGGCGATACTTCAAATGTAGCATTCTGAATAACACTGTTAAAGCTACACCTACTATATGTATATGAATTTACGTGAAATCAATTAAAATTAAAATTTAACTTCCTTATACAGCAGCCCAAAATATAAACACACTTATACACACTTCAACAGTTATGTATACACTTTAAAACCTATACCCTTTTATAACCTGAATTGAATTATGGCAGCAATGTGTAGTATTATGTTTTATTGGTTTCATTTATTTATGATTGCATAATTGAAACATGACTTACAGCTACCCTTTGATATTTATATAAATCTAGTAATAAAATTATGCATATATTTTTATGTTGAAGTGTGTATACCTGCGATGGGCTGGCCCCCTTCCTGGGTTGTTCCCCGCCTCGTGCCCGTAGCTTCCGGGATAGGCTCCGGACTCCCCGCGACCCTGATAGGAAAAGCGGGTTGGGAAATGGATGGATGTAAGTGTGTATACATTTTTTCAGTTTTCAACCAATTTAATGCATTGAATTTGTTATTTACTCAAACGGCATACGGGTGCTGTAACAACGAGCCCATTCTGCGCTAATTTATAGTCTACATTATAGTTTTATTTGCAATATTGACCTCGTATTCTATCATCAGCATTATTTAGTTGTCCAAAAAGACCACCGGTGTGTTTTGTCATTTGTTTCGCTGATCTGTGTGTCTCTGTGACGGGACAGCAGGCAAAAGTATAAGTATGGAACGGAAAATAACAAATGGTCGGAACACTCGTAAATCTACGAATGAACTACTATAGTTACTAAGGGTTTCAGGAAACGCTCTCTAATTAACGATCGATCAAGATCGTAGTAGATAAACTACTTAGAGTTACGATCCTTTGCGGAAAGCCGCCGCTGGTGTGTCTCAATTTTCTCAGAATCCGTATATGTTGCATTTCTCGTCACTGAATTGTCTTCTTAGCTTCTTGCTTTTTTTTGGAAGATGCTATGTAGTTCTTGCTCCTATACTACTTAGACTTGTAACTAGGCATTCTGTAATGTGTCTGCACTTATGCCTAGTTATCTCCTCGAAAGTCGCATGTTTGTGATGTGCTATTTTCCTGCCTTTTTACATCTCGTTGGACAAAACAGCATGCAAAATAAATGTAAATATTAAAATTAAAGTTATAGACTGAAGCACCTGCGATATGTATTCCATAATCCTACTGATGAAATCTAAATAACGCAAACTTTTACAGTCGAGAAACTTTCTGGAAAACCCTTATAATCAAGCTAAACTCTGTTTACAATCAATGCTCTTCGAGATCAGCGCCTGGTCTTCGGTTTGTTGATGTCGTACTTTAATGTATGTTTACAATAAGTTAAAATAGACGTGGTCCAACTGTTTTGAGAAGTAGGCAAGAACGAAAGTAAGAAACTGATGAACATTCTTGTTCCTGGTCTCTTCGGATTTCCTCCACGGTCCAAAAACATGTTAAATCAATTGGAGTTGCTAAAATGTGAATGGTGTGTGCGGTGGTGTGTACTCCAGACGCCCTGCGACCCTGCATAAGGCAAGTTGGATAGATCTTCATATCCTCAAGTATGCATAACTGACCTGGATTAGTCTGCAAATCAGAATTCGTCTCAACACAGACTTATCCAGTAATATCCAGTATTATCGTTTATAAAGCTTTGCCCATCAACATTTCTTTAAAATCTATTAGTTCAAATAACGTCAATCTGCAAATTACATTAAAATCAGCATCGGTACCTGTATAAAACAAAACACTTTACATATTATTGCCTGGTTTTTAATCAAGCCAATTCTTTTAAAAACCAGACCAGTTTGTTTTCTTTCATGCATCCATTATGGTAAAGAAACAAAACTCTACTTGATAACCAAAGTAGGCAACTCAAAGATCAAAGGAGGATCAGAATCATAAAATAACTTCTACTATTACTACTAATAGTATTACTATTATTTTCTTTTTTAAGACCATGATAAGGTAAATATCAGAAAACGACCACAAGGTGGAGCTAATTACATAATCTTTGCAACTATTTGAGCGTTGCTTAAATTTTGTGTATCTAAGACGTCGAACTTTACACCATATTTCAAAAAACTTGTAGAATGACGTTTCTGAAAAACCAAATTCAAATACTTAAATTTCATTTACATACTTTCAGGCATTCTAGATGTATATATAGTGAATCAATGCTTTCTGTCATGATCAGTGCCTGTCTGGCCCCGGCCCAAGTGTCTTCTCCCCGTCTGGCCAGCAGCTCTGGCTGGCCATTCCATTTGGGGTTACCCTAGTGTGTTTCCGTGCTCCCTAGGCTGCTGCATGGCTTTACGGGCCAGGCAGTCTGCAACTGTCCCGACTCCTGCTTTGTTGCGGGTTTGAGTTATTTTACATGTTATTCTTTGAATTTTTAGTTCATCAAGTGTTTGTGTGCTTCAGTTAGTTCTTTGTTTCCTTGCTCACTGTTTATTCAGTTTTCCTCATCTCAGTTCTGCTTAGTCTTTGGACCTTTTCTATATCTGTTAATTGACCCCACCTGTCCCTTGTTGCCCTGAGTCCTAAGTGATTGGTTTATTATGGTTCTTGCCTATCCTCCATCTTTTCTTGTTATTAGTGCATTTAAGTGCCTGTTCTTCTTTTGTTCCTCAGTGGGTCATTGTGGCTATTTTCCAGCATTAGCTGTGTAATTGGTAGTTGTAGTCATGATAGTTACCCCATGTCAGTCATTGTAGACTAGTTTTGCTGTGTTCCTCCCTGCCTTTA
This sequence comes from Petrocephalus schoutedeni, assembly GCA_026780765.1. Classification (NCBI taxonomy): domain Eukaryota; kingdom Metazoa; phylum Chordata; class Actinopteri; order Osteoglossiformes; family Mormyridae; genus Petrocephalus; species Petrocephalus schoutedeni. The sequence goes on along the minus strand of JAODKL010000062.1, from coordinate 12,534,980 downwards.
GTATTGTTGTTCCCAGCCTTAGTTTCAGTCTTATCAGTTTTGTTTTGACCCCTCGCGGTTCCTTTATCTTTTGCTTCTCCCTTTGTGTTCTGTTCAGTTAAATAAAGCCCGTTCTGTCAAGAGCTGCTACGTGGATCATCCCTCCTTCGTCATGCCCTGCCATAACAGCTTCCTAGAAAATCAATGTGCCTTATCTAGAACTACCAAAATGATGACAAGAATGCCACAAGGAACCTGGTTCAAGGTGGGGGTTGATGATGTTACTTTGCATCAAACTATTTCACAATATGCATTTAATATGTTTACATTAAATGCATTTGGGGGCCACACAAGCTGGCTGCCCTTCATGGCCAAGCTTGCTCTCATGTGGAGAGCGAGGTTGGGGGAGGTGAGAAGAGAATTTCCCCACGGGAAGGTATCAAATCAATAAAGTATCAATTATAATATATTATATAATTATATGTATATTATATAATAATAATAATAATAATAATATACACTTAGTAATATGCATTTGGGTCCATCCATTCGAAGTACATTCGTTTCATGTCATCTCGCCTCTGAATTTGGATAACAAAACCATATTATACACATGCCCAGATCCTGCTATATAGGCAGAATAGGCAGCTGTTTAGGGCCCCCAAATTACCTGAATTGTGAAGGAAGTGATGATCATCAGTTTTCTTGGTAGATAGGCCTCCCCTGTAAAGCTTTGCTTAGTGCCCCTGAAAAAGTAGATCTGGCCATCATTATACATGTAATGAACAAGATGTGATTAGAGATTTGTGGCTTTGTAAAAGACATTCGAGGTTTAATCCTCGCTAGCCTGATTCTGGCACTGGTAATGATTCTAGCACAATTCAAACACTGGTGCCCACCCAACAAACCCTAATGTCCACCCCAGGATGGTATCCTGGTAAAGCCAATGATTGCCCCCCCCCCTCCCCAATCAATGAAAATGTTGCACGCATGCAAATGCTGCACATTACTGAAGACCCAGATAATTTGTCAGACCAGTATAGTGAGAAAATAAGAACAAATACTAAGGTTTTGTAATTATAATTATAAGCCAGTGAATAATTATTAGGAGCGATAGTAGGCCTGTTAGTACCACATAACATTTAATTTCTTCTAATTTTCTCGATTCACAGATTTCTCAAATTCAGTAGTTTACTGTCATGTAAACATTTAGCATATTATGGAATATGTACCACAAAACAAATGTCTCGAGAAAATATTTAATACAAGTAAAAAGCTTGTCCAAACCTACCAGTGCATGTATCCATACATTTATCCAGATATGCCAAATGCAGGACTTCCTCTTTCTGCTCCCGACATTTTTCATTTTTGCGTTCCCCTTTTCAGTTCTTATCGCCTACCGCCTCAAGTACAGTCATTTTTTTTTGTTTGCACGTTCTTGAAAAAATACCAAAATTTACTAAACAAAGGCCTAGCATGATTTATGGCATTGTTTAAACGTATGCATATCACGACAGAGCATTTAATATAGTGCCAGAAAAATTAATCGCCGGTTTCAAACAGTGCGTGTCTCTAAAAGTTCGGTTTGTAGTAACTTTTTCAAAGGTTTGTAGTTGTACTTTGTAGTACCTTATTTATATAGTGTCGTATTGTTTTATGCGAGGTATTTCGATAGATTCGAAGCATTTAAATAGTTTAAATGATTAAAAGAATTCAAAAGTTTTTTATTCATATGTACAGTACAAGGTACAGGGTACAACAAAATTCTTACTTGAATGCCTTCTCCACAGAATAGAATTAAGAGCAGCACGTTGTAATATAATGTATAGGCCTAGTTTTTTTTTTTTTACTTGGGCACAAAATCTATAAGAATTTCACAGGATTCCTGCTTACTTGTTATCTAGTCGCAAAGAAGTCGCATGAATTGTAACTTGTCTAATTAGTATTACTCAGTATTAGCACTTGCGGTTTTTAACAGGGTGGAGAAATCAAACATTTGTCGAACTCTCTTGCAAGGAATTGCCTATTTCCAAAAATTAATTCTGTGCCAATTGTCACAGATAAAAAATAAACTTATGTACTATACTGGGTTACGGCGCATAGACCGTAGGGGAAGGATGGAGGGCGGAGCTAGAGAGCAGATAGCCAGTCAACTCGCAGTTCTGTTATTCTACAGGGTATACCGACACAGGCGAAACATTTTTGACAGATTTACTGTTGACTTGACCGACAAGTGCATGCTGCAATGAAATCGTCCAATACCCAAGAAGGAAGAGAGCGCAAAGTATTGTAATATTTGTTCAGGCGATTTTTTTGGATGAAGGCACGCGGCTTCAGTTTCTGGTTGTCAGATACAATTTGGTGCCATAAACTTATAAATCGGAGTGCGTCGAACGCCATAGATGGCAAAAAGTCGTACCTCTTTCTCGATTAGTGACATATTAACCCGAGGACGTGAGTCTCAGTTTACCAGTCCGGCCACCAGGACAAATCCACATTTCTGCATACTTGATAGATGTGATCTACAGATGAAACCTACAGAAAGGACCGAGGGATGGAGCAATGTCTCCCACAAGGATTACAGTGAACAGAAAAAGCGGGTTCGGCTTGAGATGAAGCCGAACATTCAGAGTACAAGGATCATGGCAGGACAATGCAAGCAGTACGTCCGACACAACACTTCATCTGACGAGAACTCTTATGAAGATGGATCCACTGGCGATGAACCCGAGTATGACGACTGCGACAAAGGTATAGTATAGTTGATCAATACATGTGACTAATGTGACGGTTTTTTTCTCACCACACAGAATGAAGTTAAGATGCATAATAATATAATGAAAACATTGAAAATTAGTCCAGTTCTGTACTTGGGAGCGTCAAAGCTGGTGTTTTTCCGTGGCACATTGACTTTTTTTATTCGCTAAGGTTGTCCACATGTTTCTAACCATGGTAAAAGCTTACTAAAAAGCATTGTTTGTGAGAATAAGTCTTAGAAGATGTATTTAGGTTTAACATATTTCTCAGAGTAATATGATATCCTTAATAAACGTTACTATTTATAATGCTGAGGCTTTAATTACGTCATGGTCAGTTACGAAGTGTTATAAAGCCTCTTGTGACTGTATACCTGACAAGGCTCTCGCGTTCTAATTTACGTTGCTTAGGCATGTAACCATTAAAAAAGAAGCGTATTTAGCAGGATTTCTGTTGAAATGATAATTTGATAAAAGGTCAAGTTCTTTTGTTTTCTGTTTTAATGCAGCCAAGAATAAACAACTGCCAGATATAGAGCAAGTGAAACTGGGGAGTTGCGGCCTTGGTGATCACCCCAATTCCAGCAAGAAACGGTCTCGAGCAGCCTTCACTCACGCGCAAGTGTATGAGCTGGAGAGGCGCTTTAATTTGCAGCGGTACCTATCTGGTCCAGAACGAGCAGACCTGGCCCTTGCGCTTAAACTAACAGAAACCCAGGTGAAGATTTGGTTCCAGAACAGGAGATACAAAACTAAACGACGCCAAATGGCTGCTGAATTCACAGCAAGTTCCCCGCCAGCCATGGCCAAGAAAGTCGCGGTAAAAGTACTGGTGAGGAACGACCAGAAGCAATACAGAATCGAGGAGATACCAAATTCACCTGTCATTCCACTGTATCACGCCTATCAATACTACCCCTACATGTACTGCATTCAGCCTTGGTTGTCAAACGGGGCGCTATGCGGAGGAATGTATTAACCGTGGAAAAAAAAAACGTGAACACTCTGAGCCATAGCTAAAACCACCTCACTGCCATACGTTTTTATAATTAGGCAATTAGCTTGGGGTTAAAAATCCCCAAACTATACATCTATAGACCGTTTTGTGATGTTTAAATGACATTTCTCAGTTTAGCAAGAACGTTTTACTCACTCAATTTACTTGTACTGAAGGGCTCACGATGGACGCATTTGTACTGATTTTCGCTTACCCGCAGATCTTTCAAATGTGTAGTTACTTGGTTGTCAAGTCCGTCCACCTGTTTCACGTGTTTATCCGGCGAATGTCGGGACGTTGATTCTAAAATGTGTAACATTTTAGTAGCGGGCTAGGGTTTCGCGTCCATGATAAATTAACAGACTTCATGTGAATAATATGTAAAGAATTTATAACACAGAATTGCATAACACTTTGCACATCCATGTGCAAAGCATTGTAATGTACAGCATAAAATCATTTTTTTTTCATTTAATTTTTCCAAAATCACAAGGAAGGTCCGCCCACAAAAAAACATACAAGCGCTACAATTTCGTGTTATATTAGGTCAGTGATGTTGATTATTTTGTGCATTTTTTACTATGTTGTTATTATTAATTAGGTCGAGAGGGTAAATAATGTTTGTAGGTGTCAATAAACAATCTAAATACAATGGCTGCTTTTTATGCGAAACTTAAGTCATACTTTATTGGTTTTGGCGTTTAATTTGCGATAGATAGGCCTTTGGTTCAAATGAATCATAATCCAGCGGGACAGAAGCGGATAATTCAATTATCTCATTTTTTTACAAACCCGATTCACATGTATTCTTTACATAATGATTTCGATTTGATTTAATCTATAGATACTGGATGTCTTTGGATCAAACATCCGCATGCAATGTATTCCTCTAACCTCCACGTCTTTCCCTTCGCGGTTCTATTGTGCATTTTATGAATAGGAATAAGAGCCTCACCTGTCATCCTGAAAAGTAAAAAAACAAATAATGATGACATAAAATTAATATTAATATTTGTATATTGCTCTGTGCTATAAATGTAAATTTTGTAAAACACATTGTAAAAACACTTTGAAATGTAGCAATTATGTGTTACTTGGTTACATCATTGCCCCACACCTCCGGTATAGGTGGTTCAAATCCCACACCCCCCACTCCCCATCTCATATTCTCCCTTCCTCCAATTACTATGGCTACCTTTGCAGTCGAAAAGCATTCAGTTACGTGGCATCACTAAATAGCCAATTGTGTGTGCCCTGTGACAGGGTGGTATCCCTCTTCTCTCACTTGTGAGATAGGCTCTAGGCCCTGCCACCGTTGTATGGGTATGTGTGCTGGCATCCCTAAAAGACTTGCCATGCAAAATGACTATTTGTGGAAAAATTATATTAAGAAGAATAATATTTGCAATATAATTTTAAATTCCAACATACAAAGCACCACTCATGACCCAAATATATATGAAGCCATCCATATTAATGACAGAAACCTAAGAAATAATTCACATAAATAGTCCACAATGTATTTGTTTTAAATATGAATTTAAATATAAATTCCCCTGGCAATATATAGCCCACAGTTTTTTCCCCAGAAATAACTGTGATCAGTCTGTTTTACATAAAAATGCCTTATGCCAATCTATAGGTCTACCAAAACCAATCACATGTTATATTTATATTACCTTTCTCTTGCATTGATATATAAGAATATAAAAAACACTCAAGCGTACAAATGCAAAACTATGTTATAAGTATGCAATTGTATAAACAATAATAAATATATTTTAAAAATCAATAACTGGAATATCATTAGTAAAAAATACATACTAAACAATGACTCTACACAATTACCTTAAAGCACTATAGTTGGATAATAATTATTCTAAATCTTTGAAGACATTGCAGGTCTCAGGATTCATATAGCATACAAAGAATGACCCTACTATTAGTGGGGGAGAGCCTTCTGGCCCACAAGCCGTGTCTGGAAATCGCTACCAGCACAAATGTGGAACTAACATTATTTCATTTAGGTCTATAAAGTCAACCCATCTCTGTGGTCAGGAGCTGGGCAAAGCATGAGCCTGGCAACTTTGCTATAAATCAATGTTGACTTAATAACATTATTTAGATAGCCATTCTTCCTTCTATATATAGAACTCAAGATATGTAAACAATTTGCCTGAGCGGCAGCCGTGTGTTAGCTCTACAGTTCCGCACAATCTAAAATGAATGGTTGCATTTAACTTCCATTCAAGAAGATCCGTTGTAGGCGCAGAAGCAAGTCACCTCCAACTAGAGAACGTCACATCTTATACCTTTTTACACACTGCAGTAAAATTAAACCTTATTCGCACACAACAGATGGAATAAGAAATTGGAAGACATTCAATGTGAAGATGCATACTACTCTTCCACAAGAAGGACTTTTGTTTTGTGTATTGTTCCATGTCTGTGCTATATAGCCAAATTGAATATTTTGCAGTGCAACTAAAAAACATTTCAAAACATGTCGCCTGCAGTTCTTACTCGCCCAGAAGCCCAGTTTCAGTAGGATGCTTGTGTAAAAGGAACGATTACTGATAAAGTCCTTGACAACGCACAATTGCCATAAATTTTTTGACCCTAACCCTTTTCATAGCATTCCAACTCAATTCACGGTAGATTAACACAAATGTACACCATTCAACATTTTTACTGGAACGTGAATTCTAATAAGTTTTCAATAGCATTAAAAAACTCTTTTCGCAGATTACTTTACAACTGCCAGAAATACTGGGAATTTATTCTGAATTATGCCAAGTAATCTGTTGAGGAACTGAAAATTACTCCAAACTCTCATCACTCTTTTTTGGTCTTTGTACTCTCTTACAGTATATATAATGCGTCCCTGATTTTATTGTGTACCTTCACAAAGTGATGCAATAAAACGTTTTTAATAGGATGGAAAATTAGGTCACATACACATTCAAGACCACAAGGATCGTGCCATTACCTATACTGTAAAATGATGAAGTAAATTAAAAATACAGATATTTAGGCACACAGGTTCGATCCAGTGAAATATTATCAAATTAGGTTTACCAAGAATACAATTAAATACAACCTGGTAACACAGCCAGCTGATCTTTTGAAACAAACATGAATATGGTCTGTGTGTGTCATTATCTGTGCCCTATATATCCTGATACATATCAATTTTTCATACCTTATCTGTGCAGTGCTTCTCAATGCTCCCCATGTAAGCATACATCTGCAACACAAGAAACCAACTCATTTACATTTTTAAGAATATATATATATATATATATTTCTCTGTAGTAAACAATAAATTCCTCCAGGTGGTCATAAACAGCCTGTAAATTTCCAGAGGAGGTTGTTTGTATTGTAAGCCAAGGGACACCTTGTGTTTGTTTTTTTACTGGGCCATTCATGCAGAGCCTGTGCACCATGACAGCAAAGGTGTTGAAGCCAGGAGGTTGTTAGGAATGGTAGCACACCCTAATGCATTCAGTCTGGCTCTGCCGAGGGCAGGAATTAGGAAGGAAATGGGCCATGGTTAATGCCTGTGTTTAGAGAGACAGTGATCTCTATGACCCCTGTCTCCTATTCCTCCTTACACCCCCCACAAACCTACTGTTGTCAAAGAGCTGACCTAAAGGACTTATCTGAGCTAACGGCCATTAGTTCATAGCATCCCACCTTACAGACGTGTAAACATTTACAGCTATGAAAAACAAGCTTCTTGTGGATAAATGATATAGGTCTTTTCTATGTCTTATATAAGAAAATGGACAAATACATACTGGACATATGACAAACACGGCTGAAAACCATTATAGTATTTCATTGATTATGTTTGTCAAGTCATTTTTCTCTATTATTCTATGTACTTTTCTAAAGGTAAATTTTATATGCTTTGTATACAGCTCACCATAGAGCATTTTGGTCAAGATATAACAGTAAACCAATCAGAGCTACCTGAGGCTTAGTTTATAAAAAAGACAGCTCATAAGCTCTGTGCATTATGGGAACGTGGGTCAAAGAAAATCATTCTGGGAAGACAGAGGAAACTGTCGTGAAACAGTTTAAACAGCGTGAATGTCAATTCGATCTCGCATTGTAAGATGTTACGCAGCTGATTTTCAGTAGTAAGTTCCAGCCAAAAGTCCAGTGAAATTTAACAGAGACGCCCAGAAAAGGCATTAATACAGAAGCTCAGCCACAATATTAAAAAAAATAATTTACGGTTTATAGCCTAATACAATTACATGGGCCTAATGCGATACACAATGATGAAGAAAGCACGTACGCCCGATACAGGAGATTAGGAAGCCGATCTTTGGCTTTACACGGCGGCTTAGCGTAAACCAAAAGAGGGGCGGTCGGAGGGCACATTACAGCACCACACTGTGTAAGCAGAATACACCCCCCGAGTGGTCCAGCGAAAGCGGGAGTGTCACTTACTGCAAACAGAAACGCCCCGGTACCTGACAAAAGGGACTTCCAAACAGCTGTACTGAAGCACATGTGCTCATCGTTATTATGGCCACTGAGTCCGACAGGAATTATAATTTGGGTAGTACGCTCAAAAATGCTACCATAATTTTATTATGACTTAATAAACATGACTATTTAAGGCATAAAAATGTCAATTACAGAGACCTAAGAATGATTAATCTTTTAGTTAAAAGCGTCAGGCAGAAGACGTACATAATTCTCTTTAGCTGTATAACAGATTTTTATTTTAGATATTGCTAACATGGTCATAAGTGTCTTATCACAGCGTTGCCAACTGAGCAGCTGCCTCAAGTCAAACTTTCAATTCGAGACTGCACACACATTTACTTGCATGTAACAGCTTTATTACCTAGCAAATAGACTGTATGGTTTGCAAACGACCCCGACGCTTTTGATGTAGTTAGGTTTAGGTTTATACTGTAATGTAATAGTTTGTATTTACCGTAAGATTTCCCGCGTGAGCGCGAGAGTCTGAAAGCGCGAGAGCCTGAGAGCCCCGATATCGCCCTTAACGTACACTACGTTTGATGTAAAACTAGCAAAACGACGTATTCATCGCATCCATCTTCACTCGACACTAATCTAGTAGAACAACTGAGTTCAAAACGAAGACATTTATCCATATTTTCCCCAGCTATGTACTCGTCTAGTATCGGCCGTTTAACGGCTATTTTTGGCGCTCGTCGCGCGCATTGGGTGACGTCCAAAAACACGTGGCCGCCCCCCAATATATAAGTTATCCAGTTAAGTCTGACAATACAGGCAGATCTACAGGCTGAGGGGACACTATGGATGCATGTATTTTAAGTGCTTAAGAGAAATACAGTATCTTTACTGGCTGTTGAATGGACTGGGATGTGTGGGAACAGTGTGTCTCTTGGCAGAACTTGGATATTTCTGCTCACTCATATCCATAGATGGCCTTCGCACTGGATATACCAAAACCTGCTACTTTTCTTCAGACATCATTTGGACATCCTACTCCCACTCCCAAGTTCTTGGAAGGAATTTAAATGTTTTAATTGCTGCAGATAAAAAAGAACAAGGAGTGTACTTAGGAGGTTCACTCCTTGACAGCCCTCCCTATCAAACCTGCAGCAGGGGCTCTCCCTTGTGCCTCCACTGAGTGCCTCTTAGCAACGGGTGTTGATGCTTGTTTGGCACTGTGTCTCCTGTTGGAAGGGTGGCCTTCCACAAGACGCCACATTTAGGTAATACGGGGCACACAGCGCTATCAGGGTCAAGGCTAATGGAGAGCTGAGAATGTTTCCCCCCCCAGAAATCACGAAAGGAGAGAGAATGTGTTTGTCTCAAGCAGTATCTGCTGTTTATTCATAGTCGGGCAATTCAAATGATGGTTTTTAAATCAGAAATCAGCATTCAAAAGATCCAGTTCTAATCCACACACAAATGATGATTTTATTTTATTTTAACAAGAGCATAAGGGAAACACAGGAACAAAAGTAACTCAGCTTGGTTCATGCCTCATTGCCATTTTGCTACTTCCTGGCCGTCACGTCCACCTGACCCTCCTGTCTCTTCCCCAACGTGGCCCTGATGAGCCACGCCTGTTCCTTGTTACCCCTCATTAGTCTTTGTATATAAGTACCTGTTTGTCTTGTCAGATCCAGTCCAATCATTTACATCACTCCTCCTGCCTGCCCGCACCCTTCCCCAAACTAGCCTTCTTGTTTTGACCCCTTGCTGTCTCGTTTGTTTCCCTGCTCTCGTTCTGTTAGTAAAACCCATTTTTGCCTAACGCCCACCTTTGAGTCCTTCATCCCGCATGCCATGACACATTTCAGAAGACAATAACATCCCCAGGAACCCCCCACCCACACACACACACACACACACACACACACATACGTCTTTCACTCTCTTCTTCAAACAGTTGCCTTAATAGCCCACGCTGAAGAGTAACCAGTACAGGCAAGCTTTGGTATTCTCCAGTCACAAAACAAAAGTGATTTCTTTTCACAATGAAGTGCACAGCGACTCTTACCATGGCCTTCTGTCCCTGAGTTGCACCTGTGCTTCTTAACCAGACAAGCGAAGACCCCCACCCTTCGGGTCCTTTCCACACCTCAAGAAGATGAGTGACCTGGACAGACCAAAAACGGGTGGGTGTAGAATGAGGTATTTATTCAGTAAAAGAGTTTGTCCAGGGATTCTGTGACTTGTTTACTTTCTTACAGAATCTCACGCAACAAGAATGAAAGGAAAAGAGTGGTGGTGGGGGGGGGAGTAGAGACAGATCTGGACACCTGGGAACTCCAGTTGGAATTTCAGTTGTTTCCAGATTCCTAACAGCCTTAAGTTCTGGGTGTTGGTGGGGGGGTGCTCTTCAGGACCCTTGATGTAGACATTGACTTTGAATTTGAATGGACTATATTCATGTCAGCAATGGGCTTCTCTGTCTATGATTAAACAGACGAGAAACATACATACACACGCAAAGTCTCTGCCTATTCTCTTCCTTTCGAATGTTTGTTCAAAGTTACTAAAAAGCAAAAGGTGTGACAGCATGTGAAAAAAAAGCCATGCCAAGCAATATTGCAATTTGTCTTTGTGTAGATATGCCAGCACTCTGTTAGATGTTAATATATCAGTTTCATTGGTGCAAGACAATTTACTGTACTTTCAGGACTGAAGACCATCAGTAATGTTGTAAAACTATAAACAACAGGATTTATTGGGGTAAGTGGTCCTTTCACTGCAAACCTGCCATGAGTTTCTTGTATTAGATAAGTGGTATGAAGTGTTTGGTTTCACATACATCTCCTGAGCCAGCTGCACCCCATCACTACCCAGCTCTGTCCCCCTGAGGGCTCTCAACACCTTCCTTCCCTCATTTTTGCGTTCCACAAACGTGAAACACTGTGCGAACTTCACATGCCTCTGGCACTGATGACAAGAACTTGAGCTCAAGCGGAATCTTCCAAGGATGAATTGGTGAGCCGTAAAAAGGCTTGTGCTCCATTCACTGCTGGGGCTGAAATTCCATGGGCCGTGAGCAATTGGCGTAAAATGTAAATAAATGTGTGATGGCATAAGATGACTCCTGACAGAGGATGTATTTATAATACCACAGATCATTTTTTATTTGATACAGTTTAATGTACCCTTCAGGCAACTGTTGTGTATGACGTCAGAATGTATTTTCCCCCAAATAGCTTTTTCTTTAAGATAGAACATGAGGAATGCACTAAGAAAAATGTCTCTCCTAGCCTATTCTTGCCTGACTTGCCCATGAATCTCAGAATCTTGGGCAAGAAAATTAGCTTTTCTCCACAAGCCTTTCAACAGGGGAACTGAAAACAATGTACTGTGAGTCTGGTTCAGTTGGCTCCTGACACAGGCTGGCTTCACTCCTTAGTGGGAGGACATGGTCAGCACTCCGGTGGGTCAAAAAGTCCAGAGCCAGAGAAATCCTCCAGGACTTGTATAAAGGCTTCTGTGTAGAATGCACGCCATCAGTGGTCGCATACCCTACGTGATAGCCTGGCCCCCACCTTCCCAGAAATGTAATTACAGGTATTGGTTTAGGCTTTGGCGCGGGGTTGGGTTTTTCCAGACCTCTTCTCTTGGGACCCCCAAAAAGCCACATTATTGTTCCCTCCAAGCTCCCAACCAATTGGAAAAACTGAATACCAGGTACAGATGTTTTGGGAGCCAGCAGAGATAAGCAAAATGTGGACTGTCTGGGGGTCCCCCGAGGACTGGGTTGGGAAGCACTGGTTTGGGGTTTGGTGGCTATGCCGTACCAAATGGAGTAGATTCTACGCAGAAGTATATATCAGCCTTAATTGTTGCCTGCTGGGTCTGCCACCAGGAAGAGGGGGTGGAGTAGGGGACTCAGCCGGGAGTCTGTCATTGTTATACCATAAGTAAGCCTAGACGAGCACCATGACAGCTACGGATGTTTTGACTCCTGGAATTTGGATGTTCCCAGCACTAGTATAAGGAGCTGCTGTTCTTAGGTCCTCTGGGTTACACCACTGCTCAGGCGGGGTTACATTCTTCAGCTACCACCGTGGCACTACCTCCACAGGTGCATGCCAAAAGTCTCTGACCTAGGGCCACTGTCACCAAAACACAGAATGGCTTTCTGGCACTGCATCGGTACCCTTGTTAGTCAGTGCACATTTATTTCATCCTTTTTTTTAATTTGTTTACATGTTAGCAAGCAACACAATCTAAGGCAATATTAACATCCCTTGTAATCTGGTGGATTTTAATGTGATCGGTGGCAACCGAACATATTCCAGATAAAACGTAAAAGAGTAAATGATTTGTCTTGTGATCGACAGATATGATGTTGTCTTTCGTGCTTTTTTTATCAGGTTTCTTTGTGCAGTTCATGGTTCTCTGTGAAGCCATGAGGCTCATGGGGCCTGATCGCCACGCAGAGGACACCATGATAAAGCACTCACATGAGGGTGAGGCTTAGCCTGCCACATTGAAAGCAGGGCCGGTCATTTCCAAAGAAGGCAGATCTTGCAGCTTTTTTTTTTTTTTTTAAAAAAGCCAAGATTAGCCTGCTGATGGCAAGGGGGGCTCCTGCATTTTGTTAAGGCTACCTTTTCCTGCAAAGCTTACCATGATAAGTGAGAACGGACACTAATGTGGTGGGGAGCGCACTCTGTCATGGATTATTTAGACAGGGAGATTCTGGAAGGTTCTCTCCCGTCACCATAAAGCAGACAGTGGGATTCTGCAGGCAGCCTCGCGGCCAGATCTGCACTCCCCCTGCCAGCGTCTGGCCCTAATGTACACAGTGGAGCAGGGCGCCGGGCTGTCTCCCTCCGTGAGACCTGAACAGGCAGCCATGCATGATTGAGGGCCCAGTAAAGACAGGGAAAGCTGGAGTCCTAAAAACAGCAAAGATCCATCAGACTGCGGTGTTAAAGCTCCTATCAACAATGGCAGATTCTGCATGCAATTAAGCAGCCCATGTCCCTACAGTTGTATTTACATTACAGTTATTGCCTCTAAAGGTCCCAAAAATACATCACATCTCCTGCTGCTAATGGCGTAGCCTTAGCATTGATTGACCAGCTTCCTCTCTGTGCTGCCCCATGGATGGCCAGCAGCCCTGCTGTAAATGCCTCCCATGTCTGTCTGCTCTCTCCAAGGCCACCCAGTCTGCCTTATTTGCAGTCCTCCAAAGAGCCGTCATTCGCGAGCGGGTTTCTCCCGGCTCAGAGTTTAGGTAGACAAAATCATGCAGTAAAGCAAACAAACACAGGGGCTATAACCCCGTGGCAAGCGGCCTTTTGTCTGGTGTGAGCAGGCCCACAGGTGCGTGCCGAGGGATGCCGCCCTCCTTTCAGGCCCCGATTGTTTTACAGGTCCCTGTTCCTTTGGGGGTGAGAACAGGGAGCCTGACAGGCATTTGTCAGGAGAAAGGGCTCGAAGAGGAGCAACGAGCGAAAGGGAGGTAACGAAAACAAACGCGCCGCAGAAGAAAGGAGATCTGCATGGCAGCCCGGGGTGAATATGACAGCCTCCACTCCACCTGCAGGCCCACCGCTCACCCATGTCAAAACTATGTGTCACCTCCCTCAATACAAATAAAACTATGTAGCCTAAGAAGAATGCAGAAATAAACGGGAAGGCGAAGCCCATTCCTGGCATCCCTGACCTGTCCTTGATTCCCCGTCTCAATACAACAAAAAGATACTAAATATTTCCCCACAAGCATAAGGATAAAATAAAAAATGAAGCCCCTTTAGAATAGGTTGCCAGAGACAGACATGTGACTGAGATGTGGCTGTGTCTTAGAGGCACGGTGCAGGATGGTGAAGGATAATAGCTGACCAAGAGGGCACAATCTCCCACTGAAGATAATAATTAAAGTCCTGTGTGAGGGAGAGTGCTCAGGGCTGGTACCCACATCATAGGAAGCTCCGCTACAAAGGGGCCATTCTGACCTTCTTTCAGCCAAGCACCATCCATCCAGCTTAAAAATACTCAACAGAAGTATTATTACTTTTGCAGAAGTTTGAAAAACAATCCAGGATTTTCTGTAGGCACACAAAGAGCATTTTTTTTTCTTTTTAAAGCATTTATAATCTATTTTATGCAGAGCTGTGGCATATCAACAGGCTGAAGGAGCAGCACGCTCTCTATACAGGTGTCCCTTATTATGGGGACAATAAGAAGGGAATGTATAATGTGCAGTTTCTGCTGAGAAATGCATCGTCCCGGATGCCACTGGCATGCTGGCTCAGGCTCTCCACACCATTAGAGCTGTGGTCCGTTAGAGCCATGAATGTCCATTTCTCTACCGTAATCCTCTGCTTTTGGGAGCCCGTCCAGTCGCAGCCCTGCACACTCAGTGGCCTGCTACTCACCAGACATGTCACCCATTCAGCATCTTCGGGATGCTCTGGATCGGCGCATGCTACGGCTACCTTTGAGCCACGCATTGCACCACCTAGCTGGATCGCTAACTGAATGCAAGCCCAGGGATGATGAGGTGGAGAGAGCTTCAAACTAGCCTCAGAGTGCCTGAGCGCCCTCTAGTGGACCTGGAAGTAAAGGCTTATATAGTGCAACCCTTCAGCCCATCAGCGGTCACACTCCCCTCAGCAGATCGCCCCCCAGCTCTTGAACCGTAATAACATTCACAACGCTTTGCTCCTTCACTGCAACCATCAGCTCTCCTAAAAACAGAGCACGCAAGGGCAGAGACTGTTTGCCCAAGCGTGTGGCGTCGGGGGTAAGGGGGTGTCGGGAGCCTACACCTGGGACAAGAGAAATACGCAGAGAGCTTCACATGCACTGTCACAACAGGATGACTCATTAGCACTGTTTGGACAGGTGTTTGGCTAACAGGGCGTGTGTATGACAGAGGGCAGGAGCGTGACAGCACACCTTGCTCCACAAACCCGCTCTGCCACTCGCTTTCTCCCCGCTTTGTTCACGGTATATATCGCATTTTTGTTGTTATTGTTGCTTGGAGTGTTTAAAAGCATGATTAAGGAGACACATTCCGGGTAGTCCTCAAACAGTCGTTTCATCACGAAGCTCATTTAAACCTGATATACAGGTCAAATTGCCCATCGTCAAACTGGAAGACGAAAGCTACATGGTATCTATGGGAAACCAGCAGGGTCGGTCAGAAGCCTCGCCCGGGACAGACGCAAACCGAGCAGCTTTAGTGCGTGGGATGAAGGAGGGACTGGGGGAAAATGCCCGAAGAAACCGTTTTTCACCAACAGTAAACACGATACGCAAGCAGAACAAATATGAAGGGCAAAAGAGGTTACGGCACCATCTGCAGGCATCACATGCACTATCAAAGCAAGGGTCCATTCAGCATTCCTCTACATCTGCAAAGCAATCCATGTACACATCCTGCTATGTTCCAGTTAGAGGAATTCAACAGTCTTCCAAAGTCTTATCCTGGATGGGATCGTCATAGGGTACACACACACAGACTCACCGGCAATAGATAAGTCTGAAATGCCGATCAACATCACATCTCTGGAAAGTGGGATGGAATTCCGTGCAACACAAGAACATATAAACTCCATACACACAGAGAGGCGCGACTGGGACCCACAAACCCCAGGGGTGCGAGGCACCAGTGCGAATACAAAAACCACAGGGAGACTTTCACAGCTTGGTCAAGCAGCTTTGGGAAGCCTGTGACTGACAAGTTTATTGACAGCAGACAAACGGTACAGAGCGGCCAGGTATCGCCTCAGGTCCGTTAATGAAGAAGTGACTGCATTATCAGAGCAGCAGGCACACAAATGCATCATTTACATCTGTGTGCAGTCACAAAAGAAAGATGTGCCAACAGGGCAATCAGGTAACAATGAGCTAGTGTTGAAATTACAACCCAGGATGGGAAACATGACAGTCTTTACCTGAGGGTAGTAACTCTGGGAAATGCCGTATACAATTCAAAATGGTAATGTGTATAACTTCCAGTTTAAACTTGAGACCGACCTTGGGAGACAAGCCATGAAAACATCACTTCGTACTGGCTGATACCGTTAAACCAGAAAATAAAACCAGGCCAATGAAGTGGTAAAAACTCAAATGGTCATCTGCACACAACAGTTTCAGTATGTAGAGGTATGGAATTCCAAGAAAAAGTAACAGATTAATACTTGAACACAAAATTACTTGGCGCAGCCCCTGAGTCACACAGAGCATGCGTAGAAGACAATGCTGGCAGGCATGGCCAGACAGATCGCAGACATGTTGGAGGGTAAAATGGTACAAGTTAGGGCATCATAATCAGGTGACTTCACTGCCACCTCATGGGCAGGTGACACATGGATATAGTCGGATGAAAAAACAATCCACATTTCTTTATTACAAAATTCTTCACCAGCACTATGGCTTCCGGCTTAATTCCCGTCAAGGCCAATTACTTCCAACGTAACGTTCATGTTATGTAAAAGGGTTGAGTTTATTAGGAAAAATACAACAGCATTTTTGTTGCCTGCGCCAAGCAATCCTGGCTTCTGAAAGCATGGACAGAAATGACCTGACATGCATGTACTTGTAAGACACTACACAGTCACATAGCATATTCGGTCTTTCAGGCCCATAAACTCACTGACTGCAGTCTGACTTCTCAGTTGGGCTAAGAAAAGGACCCTGGAGAATGCAGCGCTTTTCTTTTTTTTGTACATTCGTTAAAATAACTTTGGAGCTCAAAACCTTAAGTGCAATCTTTTGACAATGGCTCAAATGACCACTATTCTGTAACTGGATGTAATAAACCACAGGTTTGTTTAAGCATGTGAGGGAGCCTTTTCACGCCAGCGGTTTGAGCGGGAAGGTGGGAGGGGGTTGGGGGTTCTGTGCGTTTGTTAGCCGCCGTTCAGTCCGAGCCGCTCGCTACTTGTCGCCCTCGCGCTCCCGCTTCCTCTTCTCGTGCTGGTGCTTGGTTATGACGTATTTGAAGAATTCGTAGACCGACCAGCTGATGGCTGTGGAGGGCATCTGATAGATGACGCGAGCCTGCACGCCCTTGAAGTAGGCAGGCAGGCCGCCCAGCCTGTACACCGTCCGGAAGGCATTGGCCAGGCCTGAGATACGTCCGCCAGAGTCGAGCGTGTGGAGTGCCAGGGTCTCCTGGGTGTTCAGGAGCGTCTTGCAAACGTCCAGTGGGGTGGTGGCTGCAGCCGCCAGGGCCCCTGCCAGCGCTCCCGACACCACGTGAGAGGGGGGGTTGTACTGTCTGTGGGGGTTGAGTAACTCCTGGAGGTACTCATAGGCCATGAAGTGCAGGGCCTGGAAGGGCACGTTCATGGTTAGCTGGGTGGTGTAGCTGCGGTAGAAGGCCCCCACGCCCTCCTTCTGCCACACTGCCCGCATACAGTCTAAAACGCTGCGGTATGGAGAGTTGTACATCTGCATCCTCTGCTTCACCACTAGGGGGCACATTACATAGAAGAAAAGGCCGGGAGGGGTTTCCGTTAAAGCCAAGGGTGCCAGAAAGGAAGGGGGCAAAGACAAGAAAGCAAGGATTAGAAACCAAAACATTCAGTCCTAAAAGCAGATACATACCTCACTAAAGGTACTTAGAAATATATCGAGCAGCCATCTGCTACAAACATACAGTACTGAGCATGTATCTTGTGAAGTCAAAGATGGCTCATTATGTGGGTAAGTAAGTGTACATTTGCTCAGAAAAACATCTTTACATTAGAAATTAACAGTAACAAAAAAATGAACCGGAATTTCTTCTGTTCTCAAAATAAACATTACTGAAACTTTACAGACATTTTGTTGGGTAGCTAGATGGTTCCCAAGCCTCTCCCCAGGGGCACCCCAGCCATACCATGCATTTGTTACACTTCACCACCAGCTCTCTTAATTCACTAAATTATTTAAATAACTCAATTAAGTACAGAATAGCCAAACAAGGTGAGGTAGCGGGGTCAAAAAAATGAAACGTATGTGGGTGTATTGGACGGTCGCTGCAAATACTGGGGTGACTTTAAGAGAGGTTTTGGTATGGCTAAGCTTATACTTCGCTAGGCAAAATATTATCGTTTTATACCAAAAGGAAGATCACTTGAACATCATTTTATCTGATTGCTTAAGACTCTTGCATAGTTCTGCACAAGAGGCTGGCTGATCTCCACTGAAGCATGCAGGTCGCAGGAGTGCAGTGGGCCTCACCTTCAGCTGGGTTCATGGCTGCGTCGTGAAGCAATGTGGCCACACATCCGGCTGCCCCTGCAAGATAAAGCCTGGCAGGTGAGGGGACGTGACTGCGGGGATGAGACTGAGCAGCCGTGGGCAGGGAACAGATGCCGGCTCAAGCCGGAAGAGCAGAAGAATTGAGCTGCTCCCATCTACGTGTCTTGGGAGTGGAGGACAGGGCTGCACTTCCTCTCCTCTCCAGTACAATTCCTCTCCAGCCTCACTTCCTGATACCGGTGATTTCATAACTCCTAACTACTTCCTATGTCTGTTCACTTGACTGCTGCCTTTCCTCAAGTACTAAAACATATATTATCATATATTAATCTTATCGATCTCAAACGGGGATGAAATCTGGGTACGCCCCAAACAACCACAAAAAATGCAGCAAAACATTGTTACAAGGTAGTGAAGAAGAACAAAATGTTCTGATTGAGCTCAGCGCCCCCTGGTGGAGAACTCAAGTAGGCAGTCATTCCAGTTCCTGGCCAGCGAGTTTTCATCTAGAGAACATGCCATACACTACTTACCCAGCCTTCCCCAGACCTGGAATGAGGGGAGAGAGAAAGAAAAAGCAAAAGGAACACGAAGCATAAATGTCACTTTCATCAACAATGATGCCACTACTGTGCACAGCCCAACGCCTCACAGCTTGGGATAACATTATGAACACTACTATGAAAATTGGAATTCATAAAGAGCAATTCAGTAGCACTGACCATTAGAGACATAAAAAAAAACCCTGCACTAAACTGGTTGGTGACGATCTTTCACCCTGATTATGTGACCGGAGTAATGATGGCTCCCTGAACTGAGAAAGATCAGTGGCTACATGGGTAAAAAAAGCATTTCTGACTGCAGCTGGCCTCTCAGACATCACTCATTCCTCGCTGCTACAGACATCTCCTCCCCCCCCCACCATCATCCGGCCAACGCCAAGGGGATCACAGCACTGAAAGTAGTTCAAATATTTGTGGAAGACAAAGGTCACGGTAATGGCCAAAAGCTGACCGGACACTCCTCTGCAGTTAGGGAACTCAAAAAAGGAAGAGGAGCTCAGCACGTCGCACAGCTATCCTCGAACCCTTGCTGAAAAGAGCAGTTCCAAACAGCTAAGCCACTCTCTCAGCCCATCATCCACAGTTCTTTGGGACATACGAGTGCTGGGCGCCACTCAGTCACACAGTTGGGCTGTGGCATTCTTGGAGTTCTGCTTAATCGGCAGGAAACCGCGTCAGCAAGCGGCATTCCACTGGGAGGGCGGGGCCATCCGGGGCATCACACAGGAAGCCCAGCACAGAGTGAGGACAGTCTGCATGGAAATGGGCTTCCCACAGGCAAGCTTCAGCATTTCTGAAGCAATGCAACCAAACTAGGGACTACACTTCCTGCATCTTTCTACCATGTGGCCCTTCTCCTTCAGGGACCACATTATCAGTGAGACCCGAAGCCACCCAGTGCAAACATCAGCTCACTCACAGCAGATTCATTTAATCTCCAGTGAACTGTCATGACCCATAGAGCCGCCTGCGAGCCCCATTCTTCCCGGGACGTGAGTGTCTAACAATCTGCGTGCATGTTAGGGCCGCTGCGGAAAGGGAACCGGTACCGTTAGCCAAATGGCTGTTTGCTCCAGGGTGGATGACATCACTCAATGTTTTCTTCAGCTTCTCGTAGCAGGCGAAGTATAGTGCGTGGGCGGGGCCGGCCCCTACCGCCGTGATGTTCAGGCCCCTCATGGGCCTCCAGACTCCCTCCGTCCTGACGATACGCCACAGGGCATCCATCACATTGCGGTAGCGAGCGGCGGGGTCCGGCTGAAGGCTCTGCATCCGGGTCTGGAGTACAAGGGGGATCAGGTGAGTGCGGTCATCAGTCCTCAGTAGATGCTGCAGATTCCAGGCCTTGGTCAGTCTTGAATTTAATAAAATCGCTAGGTCACCTTCTACAGGAGCCACAGGTGTCAAATTAGCAGAACAGCAGCAGACAAGGAAACTAAGGCACTAAGTTTGCATGAAGCCTCTGGTATTTGCACTGATCAGCCAGAGATTCTCCTTATCAGGCAGCTACAAAAATGAACTATAAAAGCATGTTTATGCATGTGCAAGTTCTGCAAGACAGGGCAGACGAGAGACGCCAAGGGGTATCAGTATGAGATGCATAACCATACACTGCTCACTTTCAAACAAGCTGACAGAGACTGAGACAGACTGAGCCCAACCACTATGAACAGCTACACTGTTCAAGCAAGTTAAAGTTTGCGCCAGGCCTAGGGCTGGGGCCACTTACTTGTTTATCTGCAATAATCGACAACGTCTGTAAAATTTTTAAGTAACGATTATTTTCTGTAAGTCAAAACCATAAGTCCTATGCAGTAACCTGTTATCTGAAAGCTTCCGTCCCGATTTAATCTAACAAATACGGCAAACTGTAAGCTCTGGCAGAAGTGAGCAAACATGCTGGCTACAGAATGCCGTCTGAAACATGGCAGTATTTTGATCATTTTTTTTCTCTACTCTACAGACTTATTTGCAAGCAGCGTCACAAAAGATTTCCCCATTCAGGAAATGCAGCATCCTTCTGTTCTTGCAAGCAAAGCAGAACAGACAATGCCAGGGACACAACAGCTCTTTATTTTGGGGATTAAATGTTGACCCACATCCAGCTAATGACTTCACAGTCAAGAATGTTCATGTTGCGTTTAACGACTTGCCTGTAAACATCGTAGAGAGAGAGAGAGAATCTAAATAAATTAATCACAGAATTAGCCTCAGGCCATCAGCCTCTACCCAAAAGACATGTAAAAACGCTGAGTGAAATATGTGACTGGCAAACAAGATCTAGATGTGCTTAAATATTGAATTGTACAAAGGATCTATGGCATTAAATAATACATTTTTCATTTACTTATAAGATGCTCTTATCCAAAGTGACAATTACGAAAGAAGGGTGTAGACAACCCTGGAGCAAAAGCTGTGAAGGGCCTTTCTCAAAAACCATATGGTGCAACCACTCTGATGGCCATGGGATTTGAACTGGTGACCTTCTGATCATGTGTACAGCATCCCAACCAGCAGAGCCACAGACTACCCCTGACAACCCATCAACATAAATACATAACGTAGGGATCGATAATTATCGATTTATTTTTCTAAACTCTAGCAAGGCCCATGTGGCAAACAGTGCAAGAGTGGGAATCCTGAACTAAGAAGCCAGTCACTACTGACTCCCTGGTAAGCATGGTAATTTACCAAAGTAGGGAGACGCACAACAAAAGATCAGCAGCCTTATTTCCTCTGAGCTGATCTTTAGCACAACTTCTGCCATTTCCACGGTTCACCTTAAGCACACAAGTGCTGGCTCGGGGACCAGGGGGTCCGCAGAGAGAGCGGCAGCTGCGAGAGACGTGGGAAAGCGGCCTTGCGTCACGATCTTTTCAGGCTGTCGGACACAGCTGAATGTACTCACTACTCTCATATCTCCTCTCAGAGAGCAGGAACACCCTTACAAACTGGCCCGGTGCCCGAAGGAGAATGGGGAAGTGACTTTCAGCTAACCAGGCAACACCTCACGTTAGCTTAAAAAAAAAGAAAAACGTTACAAATAATTATAAACGGACATGCGAACCCGCGAACGTGTCTGCCATTCGGAAGTCCCAGCTACAGACAATTTAACACCAAAATAATTACAATATGCCTACATCTCCCAGGCTATTCACCTCGTAATCCCTGGAAGCTGTAGACGCCGTTTACTGTAAACACCGCACACGTTTCCCTAGTCTGAGCACCTCCAGGGTGTAATTATGGGGCTTTCTGCCTATGATCATGCGGCATTTTAAAGGCCAAGGTAAGAGGCACTAATGTGGCACTAAGGGGAGAGTGCCTGGAGTGTGGCACAAGCGCACCAATCCGGCCCAGTATAAACATGGCTACAAGGTAGGGCGCCGGGTCTCATTATGAGCCTTCCGGCCGGACGGCAGCGATGGCCACGCCGGGGTCGCCGGCCCGCGAACTGCGCGCAGCCTGCCCGGGTCCCGCTAGGCCTCGCCAGGTAGGACTCACCCCGACATCCGCCGCATTAACGGCGCGTGGTCACCTTGGCCGATTCCGGAAGTTGCCCGAGTTGGCTAGTTAGCGGCATCGTTACAGTTAGAAGTTAAAATAAAGTAGAAGCGCCGTAAAGTGCCTCACGTGAGAGGGGCGTGCGGAATAGCCACGATAGCGGGTTAGCGGCCGGGACACGCCGGGGGCCGACTGACCGGAGCCGAGGGGAGCGGCGAATAGCCTGAAATAGCGAGCGATCGTGGTGTGACGTCCGGGGACCTGCTGGGAACGTTAATGCAAACTGTATGCTGGTAGTTTGAACACATATTGGCGTGACGAGGCGGTCTGCCGGGGAAAGGTCGCCGCCCCGCACCCCTGACAGCCCGCTACACACTTGTTGGCCACGTTAGCTTCTTAGCATGTGGCTCGACCTTGTCAAAGCTGCCGGCTTCTTCTCAGCCGCCGGCAACCTGCGTGCAAACGTAACGCACCTCATAACGCGGAGCGGAGCGTCTCGGTCCGCAAGCGGCGTTTTACCTTGACGCAGTCGATGGGAAACATCAGGCAGTGCTCCATGATCCCCGCGACGGCCCCGGCCAGCATGTGCGTGCTGGTGGACGCGCCCTGCGGCAGACCCTCGTAGTCCGGCTCGCTGTTTTCGGGGACCTCCGCAAAGCCGTGCAACTGGACAGTCTGCAGCTCGGACTCGCCGCCGATCCGAGGGGCCAGGCTCCCCACGATCCCGTCAGAAACTCCCCAAATCCTGCCGCCCAGCCATCGGATCTCTGCTCCAGCCGAAGCTCCCACGACCCCTCCTTCTCCGCCGGGGGCCTCCGCTGACATCCGCCTTCTATTTAAAAAACCATCTGCTTCCATTGAAACCAGATTAAAAACCCGATTTCACTTTTTACCCGGTTTATGCTCTTAGTAGTATGTCGATGTCATCAAATCCACCCCGAGCACGCAGCAGCAGCCTCCCGCCTCCTGAACATGCAGGAGGGTGAAGCCCACTGCATGAGGCAGGCCGAACAGGCCCCGGTCGAAAGATGTCCCGCCTACAAAGCGATTCTCGCCCCGCAATTGGTTCTTTAGCTGTTGCGTAAGGACGGAAGTCTCTATTCCTGTCGTTTTCGTCTGTCACTCAAATGTACAATGGCCAATAGCGACAACACTTATTGAGGAGAATGAAATATATAAGCGCATGACAGCGAAATATTAAGTTACTGCAAAGGTATATTTCATCCGTTGTAGTTTGTAGCTCTAGCACGAATGTATTAACCTTGGATTTAAACTTCTAAATCAACTTTCTTCTTGTTCCCAAGAAAAAGCGGGAATGTGTTGCAAATAGCGATTTCTGATTGGGCCCCGGTTTACTTGGCAAACGCCCTCGGCGTTTACAGGATTCCCGAGTAGCGGTTTCCTGCTGAACTTCTAACAGGAAGCTTGGGACAAACTCCAGCGTCGGTCAAGGGCAAGATCGGGCCAATGGGAAAAATCCCGCACTGAAAAATGTCATATATGTAGATTTGTATCTGTTTCTCTAAATGAAAATGTGCAAACTACTGTAATAAACAAAATAATGTCAGTATCTATATTCAAATAAAACGACAGAACGTAATTTGAAAGTTTAATGATCATAGAGTGAAATATTAACTATTTTAGAATTTTTGAATTCTGTATTTTAAAAAGTATTAGAATGAGGCATATTTCACTGGGATAAAAAGGGTGCTCCTCTGGTATACTCCCCATCAATCCAATTATTTACACTGTATGCCCTGCCTTAGTGCAGTGGCAATGTGTGATGCAGTAAAACTTAAACCCTTTTTTGTTGCAAAGAAAAAAGGACACTGATATGTCAGGTAAAAGCTCGGCAGATGACATGGGTCAAACTGTAATGAGAGTTTGGCCTGCATTTGGTGTTTCTGAGTTCTTGGCATAGAGGTGTACACATGTTCTGTTTGCTTATGTCTTACGTATTATGCATTACTGTTAAATTTTAACATTTTTAAATTTAACAGTATTAAATTACTGTTAAATTGATTTTGCAGTAACTTAATGCAGCTGGATGGTACTCCCGTTGCTTACATGCTTACTGGTTGATTACTATTAAGTAAAGAAAATGGCAGCCTTGAAGATAATGAATGAAACATTCTTGGTGCTCTTCTGATTAATTTCAATTCCCCTTTCTTAAAACCATTTTTTTTCTGTGAAACTGCATAGAACATTGTGTATGGTAGGATGAAGGAGCAGACAATCAGCAAACAAAACGGTCCTTAATGAAAAAGGACAACACAAATAAACAGCAAATAAACAGAATCATTAGGGATCCAAACAGGTAAACAGAGAGGGGCAAAACACAGGCAACAGGAGGGTACAACATTAATGACATATCAGCGGAATATGGGACTGGGAAGGACTTAAATACAAGACTAACGAGGAAGTGAACAGGAGGCAGCTGGGAATGCTAAACAAGAGGGCAGGAACAGGAGGCAGCTGGGAGTGCTTAACAAGAGGGCAGGAACAAGACGCAGCTGGGTGTGCTTAACAAGAGAGCAGGGACAGGAGGCAGCTGGGAGTGCTTAACAAGAGGGCACGAACAGGACACATCTGGGAGTGCTTAACAAGAGGGCAAGAACAGGAGGCAGCTGGGAGTGCTTAACAAGAGGAGAACAAAGGAAGAACATAAGATTTACAAATGAGAGGAGGCCATTAGGCCCATCAAGCTTGCTTGGGGAGAACTCAACTAATAGGTCAGAGATTTTTAAGTCGTGTCTAGCTCTGCTTTAAAGGAACCCAAGGATTTGGCTTGCACTACGCCATGGGTGTCAAACTCCAGTCCATGCACTACACTATCAGGAAGACTATTCCATATTCTAACTACATGCTGTGTAAAGAAGTTTTTTCTCAACTCCAGTTTGAAATGTTCTCCCACTAATTTCCAACTATGGCCACGAGTT
>JAODKL010000062.1:12497517-12509451 GCA_026780765.1 Petrocephalus schoutedeni | reverse complement strand
CAGTCACTAATTTCATCAAGATCCTGCTGTAGCCTCTGTGCTCCTGTTACAGTATCCGCTACACCACCCACCTTGGTCTGCAAATTTGACCAACTTACTGTATATATTGGTGTCAATATCGTTTATATAAACTAGGAATAATAGTGACCCCAAAATTTAACCCTGTGGTACCCCACTATGAACGCAGGCCCACTGATAATTACTCGCTGCTTCCGATCTGTTAACCAGTTATCAGTCCAGGTTGCTACAGTTCCTAAAATCCCTGTTGCTTTGAGCTTAAGTAGGAGCCTCTTGTGGGGAACAAAAGCCTTTTGGAAAATCTAAGTAGATGACATCATAGGCCTTCTTATCATCAACTTCCCGAGTAGCTTCCTCAAAAAAATCCAGCAGATTTGTTAAGCAGAATCTACCTCTCCTTAATCCATGCTGGCTATCACTCAAAATGTTAGAGTCCAAGTAATCTACCATTTTCTCTTTGATTATAGGCTCCATAACTTTACCAGTTATGCAAGTTAAACTAATTGGCCTACAGTTTGATGGATTACTTCTATCCCCTTTTTTGAATATGGGTGTTATGTTGGCATGCTTCCAATCAGAAGGTACCACACCAGCTGATAAGGATTTTTGGAAAAGCAAAATTAGAGGTCGACAAATGATATCCCTCATCTCCTTTAAAACTATAGGTAAAATGCCAACAGGCAGGAGGCACCTGGGAGTGATTAACAAGAGGGGAGGAACAGGAGGCAGCTGGGAGTGCTTAACAAGAGGGCAGGAACAGGAGGCAGCTGGGAGTGCTTTACAAGAGGGCAGGAACAGGAGGCTTGGGGAATAAGGGTAATGACTCACTGTGCTTTATGATTAGTCATGTGGAAGTTATTACAGCTATTAAGCACTCTGGCATATTGCTTAATTTGGGGATCTTGCTGAGTAAATGCTATGAGTTGGTGAGTGATGAGGTTTGCAACCATGGCTCTAGAGTGGAAAATTTGTAATACACACCAAAACTGGACTGGCCATCTGACATATCCTGGGGTAGTGGTGGTGTGTCAACAGTGACAATTAATCACCTTTTACTTTATCAGGTATTTTCCCAATGGGTCAACAAGTTTTTGGGATGGCAACATTTATTGTGGCCCCATTTGCTCGACAAAATTAATCTTTGGGGACCTCAAAGTCGAGGCCCTATTTTAAATCCGAGTCCTGCTCTGGTGCACACTGTCCACTCATCTTCTAATCGCTTAGCCTGGTCAGGGCCACGGGGAACACAGAATACGCGCCGTTGTAATAGTGACTCCGTTTCTACGTATATGGATTCTTGGCGCCATCTCGTGGACAGCATGTGAAGACACAGAGGGATTCATTTCGATATAATGGTTACTCTGGCAATAACTACCTCATCAATTAGCATTATCCACATGTCCATTACTGAACCTCTCTGGCATTAGCAGGAAATTAGCTAATTTACCCTTAAGAAGCTAATCATGTTTAATTCAGGCCAGTCTTCAGATAATGTGATTTGTGTCCCTTACACCAGTAAGAGCTGATCAGGAGGCCGGTGTTAAATTTCTGCAGACAGAAGCAATGAAGTGTTAAGTTCTGCTTACAAGAACAAAATTGTATTGCCCTGATTGAATTAGACTTGACTGTGTGTTGTGAGAATGAGCTTCCTTGAGGAGATGCGAGCAGGCACTTGGGAAGTGATATTAGACTTTCTTGACCTCATACCTTTTAACACTTCCACAGAGAGGTGCTGCAAGCGGCTAACGGGAAACCCAAGAGCAGGCGTGGGGGAAGCTTCTTTCCTGACCCTTGGGAGGCCTGATTCAGTCGAAATGTGACGAGTTGGGTTTCACAGCATAAGCAAAATGAGGTCATGTCATCCTGTCTGTGCTATCATGGAAAATCTTAATCTTGAAACACAAGGAAATGCATAACCTGGTTCACCATCCAATGCACGTTTTGTACCTCTAACCACACACATTGTTGCGTACAATATTCATTTTCTGTCACAACTGTTTTTATAATTGATCTTTTTATGACTGATTGATTCAGTGATGCTTGGCTTGCAGAGCTGAAAAGTCACCTTCACAGAAGATGGTAAGATCCTAAGTTCCTTACACACCTCATACCTTTTAACACTTCCACAGAGGCACATTTACCTACAGCCAAGGGTACAGTTGGCAGACCCTTGAAGGTACAGCCCCAGTGACAAGTAAAGGTACAAACTGGTACCCCTTTTCTCTGACAGTGTGTACCCTCAAACAAGGAACATCCTTGAGGCACAAACAACGGTATCATACCCTCAATGGTTCAAAAATGTTCCCCATAGTCCATTTCCGGTTAGGCAAGAAATCTGGCTTTGTGATACAGGTTTTTATGGAAGACCACTGTTATCGAGGCGCACGAATCTGGCAAGCTGAAGCCTGTTTGCTTTGCTGTTGATTGTGTTTGACGATCACGTGAACCTAAGAGTGGCTCTTTTTCCTCATTCACCCTTTTACAGGATATTAGTTATGCAATAGCTTCCCTAGATGCTGTCCCAACCAAAGTAAACGCATCACATCCTGTTTGCGGTTTCCTCTCAGGCTCAGTGTCATTGCCTCCACCACAAGCATAGTTTTCCAGTACAGATACTGAGCTAGCTGTTGCCTGGGCCTGGGTGCACTGCGCAGAGTGTGACACTCCTGTGGCCCCCTGAAATCTCCTCTGAAAGAAGCGTTTGTATGCCACCCTGACCTAACACCTTGGTCACCTAGGTTATTAAATTAGGAGGCTCTAGGAGAGGGAAATATTTCCTGTATAATAATAATCATTCCAATATTTTCAGAACGGTAGTATTTCCAAAAGTGATTGAAAATGTTCTTGAGCTCGTTTCTCGTCGTGTTTATGCAACATATTCAACCAGAATTCCAGTTCAAGACTAATGGAAGCGAACTACAGTAAATTTATCGAATGGCATTTCACATGTAGCGCACGTCCCTTTTGTCCTAAACGAGCCATATTAGTGTGATCACTTTGGGTTCACAGTCATGATTTCAAAATAAAAGACCGTCGTACGACTGTGCGATTAAATGAATGTTTATCGGATTCGCTGTATATGAGACCGGGAATGTACAATACGTTTTATTTTTATTATTAATCAGATGTATTTTCCCGGTTTGCAACCAAAATCAACTTTAGGAACGGCACGTCTTTATTTATAAGAGCATGTCTCCTTCAGTGTATGACGAAAAAAATTGACAAATGCCATCTGAAGGATTACTCTCACGACCCAAAACAGTTATTTTGTTAATATAAGTGGGATTATTTTGTATTTACGTATATTTTATTATGCGTGCGTTCAGCCTATATATCTGTAAAAGATTCTTGCAATGATTATTACATTTATATCAGTTACATCTTCAGTTTACTTGTTTTACAGTCTACGTAGTGTAGCCTAAATCGGAGGGGGTTTTGTATTTGTGTTGTATTTTCTGCGGTTTCATGCAGGATCGCGTTACTTCCCGGAATAAGTGGGGGCTGTATCCGCATGTGTGTGCCCGGTAAACACTCGTATAGCTTATTATTAAGCGACCGATCCTCCCCATTCCTGCGTATAAAATTACAAAACGCCAAGGTTCCTGTGCATTTCGGGTTTATACTGTAACTGGGCGGACCTTTAAGCGCTCACCGTCCAGCGGGAGTGGCCGGCGCGAAAGTAGGAGACCTGTGGCTGAGCCATGGCTGCTGTGGTCCGAATTGGCCGTGCGTGGGTCGCCGCCCCCGCCGTGGGGACAGCCTGCAGAGCCGCTCACACGGCAGCGCTGAAGCCAAAGTACGACGCCCTGGTCATCGGAGGAGGTAACGCAGGGCCAAGTCTGCTATACTCAGAACCACATGCTCTGATCATATTAGTCTTTGGTGTCATCTGGCACTCTACACTAAAATAAACGGTTCAGTACTTAATATATGCACCGATTTGTATTGCCGTGTGCGTTTCCACCGTCTGTGCTTTGCGCCACATTTAAAAGACAAAAACGGTCAGCATTATGCTCTTATGTGCACTGATCTTGGATGTCCAGACTTTACAGCAGTTATTACACATTTATAGACTCAGGATTACACCTTGAACGGTAAGATGTTTGCCAGCCATTTGGTCTGTCTGTATAAAGATTGAACCATGTCTAGACAGTACACAGACAATACCTTATACTTTTATTGCCCAGCTATTATGTGGGGTATTTGTTTAAATTACTTTTATATGTGTGCTGTAAAAGTTGGGATCCTTAACGTGGACATGAGGTGCTTGACAGTCAGCCTCCTTCACTTTCTTCTCTGATTTCCTTTGCAGGGCACAACGGACTGGTAGCAGTAAGTGTTTGTTTAAGACACTATTTTAGTATAAGAGGGGGATATGGGGCTCTCGGAGGAACAAACAGGCATGCTGTGGTCCCTTCAGATATATTTTATTACACATACACAAAATGATTATATATTTGAGTAAATGATACTAATGATTACTAAAATGCAACAAGCAAGCTATTTACACTTGGACATGCTATCATTTCCTACCTTCATGTAGACCAGGGAGCATTTTCAGTCCTGGCAGGAGACCAACACGTAAGTCCCAAGAAAGGTGCCGGGCGATGCGCGTTTTATCCCACGACTGAACTCCTGACAGTACTGAAGTCTCTCCCCACATTTTATACATTAAATTTGGCGCCAATGCATGTGGGCAGGGGTCAGTCTGGCCGGGCTCTCCCCTCCCCCCAGGCGATGCGCTCTTTCTCTCCAATTTCTGTCTAGGTAAGGCTGCTTGCAGGTGCAGTTCTCAAAACATATTAAGGAACCTTTGCTTTCTAACTAGGTGCTCAGGAAAACAGAGTAAGTAGCCTTGAGACTTGAACCGAAAGAGTGTCCTTGGACAAGATAAACGTCCTGGGACAAGACAGGTGCCTTAGCTCTTCCCGTGAGAAAGAGGTTATATAAGTAATACCAGGAAAACATATTTACACAGTCTTGACTTTAGCACAAGGATATAGGTGAATCATGGATGTGCAGGAGGCCGCACTGCCATTTCGGGGTGATTGGTTCATACACACTCGGAATTGATGAACACCTCTATTGCTTCATATGTACATATGTATACTGGCTGGGGGGGGGGGGTGTTGGGGGTGCGCCAAACTGTAAATAATGAAGTTTAACTATTACAACCTCCCAGAATATTGCAGTAACAGTAATTCTACACTATGCCAGCAACGGGGTGGTCGCCTGGAAATCCCTACCAATACAGACCCTTAAGCAGAAGGAAATGTTCATATGAGATTCCGACTTGAAGATTAGGGATGTCTGTAAGCGTGTGAGCAGATTGCTGGTTGATAAGCCTGTCCAGGGAGCTCATGCAGACCCCCGTGGTGTCTGTGCAGGCAGCATACCTGCAGAAGGCTGGCGTGGAGACGGCTGTCTTGGAACGCCGGCATGTGCTGGGGGGGGCCGCGGTGTCCGAGGAGATCATCCCCGGTGAGTCCCTCCACATCCCAGTCAGGGTTTACACCTGCTGACCCCCCCCCCCCCCCCGGATAAACCCGTACTGGCCCAGCAGGGTCACCAGTCCCTGCCCCCCCACGTCTTCCTCTGCAGGCTTCCGCTTCTCCCGGGCCTCCTACCTGCTCAGTCTCCTGCGGCCGCACATCTACATGGACCTTGAGCTGAAGGTGAGCAGCCGGATCGCGCCAGTGCATCACCGCCACGTGCTCGGCACACTTCTGTCCATGAAGGAGCCATGCACTCCACAATTCAAGCTGGACCAGCCTCCAGAGTGCTTAATGAACTAGCCCTCAGCTCCGATGGCATCTGCTGCCTCTGGGTTTTACAGTGTGCCCTGTGACACAGATGGAGGGCCCGGGACGTTGCTTACTGTCGTCCTGCTGTGTCCTGCGCACACCTGCCCCTCCTCATCTCCCTGTCCTGTCCCCTTCTGTCAGAAACACGGCTTGAAGGTGTACAGGCGGGACCCCTTCTCGTTCACGCCCATGCTGGAGGAGGCCGTGGCTGGGCGGCCTCCCCGCTCTCTGCTTCTGGGCCCTGACCTTGAGAAGAACGTGCAGGAGATAGGGAAGTTTTCTGAGAAAGATGCCAAGGTAAAGCAGGTGTCAATCATGTCATTTTTTTTCCACCAAACCTGTTTAGCACAAATCATGTCCAACAGTTATATAGCATCGCATCAATGTCAAATGTACAGGGCGATAAAACACAACGTGAAAAATAAATCAGCTCTCCCATCATACACGTCAAGGAGCCAACTCGTTTGGGTCACTAGAGGACAAAGAGGAATGTTAACAGGTAGCTAGATTAAAATCAAACCATAGTGTGCAGCCAATCACAAAGCCAGGAGCCATCAGCCAATAGCATTTGCTGACAGAAACGCCCATGAGCCCCACCCCCAAACTGTCTACAGCACCCCCATATAAAGCTTGAGTGCAAAAATTTCACTCAAGCATAAAGAGCAGCCAAAGGTAAACCACTTAGTTCACGAGCAGATCTGTTAAATCGAGAAGGAAAAAAGCATTAGAGAAGTAAAAAGAGTTTGAGCAAGATATTGTGATACATGCACATGCAGTTTTTCTTTCTGTGCTCGCAATTTTCACATTTGCACTCTCAAGTGGGATATTTTTGCACATAAGATGCTGAAAACTGCTAGTCTATATTTTTCACGTCATGTTTTATCCTTCTAGTTTTGACATTGACATGACGCCATGTCAACTTAAGCGCAAACCCCCCTCAGACATGGCAAAAAACACTTAGGTACTGGTGAACCCATATCAATAAATGTATTCATTCGCCCCAAACTGAAAATGATGTACTGAACTGTTCACATTGAATACGTGTACTGTTATTGCTCCACTATCTTTCCCGCTGGCATTGCATGTGAG
The DNA here is from genome assembly GCA_026780765.1 of Petrocephalus schoutedeni. Classification (NCBI taxonomy): domain Eukaryota; kingdom Metazoa; phylum Chordata; class Actinopteri; order Osteoglossiformes; family Mormyridae; genus Petrocephalus; species Petrocephalus schoutedeni. The sequence goes on along the minus strand of JAODKL010000062.1, from coordinate 12,502,540 downwards.
CACAGGCTGCGTGGCCGCTCACTGGTCTCACACTGTTAGCCAAGTCATTTTGGAGACTTCATCAGAGCTGCAGAGCGAGGTTTGTCAGAGTTACTGGGTGAGGTTTGTTCTTATGTACTATATACTTAACAGGTTGGGGGTTAAAATTAAGCGTGTCAGCCTGGGGAATTACTACTGATAAGACAGCTGTTCTCACGCCTGACTGGAAATTAAGAAGGCTTAATTTATATCCTGCCTGTGATTCATTATTTTGTTTGATTAACTTGGAAATTTCCTATGTGTAAAATATTGTGGGACTCTAAGTGGGGGCTATAATACTCTTTGACCCGGTGTAATTATTTACCCTGTTTATGTGCCCTGTATAGGCCTACCCTGCCTTCCTGACCCATCTGGAGAACCTCGCCTGTGCCATACACCCTCTGCTGGACGCCCCGCCTGTGAACGTCACCGGGATAGCTGGGGGGTCGCTGAGAAGGCGAGCAGCTGCTCTGCGGACCCTGTGGCCCGTTCTGCAGTGTGGTACTGAGAGTCCGCCAGCCAGCCCCCCCACCCACACCCCTAGCCAGGCTGGACGAGTTGTGTGACCTCTGCTCTGTAAACAGGTTTAAAACTGGGAAAGAACCTTCCGGACTTCTATGAGCTGCTCACGGCCCCAGCGCTAAAGGTTGGTGATGCTGTTTATCTGGGCCTGGTTTATCTGGTTGGCATGTGTCTGTGGTGGGAAGGCTGACAGGCCGCGGTGATGTGGCCGTCCGACACCCAGGTGCTGGACCGCTGGTTCGAGTCGGAGCCGCTGAAAGCAACACTGGCCACGGACGCAGTGATCGGCGCCATGATCAGCCCTAAGAATCCGGGCAGCGGGTAAGGGGCAGACGGGAAGCTCAGACACATCACAGCCTGTGCTGTGGCTCCTGACAGCCTGTACCTGTCCAGGTATGTACTGCTGCACCACGTGATGGGGGAGCTGGAGAAGGAGAGAGGGGCTTGGGGCTACGTGGAAGGGGGCATGGGGGGCGTGTCCAAAGCCATCGCCAGCGTGGCACGTGCCCACGGAGCCTCCCTCTTCACCGGACAGGTGAGCACTGCTCAGGGGGATGTACACACTGCCGTCCAATCGCATCTCAGTGCCGCCAGGATTCCGTCCAATCAGATGCATTCTGGGTCTGTTGTCACCCTATCATATTTCTGCCAGGAAGTGGAGCAGGTTTTGGTGGCCGATGATGGCCGTGCCCGTGGTGTTGTGCTGAAGGATGGCTCTGAGGTCCACAGTAAAGTCGTCCTGTCCAATGCCACACCGTATGTGACCTTCAAAAGGCTCACCCCGCAGGTAACACCCCACCCCGTGGTCAGTGCTGCTGTTGGTCACGCCATCCATCCCGCTCACTGGTATACCACATTGCTGTGACGCTACACGACTGCAGGGTGCTCTGTCCCCGGACTTCGTGAGAGCAGTCGATCAGATTGACTACACGTCTCCGGTCACCAAGATTAACGGTCAGTTGTGCACACCTCTGAAATCTGCTCCCCGTGTATTAGAAAGCAGTTTCCTCTTTGAGATGGCCACGCCCACAGACTCCTCAAAGCCCTCCTTTTTCTGGGACGGTCCTACAGTTGCTGTGGACAAGCTGCCTGACTTCCTGGCTGCCCCGAACAGAGGCCCTGGTCTACCGGGCCCTCACCACCAGTGCTCCATCCACCTGAACTGCGAGAACATGGACGTTCTCGAGGAGGCTTATCAAGAGGCCCGGCAGGGCCGCCCCTCTAGCAGGTCTGCTGTTGAATTAGCTCATTGATCGCTGCCTTTTCTCCTATGTGACCCAGAGTAGACAGCCCTCTTCCCCATTTATACCAGGCCCATGCTAGAGATGTGCATCCCCTCTGTGCTGGACCCAACTCTGGCGCCCTCTGGCTGCCACGTTGTCTCCATCTTCAGCCAGTATACCCCCTACTGGCTGGGGGCGGGCCGTGCTTGGACCAGTGAGGACCGAGAGAAGTATGCAGACTCCGGTAAAGTGTCCGTGCTCAGCAGGCAGCAGGGGCTGCTACGTCTGGATTAATATTTTATGTAAAATATATTTCTGGCTGGGAGATTTTCCCCACTTTACCTGAAAAACCTTTGTGATCTCATGCAGGTCACATGGCAAGGTGAGTATTCCTTTAATGTGCTGTCTGTGTAGTCAAACCTTCTTAGGCGCAATACAGGCACAGTACAGTACAGGGTCACAGTGGGCTGTCAGCACTGGGCGGGTAATACGCTGGACGCTGGACGCTGGACGCACTGACACTAAACTCAAACTATTTAAAGCAGTGCTATCAAACTGCGCATTTTTGGGATTATCTTCATTTAACACACCTGATTCAACTCCTCACAGCTCCTTCTGCTAATTACCACGTAACTCTTCAGCTAAATCATTTGTGGTGTTAAAGGGAAAGAACTAAACTGCACAGGGCACCGGCCCTCCAGGACTGGAGTTTGACACCTGTAATTTAAAGTGTCACTTGGGTAAAGCAGAGTGTGGGAATCTCAGGTATTCCAACATGTGACATTAAATTCCCATTGCATCTGCAACACAGTTGTATATTTTTTCCCTCTGATAATGTGTGGCTGCCTGCATTCCAGATGGAAACAGCCACATGGTTAAGTCTGTAATGGTGCAGCCCGTGTTGACCTGCCACGGTCATGTGCCCCTGCAGTTTTTCACTGGATTGAGCAGTATTCGCCTGGCTTCAGAAGCTCCATAGTGGGCAAGGAGGTCCTTGCTCCACCTGACCTGGAGAGCATTTTTGGGCTGACTGGAGGGGTGAGTTTACGTCCAGGCCATCGCTGGGGCATATAAAACATCTGTCATTTAATTAAGGAGATTAGCATGCAGGGAGTGTCCTAATGGTACAGACAGGGTTAGGATCTAGCATTTTGGGGATAGCATTCTGTGGTTGGATTTAGTTGTAGAATGATGTTTAATTTGTTTTTCCTTAATGATTACCACAATGTTTATGCATATTGTCTTAGATAACAAGGCTAAAGTCCAGGGACCCTGCGGTGTAAATGACTTAATATTTGATCCAGACCTTCTGGTTTTATATCACCAACAGAATATTTTTCACGGAGCCATGTCATTGGACCAGCTCTACCTGGCGCGACCTTTGCCCTCTGTCTCAGACTACCGCTCACCAATCAAAGGCCTGTATCTGTGTGGCAGTGGATGCCATCCCGGTACGTTACTGGTTAATTTCCTTCTCTTTGTTTTTGCATTTGAAACCTGTCTTTTGCACATGATCTTGTGTGTACAGTCTTGTACTTAAAAAATTGATGGCATTTTCAGAATTGGGTTCTTTGTCCAAGTCACTCTAGAGTGTAGCTGGAATCAGCAGCCTAATTAGTCCAAAATTTATCATGCCACCTGCTGTGCAGTTTTTAGATATGTATCAGATTGCCTTATCTTTGTTTGCCAGGAGGTGGCGTTATGGGTGCTGCTGGATGGAATGCTGCCCTGACTGTACTGGCTGACCTGCGGAGGGGCTGAAGAGACTATGCGGGGGGGTCATTGATTTTTAACAAGAATTGTCTAGGATGTTCTGAAATGTGTAAACAATCATTTACACCACGACCTTAATTATGGAGCTTCAAGTTTAATTTCAGCTTCATGCAAGTTTTTCAAAGGTCTAATAATTAATATTTTTAAGTACTTTATAGTTACTCTCCATGGTTGTATGAATTGTGAGATTTTGGCATTATTCTGTGGGGTTGCCTAAGGTTAGCAACAGTGCAAAGAGTCACAATCAATGCCATGTCCTTGTGTGATCCTTTGATGCTGCTTAACCCCAACCCCAATGACATCTTTGTGAATAAACTGCGTTTGTGAGCATTTGTTCAGCACTTGTACTAGTAATCGTAACAATAAGGTTGGATGAAGCCATTGCTCCCTATTCACACCAGTGTTATAAACACCAGTTCACGTCCCATGTTCAGCCGAGTGACTTCGCCGCTGTGCCCTTGAGAAAAGCCTTAGAGCCCAATTGTTCCAAGAACTGACTCATCCAGCTTTCTTAATTGTGCATCACTTTCGTCTGATAAATAATCTATCCATCCATTCTGAATATTGTCTGATAAATAATCTATCCATCCATTCTCTGTAACCGCTTGTCCTGTTCAGGGTTGGGGGGGGTCCGGAGCCTATCCTGGAGGCTATGGGCACAAGGCAGGGAACAACCCAGGATGGGGTGCCAACCCATCTCAGGGCACAGCTAAATAAATTCATGTAGATAAATGTAAATGTGTCGTCTGGCAGGTTACATGGTGAAAGTGCTCCAGTGATACAGTTGCCTGACCAACAGAGGGCAGTACAGTAAAGCCTACAAAATGAATACACTAAAAATGCCTTTTATTTCTTTTGCTTATTTATTTTTTCTATAGTGAGGCCATTCCTCTGGTTAGCAGATGTCATTCACGTCCTCCATGTGTCACCAGATCCATTTTTTGTACCAGCAGATCTGAGGTTTGGATTCCCCTGTACAAATCCAGAGTAAGGTTTTGTTTCAACCAGCCAGTTGAGCACTGTGACTGTGGCTCTGTCTGGATTTGTACTTTCTGGACCTGAACTTATTTGTAATGGATGAATTTTGTGAGTAACTTCCTCATCACTGGTTATCAGAGTGTGTGTCCATTTGGAATTGGATAGTTGGCTGTGCCCTGGCCGTGCCAAGCTGGTGTGGTCTGTGGGCAGCACTCCTTTGCATATCCTTGCATGCAGTCCCTCCATGAGTGATTCTGTGCCTTTGCAATTTTTAAGGACGTTGGCACAGCTGCCTGCACACTGAAGATCCTACTGTACGCGTGACAGAAGGTGGCCTGCCTGGCTTTATCCAAGCAGAGCAGCACAGAGTTCAGGATTTTTAATTTCATGAAATTAAATTGCCTTTTGTTGTAGTTTAAAATTTCTCAGAGTGAATTGATTATTGCTTCTTAAACTTCTCCCTGTCCTTGAGTCATATTGTTATACAGCTTTCTGCCACAGGGTGGCAG
>JAODKL010000062.1:12473175-12496795 GCA_026780765.1 Petrocephalus schoutedeni | reverse complement strand
GAATTGATTATTGCTTCTTAAACTTCTCCCTGTCCTTGAGTCATATTGTTATACAGCTTTCTGCCACAGGGTGGCAGTGTCACGTGGTGTATGTGGTCTTTTATTTCAGACCCGTTTGCCTGTCCCAGGCCCTATACTATATATGTTATTTTCCAGCCAGGCTCTTAAGCTAAAAGGAGAGGCCCTCGGAGCTTCTTTCATTTTAGCATTCTGCCCCAGCGTGTGATGTTTCTCACCCCTGTTAAGTGCAGGGTGGCTCTGCCAGACTTCCCTTGCCTTATTTAAACTGGTTCCGTGTCTAGGTGATGGACAAAGCTGTGCGATGACGAACGTTGTCTCTGCACCCCTGCTTTCTGGAGGTTTCCTCCATACGTGGACTAAACTTTGGGATGGTGCTTTACTGCGTACCATTTTTAATAAACGTGGTTTGTAACTTGTAGTTTGTAACTTGGAGTTTGCCCATTCCTTAGTATGGGTCAGCTGTGCCGCTGCACAGTTCCCTGTACTATTTTGTTCAGGTCTTATTGTGCCTGTATATACTCTCTTTTCTTTTCTCTCTCCTGGGCCATCCCCTGTTATTTTGGCTGCATGACCTGGTGAGATGACGCATGTCCTGCTCCTCATACCTACCATCATGGTGGCCACGCCTTTCTACCCAGTTTGGAGAGAAATGTGATGGAGTGCTCAGTTAAGTTGGTTATGGGAGGGACTGCCCTTACCTTTCGCACCGGTCATATCTGGACATTTCTGTCGTACCCTAAATCTGTGCCAGGACAAGAACTCTGAAACGGAAGGGCTCCGTCTTCAGAGCTAGACAAATTTTGGGTGAGGCTTTGTCTGGCTCTTCTAAGGTTTGACGATTTCGGAATGAAGATGGTTCCTTGGTCAGCATGGCACGCTGGGAGTGTTTGTGCGGTCCGTGCAGTCGGGGATCCCAAAGTGGTCTGGCTTGCTTGTGATCGTGGGAAAACTCCCAGTGTTGGTGTCGCTTACAGATGGTAATTTGTGCCAGGTGATGGGAGGGACCTTTACAGCCAGACTCTTGCGGTCTGGGGAGCCCATTGTGGTCCTAGTGGTTAGCCCGCCGATTGCACAACAGTGGCCCCTGGAACTTGGGCAAGGTGGGCCAGAGAGAGCCCTGCCAGCTTGAGTATTTGGGCATCGCTGGCCGTCTCAGTCTTGAGCACTTCCTGGAGGAGGGGGGGGCCCATGCAAAGGGGTGGGGGGCTGGGCTGGTAGTACAGGAGGTGCCGTGATTTGGAAAGGCGGCTGTTTATTGCTGGAGAGTGTATTTATTTCACGCCACTGCGGGCTGTGGTTGAGGGCGGGGCTGGCCCGGCTGTGTAATTATAGGGGGAGCGCGTCTCCACAGCAGACCCCTAGCAGGAGCGTCCCCGTGAGATGCCGTCACGTGGTGGGGCTGCACGCAGGGCTGCCCCATGCAGGGGGAGGCTGCTCTGCTGTCCCTTCGCCATACCGTGCCAGACCTCTGCTGGGCCCCACACCCTCAGGCCGCCCTCGGCTTCCTAGTTCCATAGCAAGTCGGGGTGGGGATGTGGGACAGGGCTGGTTCGGCACCCCGAGAGGCGCTGTCGCCCCTTTCCGCTGCCCTATTTTTGGTCGCCCGGTAAGACGGTTCTTTGATTAGTTCCCTCTAATAGGGGGCTGCTCTTCCGGCCTGGTTTACCGGGGAGGGAGGGGCTGTTCTCAACCACACACTCGCATAAACCTCGGCTCGCAAACAGCTAAATTGCCGGTTTATAATTTGTAACAAAATAGGCCATAGAATAAGTCTGAGATAATTTTGTTTCTTTTAAAATTTTAATTGGCCCTTGCCGTACTTCCTGTCCCTGTTCATATGAAGAGGCATCCAAAGAAAACCGCCGTAAATACCTCTCTGCCGATAAAACGCCCTTTCACACACACGGAACTCTAACAAAATGAATCCTGCAAGGCCTTCCAATCTGACCTTGCGATCCAGGATGGAAAGCGACCAGCAAGTGAACTCTGACTTGCCGCACAGGAAACTGTGTCTGAGTGGCAGGCTGCACGGTCCGGGCCAGCACAACATGCCAAGCTTTTGTTCACCATTAGATGGAGAGGAAAACTCGCAATTCACGTTTACAGTCTTCTGTAATGAAGCCTTTACCCAGAATGGGCTGTAAACAGCTGAGACGTATCTCGGCATGATGGTATCGCCGCTCCCCTGCTTTATGCTATCAGATAGAGGTGGGTGGCTGGAGGACGATGCAGAGAGAGGAGGCTTTCAGCCTCCCTGGGCACCTGTGTGTAGCCAGCAGTGACAGCCACTTGGTGTCACACTCCTGTGGTTTTGCCGGCTCCTGTCCGTGTTCTGTGGGTTTGAGCTTGAGTAATCCGCATTCTGGAGGCAGATGATTTAATTCCACTTTAATTCATGTTCTCTGGGCCTGTCTAGCCTTGCTCAATGTGTTCTAGGACACAAAGTCCTTCCCACTGGGATTTGAATTGTTATAAAGATAGTAGCTAACAATTCAATGCTGTTTAATTATGGGGGGGTTTTTTTCTTACTACTTTTGATCCCAACAAATCTGTTGAATTAAAAGCCACACATACCTCTAATGTACTGTAGTGTCATGTGACTGATCTAATCTTTTCATATTAGAGCTGTAATATACTGTAAATTTGGCTCCCTCTGAGTCACTCACTAAACTGATCCGGGTGTCCGACTCACTTGAGTCACTTGAGTCAGTATTTCCAAATTGCCAGCGAAATGTTTGTTTTTCAAAGAAGAATGTATACATGGCTTGTGATGAGAATGAATGCACTTCGAAATAAATAAATTAATTAAACAAGGCGTTATAAATCCCACCGTTACACTATTCCAAATCTCACTCACAACAAAGTCTAATCAGTGACCAGTGTGTGACCAAGTCTGTTTTGTCCTACAGCAGGTCTAAATCTCCTTCATGTGTGCGGTTCAGATTCGCTTATATGTTTCCGGCTGTAGAGGAAGTTAACCGGCGGATTCACTCATGACTGTGTGTGATCCAGGTGCGCTGACCCGCTTGGTGAGCGGTTCACATTCGCTTAGGCTATATGTTTCCGGCTGTAGAGGAAGTTAACCGGCAGATTCACTCATGACTGTGTGTGATCCAGGTGCGCTGACCCGCTTGGTGAGCGGTTCAGATTCGCTTATATGTTTCCGGCTGTAGAGGACGTTAACCAGCAGATTCACTCATGACTGTGTGTGCTTCGCGCCTCTTAGGATCCCTCATTAGAGTGTGTTGGTGCAAACGAACTGTAAGTTATACAATTTTAACAGCTATACTTGCTACTATGGCTGTATTGATCTTGTAATGAGTTTGAAATGATTATAAGAAGTATGTACATGATGGGGTTTATAGTCTGATCCGGGTGATTCGTGAATTGCCCAGTTCTATTTCATACGTATCAGACCTCAGCACTGTTTTATCACTTTTATTTAAACTCATACTCGTGGAAATTTATTCATCTATTTTTTACATTATATGTGGAGGTTCATGGTCCATATGGCGGCATAAAATTACAGTGGCCGCTTTTTTTCCGAAAACATAATTTTAATTAAATTCTGAAAAAGTAAACGGTATTTTCATGTAATTTCAACATGCGTTAGTGATACGAGTTTCCAACTGAGGAACAAAATAAAAATGGAGAAAGGGAGAAATGTGGGAGGGATGGAAAAGAGGGAGGGTGGAAGAGAGGAGAACAGCAGAGCAAGACCACATGCTTGTCACACACTTGCTGCTCTCCTTCACTTTCTCCCCGCCAGCTTCGCAAATGGCTCGCAGCCCCTCGGCGACAGGTGAGTGGCGCTCGGCTCTTTTTGCGCCAGGCGCTCTTCCGATGCGCATCACACTGCGGTCTTCTCGCTGGGCTGTTTAGCACAGCTTTGCCTGCGAGTGGTGTTCCTCTCTTAAGCGAATAGATAGTTACTTTCCAGCGCATTTTTTTGCAGTTAGGCAAAGGTTCCGCTAATGATTTGTGACAGTTTAATTCACAAAATGTTTGAGTTGCCAATAAAATTGTAGGGCTCGATTTATTCGCAGCGAGTTTTCTGTGCTGGTCATCTACAAGGCAACACGGAGTTGTACTTTAGCGACCAAAAGAAATTGACTTAGTTGAAACTTTTTAATTTTTTTCCAAAACCAATGCCATTTTCTTTAATACCAGTATGCATAATATTAATATACATGACTGATACTTTATCTCGATGCGCTTCTTTTTTCACGCATTCGAGTTTATAATCACTTTAAAATGAAATGGGATTATTAAACAGACGCTGTAAGAACGAAATATGTCAAAGTAAGAGGTCCCTCATTGGCATTCTCAATGAAAGCTATATTAATTTGATAATGACTAGTGTCATATTTGAATAACATATCAATAATAACAAGGAGTTTATACGCATTAAAAGCGTTTGGTAATCAGTATGATATTTGCGTGATTGTGTAACAATATATGCTCCCACTATATAGAAGCCTATATAGGCTACAAAATCTTTGAAATTGAAAGTATGATAATGGCGCAATTTAAAGATAACTTGTGCTGTTATGAACTAGGCCTGCAATCTCTGCAAATTAAAATCAGTGAAGGAAATAGCTAAGAAATTGCTTGCGCTCCAGATTATGAAAATGCTTGAATGGTGTTTGCGATGTAATTTTTAATTTGGACCTATATTTTATATTTAGTATATTTTTCATTCATTGTTTTTCCATTTTTATTCGCCGGCATGTTCACATTTGGTGGTTCCCTGCTGTGTCTAACAGAAGCGATGCTGGGCTCCCTGCTGTGCCTGATGTCGCTGCTCCTTTCCGCGCGAGCGGTTCCCCAGTCCTCTGGCCGTGAGCCGGCCGTCAAGGTGCGCCTTGCGGGCTCCACTCCTTCCCAGAGGGAGGGCCGCATAGAAGTCTTGCACAATAACACCTGGGGGACCGTCTGCGACGACGAGATCGACATTAATCTAGCCAGTGTTGTCTGTCGAGAGCTGGGCTTCCAGAGCGGCATCACCTGGGCTCACAGCGCCAAGTACGGACAAGGAGAAGGTGTGAGCGCCGGTCACGTCTGCTAGCGTCCTCCTCATACTTATATTATAAGTACATTTACGCTAATAAGTATGAGGCTATATATATGTTATATGTTTTAATTTTTCCATCCATCTTCAAACCGCTTATAACGATCGGGGTTCGCGGGACTTTTTATTCTGATAAATCCCTTACATTGAAAACTGTTTCAGAAGTATGTGGAGTTCGGCTTTTCGGCTGCAAACGGTGAGCCGTGCCATGCGCACTGACGTCTGGAGGAGTTTAACGTTTTTTAAAAAATCACAATTTGCTTTCTTTACAATATCCTTCCGCCCTATTGCCAATATTGCTGGAGACCCCGGCATTTCTGCATTTCCCTCCTATTTCTGACGCCCCTGGCCATGCAGAAGGGGCGCTAGGCGCCTGTGACTCATATCAAGCCGAAATAGTTTATCCAGTATTTATCCTTTAAGGCCGTATAGATTTATGTTGCAGGTCGTAAAGTGGTGCACTACATCTTTGCGTTGCAAGTCGGTTTAAATTAAGAGGCTCTTTAAAGCCTCGGGTAAACTATAGCCAGGGTAGCGCGACGCTGGCAGGGAACACTGTCATTAAGCTAAAGCGAATGGCCTGAAAAGCACGTATATGGCATATATCATCAACCCCAAAGCCTTGCAGAACTGCTCTTGAATGATATTACAGGGCCTGTCTCTTTCTGTTGATGGCAGTGTCTCCTTGACCTTGGTTGCCTTTAGTGATGGGCATGGCAAAGCTGGGAGGCTATTGCTCGGGTCAGGGTTAAATGTTCACTGGCACAGCCTCCACATCACATTGGGTTGGCTCTTCAAGTCTTCAGAGGGTCTCACCTCATCCACTGGAGTCTTTTGCCTCTTCAGGTCCAATCTGGATGGACAACGTGCGCTGTTCCGGCACGGAGATGTCACTGACGCAGTGCCGGTCCAATGGCTGGGGCGTCCATGACTGCACGCACGCGGAGGATCTGGGCGTGGTGTGTTCAGAAGAGAGGAGGGCGGAGGGGCCGCGGCCACAGCACCTGACCGTCCAGCGGGGCCACCAGGTTTCCCAGCGGGGCAACGTCAGTGTGGCGCGCTACTGGAACAATGACATGCTGGGCCAGAGGCACCGGGATCCAGGGCACCTGGGCAACAGTGTGGCGGACAGCCAGGGTCGGCACTACAGGCCTGCACCCTACAGCAGCCCCCTGGGCCCGGTGAGTGGATTTGCTGTCATGGCCATCTCCTTTGACCTGAGAAATCTCAAGTTGCCTTTTTGTCAGACTGCCATCACTCAGATACGCAGACAGGTGTAAATGGGTTTAGGTGTAACACCCCCATTGCTGTCATATAGCGACGCTGCTCCATCCCTCCTCCCCATTTGCCGAACTCTCCCTCATCCTTCTCAATGTGGATTCGATGGGTTCGGGCCAGTGTCTTGCACTGGTGCGTCATGCTGGAGGAAGCTAAGGAGGTATTTCACACTGGGTTCAACAGGAGTCGGACATCATAACCTTGTAGGACAGGGTTAGAGCTTCAGCCTTCTGTCCATTTTGTCTGACTTGTCTTTATGTTGCTGTTTATGCCCTATTAATACTGCTCTGCTATCCAGAACCACAAGCATGTGGAAGTTTTACCAATCAGAAATAGCGAATCAGATTGTAGAGGAGGCGGGACCAATATATATGATTGTTTGGTCTGACATCTGACACAAGATCTGATTGGCTATCTCTCTAAACCAATCATATTTTGTTCTGCACTTTTTTGTAAAACTGCCATGAGTGAGCCACAAAGCTGGGGCCAGTATCAGCCACCTTGTGGCTCTGTTGAGAGGGTTCTTCCTCTGCATCTGGACAGAAGAATCACAGACTGTGTGCCCAGAGCCCTTCTGATGCATTTACCCTCTGTCCACAGGCCTTTGACAGGGTGCGAATCGAGGAAGTGCGTCTGCGGCCCATTCTAACGCCCACTAAGAATCGGGCGCTGGTGACAGAAGGCGTGCTGGAGGTGAAGCATGCTAGGAGGTGGCGGCAGGTGTGCGACTTGGGCTGGAACCTTAACAGCAGCAGAGTTGTGTGTGGCATGCTGGGATTCCCCACAGCCACCCAGCACAACATCAAGCAGTACAAGTACGTGGCTCGTGGGCGCTTGGGGAGCTACTGGATTTAGTGATTATCTCCTCTGGAATAGCAGTGAATCTTGGCTGGCTCTGACTCGACCTGAGATAATAGCCTCTTTAATTATGTTTGCACTAAAGGCACAACTCCTGCTATGTTCGATTAATTGACTGCCTGTCTCCCGTTTCCACTTGGCCCTGCTGGCTCTCTGCTGTCCCGTCGGCTCGCTCCTGGGATTCCAGCTACTGGTCCATTTGGGGCGAGGAATGACATTGGGCAAGCCATACTTCCTGGTTAACGAGGGGCTGCCCTGTGCTCCGAAGGGTCCCTGTAGTACAGGTGGGCACAGCTCGAGGCTCCTGGCCCACATGTCCGCGGTGAGGAGTGTGCCGTCCTGTCCCTGTCCAGAGGGCGTGTGGCGGACGTGCCGTCTGGGGTGACTCCTGAGGCTCCGTGGAGTGCCACGTGGACAGAGCGTTATTTTTAGGGCCTGAGCTGGCCTGCTTCAGAGAGCGAGGATGGCAGTAGCACACAGCACTCCTGTCTGATTATGGGCCGGGCCTTAAGCTCTCCTGTCTGCGCTCGTACCTGCTGACAGATCGTGCTCACAGCCTGGGCGAGGACTCTCCTATCTGCTCCCAGCATGCACCTGGAGCGGCCTTGACTACTGGGCATCCTAGTGTTAGCATAGACAGCACACTGGCACCTGATGCCGTCCTCTCGGCCCCCATACCCCACCCCAGGAGGAAGGGCCGCGCCTACTCTCTCTTTCCCCCGGTCATCTCCCCCGAGAGCCCCTGTGCCCCCTCAACGCCTTATTCACAGCGCCGTTGTTCAGCCTCCCCACACATGAAGTCATCTTCCCTCAGCGGCCCTAAATTCCCTCCAGTTGTTGATTTTTCTTTTTTTGGGTGAAAGTATCCGAACAGGAAAACAGCCGCTTTAAGGCCGGCTGCCCACCCCCGTTACAGCGCCGTGCGCGCCTCGCCTTTCATATAATTTTCATATTTATATTTCCCCCCTTGCTGTAATAAGTAGGCAGTCCTACGTAACCCTTCATCAGCAACCAGGGGACGTCCAGCCGCCTGCCTCACTAGGCTCTCTGCCTGTCCATCTGTCTCATACCTGCGCTGTGTAATCCTGACCACAGATGCCTTTCTGCGTTTAACTGAACTTGTTGTTTTTTACATGAAGCTTATGTCTGTTTAACCATTTTTTCTTGAATGATACCCTCCTTAGATTTTCAGTGTGCCGACAGTTTCGCGCTCATGTCTGATTGTCAACCTGGAGATCAGCACATATTAGCGAATGGTTGGCTTGCGCTAGTTTCAATAGCCATAACATTACAGGGCCCTCCAGATGCACAGGCTCATTTCAGCTCTTTTGTGAATGGAATCTAACCTGGCCATGTCCCAGAGTGGGACTGCAGAGCCTGCAGTTTGAGGACAGGGCTGTGGCAGACTGTTGGCCGCACGTCGACGGTTGGCATGGCTTCAGGGACTGGCCCCAGGGATGGCGAAGCCAGCAAATGGCCTTAGATTCTAAGTGAAACACTCATTGTAGGTGTGGAAGGAGGGGGTTTTCAGATTTAAAATGGGAGGAGGTGTTAAGATTGTGAGCAGGTGTTGTCTCGCATGATGGTTGTCATGGTGACAATGCCCCATCTGTCTGGTTGATCTGCACCCAGTGCACTTGGCCCCCGTCACTGCCCCCTCCCCCGGGGGCCTTGCTAACGGGGCTGTAATTGCTTCTTGGGAAGCGCTGAGCTCTTCCCGGGCCCTAGCTGTGTGTGCCCTGCGTTCAGTCGAGGCCGTCTCCCGGGCCCTAGCTGTGTGTGCCCTGGGTTCAGTCGCGGCCGTCTCCTGGGCCCTAGCTGTGTGTGCCCTGCGTTCAGTCGCGGCCGTCTCCTGGGCCCTAGCTGTGTGTGCCCTGGGTTCAGTCGCGGCTGTCTCCTGGGCCCTAGCTGTGTGTGCCCTGTGTTCAGTTGCGGCCGTCTCCTGGGCCCTAGCTGTGTGTGCCCTGGGTTCAGTAGTGGGCTGTCCCCCGGGCCCTAGCTGCGTCAGCTGCTCCTGCCTTTGGCACCACGGCGGATTTGAGGATTTCAACCACATTTTTGTTTAATTACCCTCTTGCTGATGTAACTTTCTGCAGGGCATAATTCCTCTGCTTTTGTAGGTCCCCTTTTAGATTTAAGCGTTCTCCAATTATCTCGTCTCTAATTTATTTGTATGCTTTGGAAGGCAGTTTCGTAAAGCCTTTGGCCATGTTTTTCAGCCATTACTGGAACCGTCGTCTGTCTGAGAGCCACAGGTTGGGGTATTTCCCTCACTTTCTTAAATCTGGCATCAAGTAAAGCAGGACTTTCTGGCCCCAGGGCATGGGGTAGGTTGGCGTCAGCCATGGGATGTCCTAGGTTCACTAGCCTTTAGCTAATTAAAGGGTTTTAGCTGAGGAAAGCAACAGTGTCCCCCTCCCAAACCCCAGCCAATTGTACCAGACCCCAGGGGAGACGGGGTCAGCTCAGTGTCACCCTGGGAACTCACGACCACAAGCTACAAATGCTGTAATGCCAGTGGTGGAGGAGCTGTAGGTTGTTTCCTGGGCGGAGACATGTGGCTCTGTGGTCTGGCCTGGATGCACTTCCCCTTAATCGTGACTTAAATTCGGCATGGTCTTGTCTCAGTGCTGAAATCAGGGAGCTCGACACCATCTGAATGAGTCGGTCAGACCTCAATTGCTGTGTACGGTCTCGGAAGGAAGACTGAATATCCTTGTTGTATTTTTGCCTGAGAGGCGTGTCTCCTTACCTGTGGGGCAAGTGGGCTCAGTCTCTTGGGAGCTTGTCTGAGTCTGCAGTAATCAGCGGGGTGGGGGTGTGCATGCTGGGGTGGTGCCCCGTGACTGATTACAGCCTGGCGTGTGGAGGGGTGGCAGCCGGAGAGTTTTTGCAACGTTTGTGTATAGCCCAGGCCAGCCCAGGGCCCTGCATTTTCAAACCAGCTCCTCACTAATTCCGCTTCTTGCGTGTCTGTACTGCAGGGTAAACAGCCCCGAATGAGCCACATGTGCACTTTTGTGGTGCACACCTGTTCCGAATCAGCTTACAGGCACTGTACTCGTGTGCCTTGACTTATACCATCACAGTGGACATTCTTCACATAATTGGACTGTCAGTTTCAATTCTTAGCTCATTATTAAGTTTATTTTTAATCTGAGAAATTTTAGTCTTGGGCAACTCTGTATCTGGATGGAAGCGCTGACTTCTTACTGGTTACATTTTGTTTTAGTTTCTTAATGGGGAAAAAATATGGATTGTTTTCGATGTCAGCTTGATATAGTGTTTTTTATGTAGTGTTTTCTGAGCTTAGAAAGCTGCTATGATTAAGCATTCTTCTGTGTCTACTCTGCACAGCAGCATGTTACCAGAGAACCACATTACAGACACAAGTGGGTAATTTTGGGCCCATAAATAAAGTTGCTGTAGGAACTGAGCTAAATGCAGCATGTTCTTGTCCCATCCAACCACAGACTCACAGACACTC
Organism: Petrocephalus schoutedeni; assembly: GCA_026780765.1. Taxonomy (NCBI): domain Eukaryota; kingdom Metazoa; phylum Chordata; class Actinopteri; order Osteoglossiformes; family Mormyridae; genus Petrocephalus; species Petrocephalus schoutedeni. Next base: position 12,486,080 of record JAODKL010000062.1, on the reverse strand, counting down.
TCCCTGCAGTGAGAATGAGCCGCTGTGCATTTTCATGTAGTGCATTGCCTTTAGTGTGATGGTACTGTTTTGAGATGGTCCCTTACTTGCCAGTACGACATTTCCTAGCCTGCCATTTTGAGACTGTTCCAATCAAGCAGTTTCCAGACAGTGCTTAGTGTGACCTTTTCAGACAGTCTCTATCTTTCCATAATCAGACTGTCATGCAGTTTACACACAGTCCCTAGCATGTAGTTTTCAGACAGTCCCTAGGATGTCTCTTTTAGCATGCATTTTTCAGACTGTCCCGAGCACGCAGTTTTCAGACAGAACCTAACCTTCCTAGCATTCCAAACACAACTGATATATTTAGCGGGAGACAGACATGCATCTGTTTTCTCCTGTGTTCTTTTTAACAAATTGTTGTGAAAAAGCAGCCCCCAGGAGCACCAGTGTAAAAGTCACAGTCCAGCAGGGGTCAGCGTCACCTGGCTATCATGTAAGTCATGGGCCCCATGTTAGCAGTGGACATGGTTGGCATGGTGGGATGTGGGTGTCATGCGATGTGGAGCCCTGCATCGTCCCTCCACATGAGAGTACTCCTCGCAGCTGCTCCTTCGTTAGCCGTGACCTTCGGCTTGATGTGTGTGTTGTACTCGTTTTCTTGCCTCTAGATCTGTGTTCTGCTTTAACTTTAATTACTCAGACAATCGGTGGTACTGACTTGGTCTAAAATGCCTGTCTGATCACATGGCACCATACGGATTACCCAGAAGCCCCTCTATGTATACATTGGATTATTGATTGGGAGCCTGCAATGCCACCTGCACACACTGGGGGCGCTGGTGGCGTCCCCGTATGTCTCAGCATCTTGCATGTGCAGAGGCAGCTGCTTCCCCGGACTGTGTCTTGCCGTACCCTCACCTAACTCCCACTCTTCTTTCCTACAGAAAAATATGGGATTCAAAGGTTGCCGACCCATCCTCCAGGTGAGACACTTAACTCCTTTTTAAATATGCATGAAAGTGGCGTCACTGCCTGGGCCGCTCTCACCTCTGACGCCCTCCTCAGACTAAGCATCATGGCCAGCAAGAAGGGCTTCTGGGTAGAGAAGGTGCACTGCCTGGGCACTGAGAGCAGCCTGTCCCAGTGCCGTGCCCAGCTGTCCATTCCACGCAGCCCCGGCCCCTGCCCTGGGGGCCGCCATGCCATTGTGCGCTGCGTCGCTGGGCCCCAATTTGTGCGTATCTCATCCGGCCAACCTCAGGCTCCACACCCCAAGGAGGTGAGTCACCTCTATGGTTTAAATAAGCTGGGGTCATCTGATTGGTGGGCCTCTATGCAAATGAGCAGTGGATGGACCAATGGTTGACACATTCTCAATGTTGCCATACCAGTCAATCGTGCGGCTAAAGGCGGGGCCCCGCCTGGGTGAAGGCCGAGTGGAGGTGCTGAAGGAAGGCAAGTGGGGCACGGTGTGCGACCACCTCTGGGACCTGACAGCAGCCAGTGTGGTGTGCAGGGAGCTGGGCTTTGGCACGGCCCGCGAGGCCCCCCGGGGGGCGCACATGGGCCAAGGTGAGCAATGGGCCTTGCAAAACCCCTCCCCCTATACAGAACCAGCTGGATCATGATTGGTTGAAGCAGAGTTTGGCATACACCCCAGGGGAGGCTATTAATGCTTGCAAGATTAACATTATGAGAACAGATTAATTAGGTATTAAGAATACAGGTGCCATCGTTTATATGTGTGATATGAAGTAAAAAGTGTCCTGCATGACCATGGGCTGTGCTGGATAAGATGATAGCTAATGATTGCTAGCTTTTCTCTCAGGCCCTGACTGGCCTTGTTTGGTCTCTTGGCTAGTTCTACCGCAAAAGTAATGGAATTACAATGGAATATTTTGCTTGAAATACCAACAGACCTCTGCTGTTGTTTCCCAGCTATCAAATGATACTGCATATTGGGATGGATCCCTCACCAAATGTGTGACACTTTCATTAAGGAGTTACCTCTACTGTAGGATTTTCCTCCTTTTTCACCTTCATTCTCATTTGGCACAATGGTAAAATTGTGACACGTGTGAGTAGCCTCCCCAGCCCTTGAAGGTGACCCTAGTGGGTTCCTGATGGGTTCTGTGTCTGTGTGTATCTGTGTGTGTGTGTGCTGCGTCTGCCAGTCAGCTGTGCACTGGGGGTTTGTTTGAGATTCCAGGCAGTTCAGGAGTGCTTTCCGGTCTCTGCTTATCTCGGGACTCCATGCCACTGTGCCACTGAATAGGCCGAGGATTTGGGTCTCTCTACTGAAGACTCCTCGCACTGACGCACATCCTCGGGGCCTTTGATGAGTCACTGTTGACAGTGATGCAGTTGACATGGCGACACTGATTGGGGGGGAGGGCCAGGAGGTACCCGTTCAGCTGGTGTGTTAAAGCACTCGCAGAATCCTTCATATCGGCACTGACAGATTCAATTCAGAGTTCAAGGGTTGCGGAGCACAGGGATCCTTGGACATGTCAGCGTAGCTAGGACCCCCCCCCCCCCCCCCCCCCCCCCCCCATCTGAGCATTGCAGCTGCGGCAGTCGCAGGATGACGACATGCCGTTCCTCTGTACTTTTTCCCAGCTAAAGGCATTTGTGCTGGTTAGTCTCACCTTAAAGGGGCTTCATGCCACATACAGCCTGTGTGTGGCGTGAGATTTTTGGAGGAGATATGATGGATTCATACTTGGCACTGGAGTGTAAAGGGGCTCGAAGTGAAATAATCCCGTTGAGCCTTTTCATTTAAACTGATTTGGATATAAACAAAGTTTTTTCTGCCACGAAGGTGCTTCAGCAGGCCGGACTCGGCATTTAACACCAGCTTTGAGACAGACAGGAAAATGCTGGCTCGCGCTTGGATTTTTAATCCCTGAGAATATATCAGGTCTGCTGTCACTCATTCTTCTTGCTCAGGTTCTAGTACATGGCTTGTTCAAGTCAAAATGAGACTCTTGAGCACTAACCTTCACTGGTGATGGTTTAGTCCGGTCAGCCAGCATTCTTATGGTACTGCAGAGCAACACAAAGGAGTAGAATAAAGTGACTCCCTCCGATGTGGAATGTCACATCCGTGCTGCTGAGAGTACATTCTGAGCATGATGGCTGCCCACTGGTCCCCTCGCATTGCGACCTTCCCCTGGCTCAATCAGAAATGGGTTGGTGCCATGGCCGTGACAGCCACTAGGGATCCCACTGAGTAAGAAACATTAAAGGGGTGTGTTTACTCAAAAGTCACAGGAAATGGAATAGCACTGAGCTCCGCACTTCCTTCGGGGACCTCGTCTGTTCTCGTGCCTGTTCGCATGAGCATGACGCCCATGAAAAGTAAGCAGGCTAACGTACATCCCCCTTGGCTTTCCTGCTCGGATGGAACTGGTTTAATGATCGTCCCAAAACCTGACGGAGCGCTTTGTGTTTTAATTTTCCTTTGCTCTGACAGCCTGCCTCTGGTTCCTTGAGTATTTGCTGTTAATGGTGCGTAGCTGGGCCCTAATGGCAAACGTGAGTGTCGATGAAATGTGCTGCAGCAAATGGGCTTTGTTAAATGAACCAGTGTGAACTGGCCCTTCCTACTGGCCTTCATTTAGAACACGTTTATATGTACATGGCAGAGGCACGTTTGTGCTTTTCTGCAGAAGCAGCGCTGAGCAGGCTGGGTGTGCCTGGAGCGTCCTGGGTCGGGCCCCGTGCAGATCTGGGGGACGGGCCTCTTTTTCCGGGAACAGCCACGGCCCGGTTTTCCGCGCTTGTAATTTGTAATGGGGATGGCATCTGGGCTGGAGTTTGCTGCAGGCCCACCATTGTTGTGGTTGTTTCTGATTTCGGTACGTGAGTCAGCTGGCTGGCCACAGTTTTCTCCAGCTCTAATCCCTCGAGCCAACTATCTTCGCCCCATCTGTCGCTTTCCTGCGACCTCGGGCACGAAATGGTCTCTGGTACTTCGGAGGGTGAAAACAAAATTGCTAGGATTTTTGGTGGTACCGTTAGATACAGGAATTGCAGAGTTTGTCATATTCACATAAGAAGAACATAAGAAATTTACAAAGAAGAACAGGCTATTTGGCCCATCAAACTCGTTTGGGGAGATTTAATAATTTTTTTAGCTCAGAGATAAGAACACAAGAAATTTACAAACAAAAGCTTCCCAGGGCTTTTTTCTCTATGTAATTTACTATTTGACACATACATCTGCTTTTCAATGCGGCACATTTATCTGGCAGTTTGTGGGAATCTGCCTGCACAGTGATCTGGTTTCCTCAGAAGCATAAACATCTGTTCGCCTTAGTTTGCAGGAACTCTGCCTTATCGCTCCTGTAGGTTTCCAGTGCTGGTTTAGGGGGTTCTTGTACATCCAAGCCTTCCTGGCCCCGGTCCCCTAGACATCACATTCACTTTCACCGCATCCTGCGGTCATGCCAGATCGTGTGGGGCCGTCCTCACTTCATGCCTCTGCTTTGTAGAGAATGCAGGTAATGGTCTGTAACGAAATGAAAGCCGTCCGCGGCACTGGCCACGCTGTAACGGGACGGGCATGCCTCTCTCACAGGGGGTCTTTCTGGTGGGTGGGGAATGTTCTGTACGTTCACCCACGGGTGAGGCTTTGGCTGCCGTGTGACCGTGGCCCTGTTAGCGAGCCGTGCGGCTCACCCAGATAACCTTGCTAACCCGGCTAACCCGGCTCCTGTCCTGCAGGCACCGGTCCAATCCACATGAACTCGGTGCAGTGCTCCGGCGCTGAGAGCTCCATCAGGGACTGCCGCTTCCAGGACGTGCCAATCCGGACCTGCAGGCACAGCCAGGACGCTTCCGTCCGCTGCAACGTGCCCAAGACCGGGCTGGAGAAAACGGTGAGGCTTGCCCTTCTCACCAGCAGGGGGAGCACTCCCGCAGCAGGGCCACTGTGTCAGCCTCTATTTATCCCTTGTCCCTGCTCCCCTACCCCCCAGGTGAGGCTGGCGGGAGGCCGGGTGGAAGGTGAGGGCCGCGTGGAGGTGCTGGTGTCCGTCGGCAGTCGCAAACGCTGGGGGGCCGTGTGCAGCGAGAACTGGGGCATCAACGAGGCCATGGTGGTGTGCCGGCAGCTGGGATACGGGTTTGCCTCGCAGGCCCATGAGGTGAACGCGATCGCCAGGAGAGGGTGCCATGGCACACCGAGCATGATGGTGGATGCCGGCCGGGAGTTTCTGCATGGCTTCGGTTCTCTCCGTTTGCTCTCAGTTCTGCTCATAATCATGCAAAAGGGTCAGGAAGGAAAAAGGCAAATAAATTATGAACAAAAGTTTGGGGGGGGGGGGGCAGCAAGCAGCAGGGTCATGCTGTCAGGCTGCACTGTGCAGCCAGCGTAAGCAGAGCTACATCAGAGGGAGCCAGTTTAGGGCCATTTTAACACTTGCAAAAACACATTTTACTGTAAATCATAGAGATGGTCACTTAAGCAGCACTCTGACGCACTGAGCTATTAAGGGCGTAGCGAGGGTGTAGTTAGGGCGTTCGCGAGCTGGGCCTGAGGAAGCCCTTGTGCTCGTCTGAGTGCTGTGGGCGTTGATGAGGGTAGGGGTCGGCTCCTTAAACACACCTAGCCTGTTCTACCCTCAGAATAGAAAACAAACCGAACACAAGGGCTCCATGGTCACGGCCAAAGTAAATGGGCACCTGCGGCTGACTTGCCCTGCTGACCCTGTCCCGTGCTGCCCGCAGGAGACCTGGTACTGGCCTGGTGATTCCGGTGCCAGCGAGGTACTGCTGAGCGGGACGCACTGCGTGGGAACAGAGCTGTCCATCCAGCACTGCCGGCGGAACCAGCATGTGCACTGCCCCAGGGGGGGCGGGGCCAAGGCCGCCGGCGTCAGCTGTACCGAGAGTGAGTGTCGCCGCCCTGGTGGCCGAGTTTGCCGAATGTGCAGTCACTCCACACCCACCGTGGAGGTATTCAAATTGTGGGGTGCTGAGGTGTAAAGGAGTAAACAGATCTGTGTGTGTGTGTGGGGGGGCGGGGGTAGAGGTGGGAGCAGAAGTGTTTCGGAATTGCAGCCTTCAGGAATATGAAACAAATGTGAATGCATTATATGCCTCTATACATATCAAACTTAACAAATTCATCAAACTGTTATGAATAGTAATGTAATGTAAGTTTACAGTGGGCAAGTTGTCAGTTAATGAGTACATATTTGGAGGAACCATGGAGAAATTTCTTGTTGCTAGTAGTGTTAGAAAATGTGCTGGCGAGGCGAGACTTAAAATGTGCAAAACTCATATCTGCATCACGGTTTTATTATGTCATTGGAGAGGTGTGGTCACTGTGTGGTTTGTAACCTGTCTAATGACATTCTGTGTGTGTTTAGGGGGGATCAGCGCAAATATTACTGATGGCTAAATGAAGCTTCATGAACCATTTGCTGTATTTTCTGACCCCACTAGATGGCACTCTCTGTTCAAAAAAGGGCTCAAAACATACCCCAAAGTTAACCAAGAGCACCATCTAGTGGGGTCAGAAAATACAGCCGATGGATCATGAAACTTCATTTGGTGATCACTAGCAAATATATCAGCCCTGGGGGCCTGTCACAATATGACTACCTCTGCCTCACTGGCTCTGCCTTCCAGCCGCACCAGACCTGGTGATGGACACACAGTTGGTCCAGGAGACGGCATACCTGGAGGACCGGCCTCTGCACCTGCTCACCTGCGCCAACGAGGAGAACTGCCTGTCATCATCGGCGAGTCGTATGCGCTGGCCCTACGGCCACCGCCGCCTGCTGCGATTCTCCTCCCGTATCCTCAATCTGGGCCGGGCTGACTTCCGCCCGCGGGCCTCCCGCGAGACCTGGGTCTGGCACCAGTGCCACAGGTGGGTACCGCGGAGGTCCGACGGGCATGGTGGTGTGGGACGTGGTGGGCCGTGACCCAATACTGCACCAGGATGGGCTCACACAGCCATGCCTGGTTTTGGGATTCTGGCCCTCATCCTGCCCTTATGGGATCCTTATCTGGGATCAAGGCTTGGTGCGGGAGGACTGACACAGGCCTGAGGTTCATGTCAGAGTCCCCTAACCCCTGTGCCTCCATCATACGGCCCTGTAGGCCCACCTCCTTAGTGAAGGGCTGTTTTTGTGTTTACTCCTGTAACTCGACAAGTATTGCATTGTGCAAATAATGCAAAGGTTGTGGGTTCAAATCCCAGGGAGCACATGTAACTTCATCCAATGATCATTAATATAGTGCTGTTTTACTTTACTTTGCTTTACTGACACTTAAAAGAAATTACTTAAAATAAGCATAACTATAAATTGTAACTGTCCCCCCTACTGTACCAAACACCATAGGATATCTCCCGTGGATGTTGAAGTCAGAATTTGAATGCTCAGTGCTGTCTGACTGGCATGTCCTCCCTGTGTGTTTTATAGGCACTACCACAGCATCGAGGTGTTCACCCATTATGACCTGCTGACTCTGAACGGGACCAAGGTGGCAGAGGGTCACAAGGCCAGCTTCTGCCTGGAGGACACGTTCTGTCCCGACGGTTCGTGAAGGTCCTTACCTGCATGCTAGAGCATTCAGGGCCATGGAAGCCCTAATCCTGCAGATTCATGCTTTATTGAGAACACTCACCGGCATTTTTTGTACATGGTAGAAGCAGGGAGGTCTGGTTCTGGTCCTGCTGGGCCAGTCTGCATGCAGTGCTTAAGTGCTGGGTTGGTACCACTGGTCAAGAGCCGACCCGGCCTCGTCTTCTCGCCTTAGGATTGCAGAAACGCTACGCGTGCTACGGTATGGGGGAGCAGGGCATCTCCGTGGGCTGCTGGGATACCTACCGGCACGACATCGACTGCCAGTGGGTCGACATCACGGACATCAGGCCGGGGGACTACATCTTCCAGGTCAGAGGTCGTGTGTGGAGGAGCGGGGTGACACTGCAGCACTAAGCTGTGCGTTTGGTAATAATTACACAGTGACATCATGGAGACAGCAGTCTGGATGCCTTTTCATTTGTTTACACCGTGTCTAGCTGTGATAGGACTGCATATTTCCAGCTTATTCAGCAAGTTGTAATTACAGTGCGCATCGGAATGCTGTGGTCCTGCTTGAAAGGTCAGCCCGGTCCTGGAGGAGGGTGAGCGCTGTCCCTCCATGTGGGCCTACTCCTTTTCTAATCTTTGGAATCAGGGGCCCTATTTTTAAACGTGCACTTTTTAAATACAAAATGGCGCTAAACTGCAGCCGCACCACGCCCAGCCAAGGTCCCCTTCATTAGAAATGCTCCATTTCACTGCTGCGTTTTTACACGCGGGAGCCGTGAGTGAGCCAGGGGCTCAAAACCACCACCTGTAATTTAGAAAGACCTTAGGCTAGCGTCTCCTGTGCTCCAGACGGTCCTTACCAACCTGCCGCTGCCGCAGTGAACAGGGTGGTGAAGTGGTCGATCAGTAGGCGGTATGGAAACCCATAAAACTCCCATAATCCACTCTGTTTGTGCCAGGTCTACAGAAACAATAGCAACACCCCGTACTGTGTAGATATTATGTGATGATGATTCAGAGGTTTAATTAAATATAAAAGTCTAATTGCTTGGTCTTGGTTTCTCAGATGTGTGTGTGCCGTATAAAAGAATCAGATTTCTTTACAGACCTGAAGTAAACTTTAGGATCCTAAACAGTTTGTATTAGTGCTGTATTTTAGTAATTTTTCTTTGTAGTACAGAGCCGGTATATCTTTGAAGTAGAGTCTGTGTTTCTATGAAATACGGAGCCTGTGTATATTGGGAATCCAGAATATAGAGTTGGTGTATCTTTGAAGTAGAGTCTGTGTTTCTATGAAATACAGAGCCTGTGTATATTGGGAATCCAGAATGTAGAGTCGGTGTGTCTTTGAAGTACAGAGTTTGTGTATTATTGGAATACAGAGTCTATATCTTTGGAGTACATAATCTATGTATCTTTGAAGTACAGAGCCTGTGTGTCTTTGTAGCATATTTTTGTTTCCAGCTGAAATACGGAGAAACCATTTACTCTTTTTATAGACATGAATCAGACTGGCTATTAAAACAGCCCAGGGCAGCTTGGGCTGCCTGTAATGAGAGGCTGCCCCCTTGAGGACGGCCTCCTGGCAGCTGTGGGGAGTGGGGGGGGGGTGCATTTGGAAGCAGATCTTCATAGCTCCGGCTTGCTCTTGCAGGTGGAAGTGAACCCCTCCCTGGACATGGCCGAGTCGGACTTCATGAACAACGTGATGCGTTGTCGCTGCAGATACGACGGGAGCAGAGTGTACATGCACGGCTGCCATGCAGGTACACACCTGTCACATGTCACTGGCACTGACATTCGTTAATAACAACACAGTCAGCTTTGCCTAGCCATCGCAGTACAACAAACTGTATGAAACTGAAATGCTTTCGTGTGATTGGCCCTTTGACCCCAGGTGACGCGTACAGTGCAGAGATCGAGGACCTGTTTGAGCACCAGCAGCAGATCTCCAATAACCTGATCTAGGCTGATCGAGCGGCGGTGCCGGGCCCAGGATGGGATGGGGCACTGGGGCAGGGGGGGGGGGAGGGGGGTTAGGGTTCAAATGATGCAGGTCCCAGGAGATGCAGAACTGAGGTACCGCAGACAGCGTCACCTGTCCAGCTCGGGGGCATGACGCCACCATTTCCACTCACTGGGAGTCCAGTCTCGTGAGTAAGTGTACCTTCAAAGGCAGGACACATCTAATAGATTGGGGGGGCGGGGAGGTGTCATCTTGGCAACTAGTTTCTTAGTTCATACAACGGGATTTTTAGCGTCAAGGTCCAACACATAGACCAAAACAGATGAGAGGCATATTGAAGATCGGCCTCTTTAATGTTGCTGGGGACTTAAGGCTGTGACACAGAGAGATGGCTGCTGTTGGGGGCCATTTGTGGCCAAACACCACCTATTAAGTGGCACTTTTCAATGAGCGGCTCAGTGTCTCTGTGACTACAGGCTGGGCCAGACCATGATGTCCATCTGGATATTGGAACTGTGTTGCTGAGATGCTCGTCTAACATGGGAATCTATAACATTACACATGTACTGTTGTACACATTACCCTGTTCAGGGGTCAATCCTAACCATGTTTTCAGGTTACTGTCATAGGAGTCTGTAACATTACTTGTGTGCTGTCATACACATTACTGTGTTCAGGGCTCTAAACTAACCACGTTTTCAGGTTACTGTCATAGGAGTTTAGTTTATGTTCATTAAAGATGCACTTTATCTGTTGAAATTCACTATTCTGGACATTGTAAGAGTTGGGCCCCAGGAGACCATAACGATGACATCTCAACATTGACAAAGCTCCCTTGTGATCATATTGCTTAAAATGTAACTGTGCAATGCCAGTATATTTTTATTAGTTATCACACACACGTACTACAGGGACTTATCATTTTCTGGTAATACTTTACTGCTTTTGTGGGGGAAAAAAAATCAGTCGACTGACACAATGTAGTGTCTGCTGTTGGTTTATTTATGTTCATGTTTACGCCTTAGTGAGTGTGCTCATGCAAGATCAGGGGTGGGGGACCCTATGCTGTCTAATGAAACTATGAAAAAGAATTAAAAGATATAAAACCTACAGTTAATTCAGTCCTTGATATCACATTAAGCTTGTCTGGAATGTCCTAAGGGCGCACTGGGCGCACGTCCGAGGCAGAACAAGCCTGCTGTGTCTGTCTCAAGTGGCCCTATGCTAAGCGAAACTCACTCCCCACTCCTGTGCTATCCGTTTCCGCTTGTTTATTTAACGTCTTCGTGTTAAAAATGCCCCTGCGTGTTTCTCATTTAGAAGCTTGAACAAAGGACTTCCCTCACAGTGCTGTCATAGACCATCCCACAGCTGTGGAAACTCTGCATGGAATATGTGGCCCTCCCTCTAGTACATAATGTCATGGATGGGTTTGGCAGACCAGTTGGGCTGAGCTCACGTGTCTCGTGACCAAAATGCACTAGACTGACGGAGTGGTGTGCTGATAGACAGACACAGGCGGACAGAATGACAAACAGAGCGACAAGTAGATGAGCTTCCATGTTTACACTGGTATGTACACAGCCACAGGGGTAGCCGTGTTGCGTGTGTGCATACTGTAGGTCTCTCTCTTCTGCCCTTAATATGTACAGCTTCTCAGGTCTGGTCAGTACTTTCTTCAGCAGCTACTTGAGTGAGTCCCACCTTTGAGGTCCTTCAGGGGGCATTCTCCTCAGCTTGGAGTTTGGTCAGACTGGGGCAGGTGTTTTTGGTTGGATTCCTGTTAGGCATGCTGGTGTGAGGCTTGCCATTTAGGGGCAGGTGTTGCCTGTGGCCCTTATCTCATCGTCTCCGCTCACTAGTTCTTGGGGAAATCCAGTCCCACCAGCAGCAGACCCAAACGAGGGGAGATTCAGGATTCAGGTGACTCTGGGTGTCTCAGTGCATTGGTGCGAGTGGGACCGCAGCCCATCTTCAGACTGGCGGAGACTCCCAGTTTGGCTCAGCTGGAGTGCTGGCGTGTGGATGTCGTCTCTCTACTGTGAAGCCATAAAGCTCAGCAGAGCCAGGGCCTGGTGTACCTCGATTTCTTAAGTGTAAATGACAGCTTTGCTTTTTAGCGGTTAGTAAAGTGCCAGAAGAGTCCCACACGACCTGCCCAGCATTGATTTTATGGGCTTGTTTTAATCTCCAACCCAGAATGGCTCATTCACATTAGTATAAGCTTACTGACAGCAATCACTTCCTGTTTATTTTGTGTTCAATCGTCATGTTTGTTATTAGCAGAACGACTCATTGTCAAATATAATTAATCTGTATGCAGTTAATGTACTGGTGAAATATTGCATATGTTTGTTTTAATTAACAACACATGATCGGAATCTGTATCTACTGATGCCATTTTAAACACCTCGATGTTTTATGTGATTATGACAGAAGAATCTAAATAAATGTCTAAATGAGTGGAAATGTCATTGTCGCTGCTGCTTGCCCGTGCGGCAGTGGGACGGGGACAGCAGCACGGGCGGGCAGCCCCTCAACCCGTCTTTACCGCGACGCCTGTTGACGTTGATCTGAATTAGCATCACCACACGCGGCACATGACACAGCTCGTCCTTGTTGCTTTCCCGGAATGGTCTGTTTCTGAAAGATCATGAAAGGCACCCAAATTCTAAAAGAAGCCTTGCCGTGCAAACATGTGCTCTCTATATGTGTCTCGGGTCAGAGCGAGGGCTCAGGTGACCACAGAAGGTCTGACATCTGTAGTGTTGCTTGTTCATGCTGTCACATAACCCCCCCCACCCCATCAAGGAATGTAGTTTATTAAAAAATGCACCCATGGAGTGGCTGCTGCTCTCACTAAGCAAACAGAGAATGCCCCCCTAGTCAGTTAACACTCCAAATGCCTCATGTAGGCTGCCATGCTGGTCATTATCGAGTAAATAATGCCTGTGGTTTGCCAAAGTTGCCTCCTGTTTACCAGTGTGATCCACCCCCCTCGCTCACCCTGCCCCCCCTGCCCCCCCACCACCACCTGTGGGTTCAGCTCTGCGGGAGTGACAGGCCCAATCTGACCTGCACCCATTCACGTTTCCACCTTGGCGTGATCATTCAGGAGGTGGGGTATTTTGTGCATTAAAAAATGTTCATGGGCCACTGGCTCACTATGCACATTGAGAGTATAAGACAAGAATTTTCTATTTGCGTGAGTATATTTACGTTTCCTTTATTTAGCAGATGCTTTCATCCAACACAACGTACATTTTTGTTTTTTTGGAGAAAGCAGGGTCTGGAGCAATTGGTTAAGGACTTTGCTCACATAGGCTCAACAGTGAATCACTCTGCTGACCCTGGGATTTGAACCCGTGACCTTACAATCACAGGTACCCCCCCATATATAG
>JAODKL010000062.1:12439850-12473075 GCA_026780765.1 Petrocephalus schoutedeni | reverse complement strand
CTCAACAGTGAATCACTCTGCTGACCCTGGGATTTGAACCCGTGACCTTACAATCACAGGTACCCCCCCATATATAGTATACTGGTATTCTCCAGGTTTCATATATCCCATTGCTCACCATAATACAGACATATACAGGTGTGAGAAAAGCTTGGGCTCATAGTGCAGAGTTGGCCATTAATCCAGTTATCTGAAACAGTCTTTTGGATTAAGGGGCGAGCCCAAGGTAGCAATAGTGATAATACTCAGGCATCCACAGAATTGTACCAGTGATGTTATGGACAGCCAAAGTGGGTCAACAACTACCTGTATAATCAGTGCTGTTTGGGGTTACCCAGTGAGTACTATGAACAGGGCATTTGGAAGGCTGGAGGACTACCAGGAAAGAGTGGTTGGCTGAGAGAACAACTGTATTGGAATTGGGTGGCTGGTAAGCAAACCCACTAATTTCTCAAGAGAAACACCCAATATTCACAATGAAACCTATAAAGAAGACAATCTGCAGGCCCTCCAAGAGGCAGGGTGAAAGATGGGCCTCACCGGATGGATCAGATGGAAATATAAGGTGTCTACATTCAGGGGATTATGAATCCACAGGAGAAGAGTGATGTGGAGGGAGAGGCTGTCAGTGGCCTTACACTGCAATGTCAGATCAGACAAGAGGGATCAGAACCATGAATGAAAACCATAGTGCCGAAGGACCCATTGCTGGTGAGGAAAGGCAGTCAGGTGAGGAGGAAGGCCCTTCAGTGGTGAGTTTCATCGTGTAATCACTTGGAAGATGCACCCACTTATTCTGAAAGACCATAGCCAAGAAGATTAGAGAAGCAAGTACCAGCTAGAAGGGATAAGATCAAGTGGCCAAATCCTATAAGGTAGTATCATGGTAAAATTTGTCATTGCAAGGGTCGTGGGGACTCAACTCAAACTTATTGGAGTTATTCACTATTAAGAGAGCAACGCTAGGTTTGGCAAAATTACCACCATCAGAAGCCTGGTCTCAAATTATCTCAAGGACCTGCAGATGGGAATTTACAATCGGATGGCAGCATTTGGAAGTAGGAATCACCAAGGGATGCTCAGTCCCCCCCTTCTGTTTGCGGAAGTTCCAGTTCCTCAGTGAAATTACTAACACAGTCCTCTGCCCTGACATAGTGTGTGGTCCAATAGCACCAAGACTGGGTTCCTCATTGAGCTACTGTAACTGTATCATGGGTGGAGGGATTAGAAGCTGCCTTTGAAAGGAAGAAGATGAAGTACTAAGTGCAAGGAGGCTGGTTAGAGAATCTACCTGGTAGAAGTAGGATGTCATGGCTTTGTTAGTCCATCAGCCGTTCACCTACTGATGGAGATGGGAATTAGTGGAGCAAGCTTACAGAAGGCCCTGAAAGACCTGTCTGAAGAGACTGAGAAAAGCAGCTTTTGGCTCTGGCTCTGGTTGAGGAGAAAGGACAAGAGGTGGGGTAATAATAAGTAACCCAAGGTCCAGCAGCACCAGGAGGCTCCATCACCTGGAGACATTCTGGGGTTAAAGGGGCGTAAGGTTGCTGATTCGTAGTACCCGGCTGATGACCCTACAGCTGACCTATGGGCACCGGAGGTGGTGTGACAGGCAGAAGCAACATAGCAGGTCAAAACTTAGCTGCATAATTAATGCAAACACGCTGAGTCATACACACAGGCCTACCTCAAAAACCATTGCATTCAGGTTACCCATACAATCTGTGTTATTGCAGAGCTTTCATGTTAATTGTCTTGTTAAGCTTAAAAGCATTACACATTTATTCAGTATTCATTGGCAGAATCGGCATTAATTTAACCCAAGTTTATAAACCGCGGGAAAAAAATTGTTTTAGCAGGTCCCCTAACTGGATTTTATTATAGTCGCCATCTCGTGGCCGAATATGAATATTGCTGTTACCGAAAAAGTAGTTTCAACGCAAGCTGTAGTTACCACTTTACTTAACTTCCTAGTTAAGTAATTTATTTTCCAATCTAATCTATTTCTAACTTAATCACAAGTATAATTTCAATCTAATAATGCATATGACATCTGTTCTTTATACAATACGCTTGTTGAATGGCGAAAAATAAACGGAATTGGTGAAAAGGTTATTATAGTTTTATAATAACATGTCGCCACCTGGTGGCCAAATTTGAACCTTGCCGTTGTAGGAAAGGTATTCTGCATGGTCCTTCTGTGGAAGTTAGTGATATTGACGAGATTCTCCGCAATTGTATGGGATTCCCGGATGAAACCGAGAGAAAGTTGTAATCATAAAGGAAATGCCACAAGTTTAGACTATAAACAAATAACAGTTTACCAAGCATTTCGGCAGTCAAGGATTGGTGAGTTATTGAGCTAACAGGTAGTCTGCAATTACTTGTGCGCCCTGCTAACGACCAGCTACATATGCACTGACAATGAGTATCATAATGTCGGATAAGAACAGCTGTTAGATCTTACTAATGGCAACAACTTTTAGCAGCTAGATCGTTTGCTTATAACAGATGTGTATGGTTACCTCACATAAAGCAATTGCACAACTGGAAACCACAAGCTTTATGCTTGATGTTTGATGTCTTTATGATTATTGGACTGCTTGGCTGCTTTGTGAGGTCAGTGCTTAGTGCCTAGCAGTGTCAGTCTTGCTGCCTCCTTTTCTGTATAATGCGCGGTTCAGGTCAGAGCCGATGTGGAGCCGCCAGCAAGAGAGTTTCACTTTCACCACTCCACACTCACACTGGGTGGGTGGGTATTGTGGTCGATTGGTACTAATAATACATGTAATGTTACCAGCAAAGTCTGTATCAAACTATGCATCTGTTTTCCAAAACAGTGCTACTGTGATACCGTGACATGGCACTAGGGGGAGCTCCGATCAAGATAATTAGAGCTACCGCCGCTCTCGGGATCCGTCGATTAAATAGGGGTGCCGGAGAGTGACGGTAGTTGTTGATCGGGGGGGGGGCGCTTAGGAGGGAGGGGCAAAAAACAAGACACCCAACAGCCAACGGAGCCGAGGCTGGAAAACCGCACTGTCCTGACGCAATCCGGAGGTGCACACTGGAGGTGGGCGTGTGTGCTGATGGCGTTTTGTGCGGAATGGAAGAGAAGTGATGTCAGAGAATGCAGGCAGGGTGCAGGGCCCTGGGTACCAGCCTTCAGACCTGGAAATGCTGACCGAGAGGAGCTTCTATAACAGTATTCTGGGTAATACGGTCTGAGAAATAAAATAATGTGTAGATGGCAGTTATGGGCAGGGGGGGCATCCTGTGTTCAGGGAATTGTTAGTATATGTCAGATAACTTTAGGAGACGAGTAGTGACTGCCTGGTAGTGCGAGCCACTGATTCTTCGGCCGCTGCCACCTTGTGGTGAGGGTGGTTGAGATCGGCCCCGCTTCCCTTTGTCCTCATGAGCGGAGCAGCTCCCTGAGGAGCAGGGTGTACCTCGGATACATTAATAACGGCTGCGTCTCTGAGCGGGGAAACACACAGCCAGTCTCACTCCAGCGATTCGTATAATAGGGGGCAACCTGCCATATCTGCTGTGCATCATTTCAAGGGCAGATTGGACTTGATGATGCTTCTCAGTGGCTGGTGTCATCCACAGGAGGAAACGGGCATGTCTCTAACCCAAACACTAATCATTTGAAGCAATGTGAATCTAATGCTATGGCTCTTTAGCGGCCTCACCCCAGGCTCTCCCGAGGTGCTCTGCCTGCTATTGTGGCCTCACCCCAGGCTCTCCCGAGGTGCTCTGCCTGCTACTGCGGCCTCACCCCAGGCTCTCCCGAGGTGCTCTGCCTGCTACTGCGGCCTCACCCCAGGCTCTCCCGAAGTGCTCTGCCTGCTATTGCGGCCTCACCCCAGGCTCTCCCGAGGTGCTCTGCCTGCTATTTGCTGACGTTTGCGGGACTGCAGAATAGATATGCAGTCATGTGTCGCTTAGCGACAGGGATACGTTCTGAGGAATGTGTCATTAGTCAATTCTGTCGTCATGCAAAGATCATAGAGTGTTCTTACACAAACCTAGATGGTTCAGCGTTCCACACACCTTGGCTACAGCCTTGGACTTATTATTATAAGCAGAAAGAAGTAGAAGAACTTTAAAATAATGATTAAAAGTACACTATAGTAAATACATAAACTGGTAACATAGTTGTTTATTATCATTATCAAGTATTATGTACTGTACATGACTGGCAGTGCAGCAGGTTTGATTACACCAGCATCACCACTAACTTGTGAGTAGTGCACTGCACTATGACATCACTAAGCGTTAGAAATTTTTAAGCTTAGTTATAATCTAATGGGACCACCGTTGCATATGTGATCTGACTGAAATGTCGCCATGCTAAATATGACTGTAGCTGCGATTGCTGTTTTTCAGGTAGTAGGGTCACTGCGATTCCTGTGGCTTCAGTGAGACCCCCCTCAGGTAGTAGGGTCACTGCGATTTCTGTGGCTTCAGTGAGGCCCTCCGTAGGTAGTAGGGTCACGGCGATTCCTGTGGCTTCAGTGAGGCCCCCCTCAGGCAGTAGGGTCACTGCGATTCCTGTGGCTTCAGTGAGGCCCCCCTCAGGTAGTAGGGTCACTGCGATTCCTGTGGCTTCAGTGAGGCCCCCCGTAGGTAGTAGGGTCACTGCGATTCCTGTGGTTTCAGTGAGGCCCCTCGTAGGTAGTAGGGTCACGGCGATTCCTGTGGTTTCAGTGAGGCCCCCCGTAGGTAGTATGGTCACTGCGATTCCTGTGGCTTCAGTGAGGCCCCCCGTTGGTAGTAGGGTCACTGCGATTCCTGTGGCTTCAGTGAGGCCTTCCTCAGGTGAGTATTTCGGATAAATGGAGACTCGGCCACGCTTCTGGCGTCGAGTGCAGGGCAGCATTGGGCCCCTGGCTCCGCTCGGCAGTGCCTCGCTTTGGTGCACTGGCACCCTGCCAGCTCTGCTGAAGCTCTACGCTCTCTTCTCACCTCACTACTGATAAGCTCCTGGGTCCTGGGGACAAAGTGACAGATTGCTTAATGCTACTGCATGCAAAGTGCAGATCCCCGAGGCTGCAAGTCATCCCAAGACGCGCAGTCGTCCAGCTGTCTGCATCTTAAAGCAGACAGACGCCCGTCCTGGTCCTGCTCTGGAGTGGCCAGATCCGGTCCTGCCTGATTCTCTTTCCCTCTATGGTTTTAGCTTTCTGTTAAAGATAAACCTAGAGACCCAGCAAGGCAGCATTAAAATTCATTAAAATCATCATTAGTCAGGTCGTATAATGTCAACCTGTGACACTGATGATTTCAATTACACGTTGCTGTTGGTTTTTGGTTATTATTTCTGTTTGTTAGGAGTCGGTAGAAACAAATCTTGATCGTCTGAGGCAAGATCAATCAGAAGCAAATACTCCAATGCACAAATGTGAGATATGGACCCCCCCCACCCCCACCCCCACTGACCTCAGCGTTTGTCTCCCCTGGCAGAGTGTTGTTCTGATTATGGATGTCACACGGAAATAAACCGCTTGAGGATCAATATCTCTGAAATTACACCAAAAATGAATTTCCGCCTCCAGCTACAGGCTTATGACAGTTTTACCTTTTCTTTGATAGTTTAGCTTTACGGAGCCTTTCAGAGAGAGGGGCAGTGCAAACACAAGGAACACCGAGGTGACCCGGCCGGCAGCACAGAGAATCGGACTGTGGGAGCACAGCGTCAGCTGTGCACATGGCTCGTACCGGCAGCACCTGTGGCAGCAGCAGTCAGGATGCACTGTGAAAGCGGGTAAATGTCCACGTGGGTTAAAAGCGTCTTCATGGTGATGAGCACAATGGGACCTCGAGCGAGCCCCGGTGTAAGATGTGGGCTCGCTGAGCCCCTGTCCAGGCCTCAGCATGGGGCCAGCTCCTCCTTCTGTGTAAATGTCTCTGAGGATGCTGCCAGCATGCACTCGCCCAGTAATTAATATCTGTTAATGGTCCCAGCTAAGATGACACGGTGCAGGGAGTGGCCCGCCCCACCCGGAGCTGACGGTACAGTCCATCTGCCGGAGGGCGTCCGCTGTGTCACTCTGATGGATACTCTCCCTTCTCCCCTGGTGTAACGAACTGTGGCTTTTTAGGCCAGGACCTGGAACGGAACGGGCACGGAACAGACAGCCTGTGTTACCCCCAAATGTGTCACGTCGCGGTGTCAGTGAGCCTCAGTCAGGAGTCTGAGCTGGCTAGCAGCAAAGAGGTTTTCCCATCATGCCCTTCAGGGTCTCTTAGCTGAGAGAAGGCGTCACACGACGGAGCCCCATTTCTGAGCTGACATTACACAGCCCCCTCCCCCTGTGTGCATCCCTGTCCTCATGGATGTGTTTGGGGTTCTGCTGTGGGTCGGTGAGCCACAGGGTGCCTTTGGGTTGCTGAACAGGCGTGGCCCCTGCCTGCCTATTTATTTAGCTTATTTCCTGAGATCAGCTAGAAAGAATAAACACTATTAAGCCAGCCAATCAATACACAGACATCACTGCTGTTTTCCCTCCTCGCTAAAGATTTATTTGAACAGTATGAAGGGCATAAATCACATATTCATAGCGTAAATTACACAAGTATGATTGATGGCAGTGTGCAGAGCACGGCTGAGGCCCGGCCATGTAAAGAGAGTAAATATTATTTGAAGTGGCAGGTGAGAATATTGAAAACTAATTTCCTTCACATTTCCAGATGTAATTGCTGGGTTCCGCTGAAGACAGCCCGCTGACCGCAACGGGAACTTTTGCAGGGGAAAGCAGTATTTATAAAAGCCGCCATTAAATGAGATTCTCCATCAGAGAGACGACGAAGAACAGGGAATAATGCGTTCCCTTAGTGCTCAGCGGTACGCGGCATGCAGGGTAGAGGAAGAGGAGGACGTTGTGAAAGAGAGAGCCCTCGCCCGGTCGCTTCACGGCTCACGCTGCTCTCGTGGTGCGACGTCTGATGTGATCTACGCTGCTTGTGTTGTGCTGTGCAGCGGCTGGTTCCAGGGGACAGAGACTTATGAGTGGAATTCATCAGTTTCGAGTCTAATGGGGGGTAATCTGCCAAGGACATTTCAGAGGGTGTTATGGCGGGTGATCTATGGCCCCTCCTGTATCCCAATGTTTGCCGAGTATCCCACATGTTCAGGGCCCAAGATGGCCACTATTAGAGTTACGAAAAATAAAAGAAAAGGAATAGTTTGTTTACTTATCTGAAACATCCATTCAAAGCAGCACAGTTAAGTATCTTCCAACCAGATCCTCTTCATTAATTTAGACCTGTAAAATACTTGGTTGCAAATCTAGGGTTTTCAAGTCTCCCAGACATAAATATTTGCATCATTTTAATACACCATATATGGAAATGATAAATGTTTACTTGGGACTGTGCACTTCCAGCACCCTCATGTGTGAGTTCTGAGGGCCGAAGCTTTGCCAAACTGCGCCTTTGATAATAGTGAAGCCCCCTCCCAGGGAAGACGTCCTACTGAGATGCCTTCATGGAACTCAAGCAACTCGAGGGACCTGGAGGTCACTGGTCAAGGACTGACGGCGTAGACTCAGTGAAGCCCGGCATCTGAGCTGCTAACAAGGAGAGCGAGGTTATCCGTGTGGGGGTGTGGGGGCCATTACTGCAGCTTAATGGTTTGCAAAGAGCGTATTAATCTTACTGTGTGGCTCTATACATCTTTCACTCAGCATTTAGCTTGAGAAGGACGATTTTTAAATACCTACTTGGAGTGGAGTTTTGTTGAGCCATGCAAATTTAATCTCATTTTCTCCCTTGTTTGAGTAAGACTTTGGTAATGTTCTGCTTGTGTGCCTGTGAGGGGTCTGTCCTGGTAGGGTGGCTGGGGGGGACAGAGGGGGGGTTCCAGAAGGAGGGTTTCTGGGGCAGAGTGCAGAACTCTGCTACTACATGCCAGGAAGCATAGGATTTCTGCAGGTACAGCTGTTGGGAAGTGACTTGTATCAATATTTATTTGGCGTGCATATAGCTGACTGAAAAAAAAAGATCCCAACAAACATTACTAATTAGAATATTTTACTGAAAAGAAGAGCAGGGCTGGGTAATCAAATCCCATGGAATTTTTAAACAAAAGAAAACATTATTGATGGGATACATAAAGCATACTGACATGTTTATTAGCAAGCTCTTGCAAAATGCCTTCATGTTTAAAGATTTAAAAGCTATATGCAGAAAGTCATCAATTCGCTCATATAAAAATAAAGCAAACTACATTTATAAGGCTTTAGCATTAATGATTCACATGTATTTGGATAAAAAAAAGAAAAAAAAAAACATTGGCACTGTTGTTACGGGAAACGCACTTCGCAGATTTTACTTTCCATTAGATGGTTATCTATGTGGAAAACATCCTTGAGAATTCATAAATTGGTCTCTTGGATAGCAGCAAAGCATGGCCGGCCTGTGACACACGGTGGCGGCTCTGTGCTGTGATCCTCCGCCCCTGTCAAAGGGTTTTCTCACTCTTAGATCGAAACCCTTCTTTTTAAATATCACACCATCGATACGTGTATTGTACTAATACCTGTCAATTACCTGTTATACATTACATACCGAGAACTATCACCTTCCGCAGTGTATTTAGACCAGTACTTCGTAGTTTCATTTGAACGTAAAGCACCTGCAGAGAGTAGGTGTGTTTATTGACCGAGCTCCACCCCTTCAAGAGCTTCATTGGCTAAATAATTTAATATTCAATGATATCTCGTTTGATTGGTTGAGTCGCTGCAATAAAAAAATCTCCCTATAAGTTGTGTAAAATAATCCGAATCGACCTGTGAGAAGGGGATGCACACGCTTATTTATTATATTTTTTATTTTAATTTTCGGAAAAGTGCGAAGCGTGCAGCCAGCGGGTTGCTGTTTAATTCGTAAGTATTTCACCCCCGTCTTCGTTCCGCGGCACTGCGCCTCGCTGAGGAGCCGCACTACAAAGTTGCCGCCGCTGGTAACTGCGCTACTAGCTGTCAAAGGGCGAGAGAGACGTGGATGCTGGAGCCGGATCGGAAGCGATTAGATTCCTGGCAGCACTTTCATTTGGGTTAGGAGACAGGTGTCCGGGGACAATGTGCGCGCCTCTGAAATGAGAACGATTCTTCTCAAGATAAAAATATGGATCATAATTCTACTGATCAAGGGCACACTCCTGCAAATTCCGCGATCACCCTCATGTTATGCATGCTGTTAAAAGCCAAGATATTGTACCCGGTATATTAAGTCTTATTTCATCACGCATGCAATCATTCTGTGTTAAAGTTTTTAATTGAGTTATTGATTGGCAGAACAAGGTAATTATAAGCGCAGAATGGTAACGCGGCTTTGCTCCGATTCGGACATCGCGTCTCGGTGCCATCACGCATATGTCTTTCAGAGAAGGCGCATGAGATTTTAGTTGGGCTTTCGGAAATGATAGATAACAGTTGGTTATTCACCTTTTTCAGCCTATTCAGCATTTGACTGTTTGCCATAGGTTGTTGCTGGCTCGCTGGTAACGTTCGTGTGAAAAATGGAGAGATGAAGAAGAGGAATGTTACGCTCCTCATGTAAAACTGAGGAAACGGAGCAAAAAGGTGTAGGCTGATGATGGAATGGGCGTTAGTGTGGAGCAGTTCCAGTTTGCACCACTGTTGTCAGACCACTACAGCTTCTGGATGGCTCTGCTGGCGTCTAAGAGCAAATTGGTGCAGGCTCTTAAAACATCCCCCCAGGTCTGGACGCTTTGCAGATGCATATGGAGTCAGCTCGGGGGTGCCCTGTGCGCTGTGTTTGAAACACAACTGCATGTAGATACTGTTGGAATGTTTGTTCATGACAGAAAGTACGTGACTGAAGGATCTGATGCTGTGTCCACATCCCTCTGGGTTGCGTTTAATGACTTTGGGACTGGGAGGTTCCTGCACCAGCATTCTGGACACTTTAAGTAAGCGAAGATGTGTGATTGGTTCCCCTTTAGCTTGCAGATTTCACTATGTAATCAGAGTCATCTCTGTCTCTCCAGTAAGCGATACCCGGGAGCTGACATGGTCGCTGTGTCTCTGGAAATGAATTAGCGTGTGTGGTTTCCTGTTCATGATCACAGTGGACTTGACGGAAGTTACAATGCAGCGTGTCCTGTGAAGGAGGCTGTTAAATCAGCATAGCGCATGACAGGCACATGGCTGCTGCATATACATGCTATGTGCAGAACTAGTGCACCCTCCACACCCAGTACACTCTCTGGACCAAGCAGACTCTCCACACCCAAAACATTCTCCTCACCAAGCACACTCTCCACACCCAGTGCATTCTTCATACCCAGTACACTCTCTCCATCAAACACACTCTCCACACCAGTACACACTCCACACCCATAAACACTTTCCACACACGGTACACTCTCCCCATCAAACACACTCTTCACACCAGTACACACTCCACACCCAAAACACTTTCCACACACGATACACTCTCCCCAACAAGCACACTCTCCACACCCAAAACACTCTCCTCGCCAAGCACTCTCTCCACACCCAGTGCATTCTTCATACCCAGTACACTCTCCCCACCAATCACACTCTCCCCGCCAAGCACTCTCTCCACACCTAATACACTCTCCCCACCAAGCACACACTCTCCACACCCAGTACACCCTCTGCACCAAGCACACTCACTACACCCAATACACTCTCCCCACCAAGCACACTCACTACACCCAATACACTCTCCCCACCAAGCACTCTCTCCACACCCAGTACATTCTTCATACCCAGTACACTCTCCCCATGAAGCACACTCTCCACACCAGCCACACTCTCCAAACCCAATACACTCTCCCCACCAAGCACACTCTCCAAACCCAGTACACTCTCCTCACCAAGCACACTCTCCAAACCCAGTACACTCTCCTTACCAAGCACACTCTCCAAACCTAGTACACTCTCCTCACTAAGCACACTCTCCACACCCAATACACTCTTTGCGCCAAGCACACTCTCCACACTCAGTACACTCTCCCCACCTACCACAATCTCCACACCCAGTACACTCTCCCCCTCAAGCACACTCTTCACACCCAGTATACTCTCCATACCCAAAACACTCATCCCGCCAATCACACTCTCCACACCCAGTACATTGTTCATACCCAGTACACTCTCCCCATGAACCACACTCTCCACACCAGTCACATTCTCCACACCCGATACACTCTCCCCATCAAGCACACTCTCCACACCAGCCACACTCTCCACACCCAATACACTCTCCCCAACAAACACACTTTCCACACCCAATACACTCTCCCCACCAAGCACACTCTCCACACCCAGTACACTCTCTGCACCAAGCACACTCTCCACACCCAGTACTCTCTCCCCGCCAAGCACACTTGCCACAACCAGTACTCTCTCCCCACCAAGCACACTCTCCACACCCAGTACTCTCTCCCCACCAATCACACTCTTCACACCCAGTACACTCTCCTCACCAAGCACTCTCTGCACCAAACACTCTCTCTACACCCAGTACACTCTCTGCGCCAAGCACACTCTCCACACCCAGTACACTATCTGCACCAAGCACACTCTTCACACCCAGTACACTCTCCCCACCATGCACACTCTCCACACCCAGTACAGTCTCCCCACCAAGCACACTCTCCACACCCAGTACACTCTCCCCACCATGCACACTCTCCACACCCAGTACCCTCTAGTCACCAAGCACACTCTCCACACTTACACTCTCCCCACCAAGCACACTCTCCAAACCCAGTACACTCTCCTCACCAAGCACACTCTCCAAACCCAGTACACTGTCCCCACCAAGCACACTCTCCACACCCCGTACACTCTCCCCACCAAGCACACTCTCCACACCCAGTGCACCCTCCCCATCAAGCACACTCTCCACATCCAGTACACTCTCCCCACCAAGCACACTCTCCACACCTGGTGCTTTCTTGAAACAGATATTAACCTAACTTGGTACTATTGAACCTGTGCTTGAGCGCTCTGAGCAAAAAAACGTGCCTTGATACAAGCACAGTAACACTTGTGACATCTGTAACTGTGGCTGGGCGATAAACACCAATCACTGCTCTTGTTACAGCCTGAGTGTCCGTGCTTACAGGTGAAGATGTTTGCCCTGGGCTGCCTGATCTTGCTGAGTTCCCTCCGCTTGTCAGTTGGCCAGCGCTCCGAGCCCGTGTTCATGGCTGTCACCGAGACCCTTCTGCCCCCCGACTACGAGAACAACCCCACTCAACTCAATTATGGGATGGCCGTGACTGACGTGGATGGAGATGGGGACCTGGAGGTTTTGGTGGCAGGGTGAGTGGCACCTCAGTGCTCCTCAAGTGGAATATCCCCTTTCTGATTTCTAGTGTGTTTGATATAAATCAACATCTTTATGTGTTGGCTTTTTTTCAGTTAAAAAACAGCATTTCCATACTAGGAAAGGTCTTAGTGGAATGAAGTCCAGGTAAATTTAGTTGGCTGATCAGTGCCTGTTCAGGTTCGTGGGAGGGGAATGGGATCCTCTCCGCTAAGTGCTACATTGTATCCTAGTGGCTCTGCAGCATCTCAGACACACAGCCTCCGATCGCCAGTACGCATAGGCGGGGCTGTGGCAGTATTTTATAAGCCCAAATGTAATAAAGCAGCAGTTTGCATGACAGGAAGGGAACTTGCAAAGGATAGAGGGCATTGAATGAAGTATGCAGCGTTTTCAGCTTTTTATAGGGTCATTTTACTTTATCGGCAGCCTTTCATTGGGCCTCTATCTTCTTTGCCATCTTTCAGGTACAATGGACCGAACCTGGTGCTCAAATACGACAGGAACAAGAAGAAACTGGTCAACATTGCAGTGGATGAACGGAGCTCCCCTTTCTACGCCCTCCGGGATCGTCAAGGCCATGCCATCGGTGTGACCGCCTGTGACATTGACGGGGATGGCCGGGAGGAGATCTACTTCCTCAACACCAATAACGCCTTCTCAGGTAAGAGTGGCAGTGGCCAGGAGGCAGGACAGCGAGATACCTATGCTGTAGTCTGACGCACACCTCCCCAGAAATGTAAAGGCTGATTTATACTTCTGCGCAGACTATAGGCCGTAGGTTGCCACATATCGGTGTACCCTACACCATAGCCTGAAACCTGCAGTTATCTGGCCAATGAGAGAGCTTCCTCCATCAGATCACGTCTCTTAATCCCCACCCCCATCCCTCATCATTCCCAGGGTAATCTGGCCAATGAGTGATCTTCCTCCATCAGATCGCGTTTTTTAATCCCCTCCCCCATTCCTCATCATTCCCAGGGTAATCTGGCCAATGAGTGAGCTTCCTCCATCAGATTGCATTTTTTAATCCCCTCCCCCATTCCTCATCTTTCCCAGGGTAATCTGGCCAATGAGTGAGCTTCCTCCGTTAGATGGCATCACTTAATCCCCGCCCCCATCCCTCATCATTCTTGTCTTTTACCGATAACTCTACACGTAATCAATGAGTTGTCACGTCATGATATTTACGACTCACATTGGCAGTATGAATGTATAATAGTAACACGGGGGTGCCCAACCTCAGTCCTGGAGGGCCAGAAACCGACACAGTTTGCAGATTTCCCTGCTCAAACATATCTATTAAACCTGGCAATTAGCTGATTAAGATGTGTTTGAGTAGGGAAATCTGCAAACTGCATTGGATTCTGGCCCTCCAGGGGTGGAGTTTGGCACCCCTCTAGTAACATAAAGATTCGAGAACATCAGTATCTGTGTATGCGTACCTTTCATGTCTTGTGTGTGGTTCTGAAATGGTGCCTACCTACAAATTTGGCTTGCACAATGCCCCTAGCCATGGTATAAGCTCTCCATAGGCTCGATACAGAAGTATAAATTAGCCTTAACAGGGAGCTCAGTTCATTCTTTATACTGTTTTTCCTTGTATATTTTACACTATGTATAATGCTGATTTCTCACTCTGTTTTTCTTTGTATTTTACACTATGTATAATGCTGATTCCTCACTCAGTTTTTCTTTGTATTTTACACTATGTATAATGCTGATCCTTCACTCTATTTTTCTGTGTGTTTTACGCTCTGTGTAATGCTAATCCATCACTCTGTTTTTCTGTGTGTTTTACACTCTGTGTAATGCTGATCCTTCACTCTTCCCGTGTGTTTTACGTTCTGTGTCATGCTGATCAATAACCCTGTTTTTTGTGTGTTTTACGCTCTGTGTAGTGCTGATCCCTCACTCTGTTTTTCCCTCCGAGGTCGAGCCACTTACGCTGACAAGCTCTTCAAGTTCCGCAGTGGCCGCTTCGAGGACCTGCTCAGTGATGAGATCAATGAGCATCGGGATGTGGCCAATCGGATGGCGGGCCGCTCGGTGGCCTGTGTGGACAGACAGGTAGCTGACACAGGGTCCTTGTCTGCCCGCTTCATCCTGCTCCCTAATCCTCACCCCATCACACACTCCTGCTAATTTACTGCAGGACATCCTCGCTGTTATCCCCCTTTACCACATTTGCTTGTAGGTGATAATTGTACAGCAAGGCCATTAACTAGGTTTAGCAGCTGGTGCAGGACATTTTCCAGAGGTTTCTGACTGTGCTAAGTGGAATGGCAAGGATTTGTGGGTATGAGAGTCTTTCTGTTGTAGGTGTGCGGTGCCCGTCGTGCAGGACAAGCATTGCTCACCTTTTCAGAAAAAATGTGTGAGTCCTTTCCAGCTACTGTATAATTAAGACTGTGGGGTCCTTGAGCCTGACAGAGTGGCACTTTCCCGCTTACCATAGGGAGTCCTCGAGTCGCCGAGACGCAAAAATTTTGCGAGATCCTTAATCTTAATCCTGTGACGATGTTCTTTAATGTTTGGCCTTTGTTCTGTTCATGTCATGCTTCCAGCTTGTGTGGCACTTCTTATTACACTTGGGTTCTCACAATGTGATAAAAACCTGTTATTTTGACATTGTGGGGACCACCATTTCAGATCCGACAAGGGGAAACACAATTTTTTTTAAATCTGTGACTGCAATCAGAAAACTAAAAATGCCAAAAGTTTTGTATTTTGTTTGCTTACTGATGGTAGGCCTGGCTTCACGGGGGGGGGGGGCACCCAAGGTTGGCCCACCCAGCTATGAGGGGGAAGTGTATTTTTTTATATGTAATTGCCTCCCCGAAAATCTTCCTGGTCCACCCTGTTACCGAGAGCTGGAGCCGAGCCTGCTGATGGTTAAGGTTAGGGCTGGGTAGGGGTTAAGGTTGTCATAGTTGGGACTAGGGTTAGAAATTAATTGGATAGAAATGAATTGACAGTCCTCTCAAAGATATCAATACAAATGTGTGTGTGTGTACCCTGTGGTGCAAAGATGGAAGGACAAATGGTTGGATGCTGATATCTCATAAAAGTAACGGAATAGCTGGACTGATCAGTTCAGGTTGTTTTAATGCATGCCCATGTAAATACATTTCTCTACATATGTGTGGATCGCCTGTGTTTCTGGGGGTCTGTGTCAGGGGGCCCGGTCCCTGGGGGGGGGGGGGCGGGGGGGGGTCCTCTGCCCCACTCCATGCCTCCACCCAGCCTGTGAAGCGTGCTGACTCATCTGGCAGTGACACTTGGCCAATCTGTTCTTGTGTCCCGGAGAAGGAGGCCGGCTCATTGCGGTGGGACGCAGAGCCCATCAGCAGAGCAGTGCCTGGACGTGCATTTCTGCGGGGGCTTTGGCTGATAATGGGGTGTGAAATTAAGATCTAGGGGGGGGGGTGCAGGCTGCCTTCAGCGGGTCCTCAGCTAGAGGGCTTTTCCTCAGCTAGGAGAAGGGTGGGAGAGATGCTGCAGAGAGCAGTAGCAGGTGATGGGCACCAGGACTTTGGGGGAGGGCGTGAGGGTCAGCAGGGATGCCCCGGGGCAGCCCATCTCAGTGGAGTCCAACCCAAACCCTCCTTCCTTTTCCCAGGGGACTGGCCGTTACGGCATCTACATCGCCAACTATGCCAGTGGCAATGTGGGGCCCCACGCCCTCATCGAGATGGACGAGGCGGCCAGCGACCTGTCTCAGGGCGTGGTCGCCCTCACCAACGTGGCCGAGCAGGCGGGGGTCAACAAGTTCACAGGTTAGGTCTGGAATCAGGAGGCCCCTCGTCATTCGGTTCTGACGACAGGTGTGTGTGTGTGTGTCAGTCCCGTGGAAATGCAGTAGCTGCAGGGTCACCAAAAGCAGCCTCGCTGCCGCCCTTCTGTCACTGTGGTTACGCCATTGGCAGTTGCCCTTCTAGCTGAGTGATGGAGTTCCCATAGATGGCTGCCTGTGTGGGTTGGGCTGAATGGTGCTCTGTGTGCTTGAAGGTGGAGTACCTGCGGAGCAGGGGCTGGGGGTGGCGGGGTGCACTGTGCTGTGGCCCTGTGATGGGGGGGCCCCGTGCTCTGCGCTCGCCTTCGGCTCAGTCAGCGCTTTACTGAGCTCAAAGTCAGGGGGAGACACAAGGGCGATGGGGCTGTATATCAGATGTGACTGGCTCAATGGACCTACAGCCCCATTAATCAGAGCTCCGCGTGGACCCAGGCCGGCCCCCCGAGGGAGGGGGCTGGGGGCCGGCACTGCTGACACTGAGCCAGCATGAGGGCCGCTCGCTGGCAGTTGCTCGAGATTCTGCGGCCGTTACCGCTCAGGTTACAGGGGCTGTGAGGCGCGGCGCCCTCGCAAAGTGACAGTTCGCTGCCGGTGAGCGTGAGCGATTAACGGCTTTGTTTAATCGCGCGATGCCTCCGCGCTGCTGCTCTTTTCGCTGTGATTTAACATTTCCTGAGTCATGCCATGTAGTGCTTTTGTGCCACCTGCGGGGGGCGCTGGAGAACAGCTTGGGGTTGGCCTTGTCAGTGTTTGTGGGTATGTGGCCTCATTGGCTGTGATTAATACACTGTAGGAGCAGAGAGAGGAGTCATATTTTAACGGTAACACCCCCCGATGGCTCATTACAGTACTCAGAGTCTCAATGATTGATGTTATTTATCTGCACAGATAAAACAGCCAGTCAGTCTAGAGCTGTCTGGTCAAAACTGGCGAAGAGGATCCATACACACATCCGTCTCTCTGCCTCTGCGCTCTCTCTCCATCACCTCTCACTCTCTTCTCTCTCGTTCATTCCTTACGTGCCTCCTCTCTTCCCCTTCTCTCCTTCTTCTTACAACATTCTCATCTCTTCTCTTTTCCTTCTCTCCTCCCGTTGTCTCCCTCTTCTTTTCTCTCCTTCCCCTCCTTCTCCCCATCACTTCTCTCCTTCCCCTCCTTCTCCCCATCACTTCTCTCCTCCCCTTCTCCTCTTCTCTCCCCCTCCTTCCATCATTCTCGTCTCTTCTTTCTGTGCCCGGTCTCTCCATATTCTCTTATCCCTCCCCTTTCCTTCTTATCTCTACTCCTCCTGCCTCTGGTCCCTCTTGACCCCCACCTTTGCGTGATGTAGTCATGTGACCTCGGCGAATCATGTGAACGCTCTGGCTGTATGGTTTGGGTGTGGCATGTGGGTCCATTGTGGATGCGAGGGCGTCAGCAGGAATCCGCAGGATGCGGAGAGCGGCTGTGACAGTGGGTGGAAACGGGGACGGTAATGCAGTAATGTGGGCGGGACACGACGACATGTTAGGAGGCCCCTGTTTTGACTCACAGGTGGCCGCGGGCTGGTGGTGGGGCCCATCGTCAGCCAGACGCGCTCCGACATCTTCTGCGACAATGAGTATGGCGCCAACTTCCTGTTCCGCAGCAATGGTAACGGCACCTTCACGGACGTGGCGGCACAGGCAGGTGAGCATGGGGTCGGGGGCGGGGCTCCAAACCTGGCGGGGCGTGTCACATGGTGAGGCCCCAATGCGCTGTCTGCGGCTTCGGCACCAGGTGTGGAGGACCCCACGCAGCACGGCCGAGGGGTGGCACTGGCCGACTTCAACCGGGATGGGAAGACTGACATCGTCTACGGGAACTGGAACGGACCGCACCGGCTCTTCTTACAGCTCAGCACCAATAAGAGGCAGAGGTTCAAGGTGGGGGCGGGGCTGCTGGATGGGAGGGGGGGTTTAGGGACCTCAGGCAGGAAAAATAGATTTTGCCTCTGTGTGTGTGTGTATGATGTACGTCTTTGTTTGTGTGTATGTGATGTGTCTGTGTGTGTATGTCTGTATGGTGTTTCTGTGTGTGTGTGAAGTGTGCAATGTGTGTTGATTGTCTGCTTTGTTTCTGTGTCTGTGTGCAAGTCTGTCTGTATGTAAGTCTGTCTGTGTGGCGTGTCTCTGTCTGCATGGTATGTGTGTCTGTATGGTGTGTTTGTGAGTAAAGTATGTAATGTGTGTTGTGTGTCTGCTCTGTTTCTGTGTGTAAGTCTGTCTGTGTGTATGGTGTGTCTCTTTCTGTATGGTGTGTGTGCATTTGCCCATTCGGGCTTCGCCAGGAAAACAAGACCATAAACCAGGAGGATTTACGGCCTTAAGCTTGATCACCCTCAGCAATATTATTAGCTGATGATGGAAAATTCATTTAGACCCCGATCTGTGCTAAAAGCTTATTAACAGCTAAAAATTACGTTTAAAAAAGTTATTACACAGTTCAAGGATATAATATAACACACATTCAGCCCACAAGCTGGCATGTGCTCCAAAACTCGGGTCATGCCCTCTGCAGTCTGGCAGCACCCCGCCGTCATGCCACATGCGGCTTCTCGGTGCCCCAGAGAGCTAGGCTCAGGCTCGCTTGAAGACTCCATCATGTCGAAGGCCATTAAATGGTAAAGATTATACCCATCTTTCGCGAGGGACTGGACATGCGGATCGTCAGAACAAAACCAGCCGCCCAGCTTAGATGATCTCTGCCATTTTAAATTATATTGCCGTGTTGCTCTGCTGGGTGGCTAATTAAAACTCAGCTGAATGCGAAGTTCTGCAGACACAGACAGAAACTGCAGATGGACGCTCTTTGGCTTGTAATTAGAATGTGTGTGACAGATTCCACCCACCCCCCCCCTACCGTCTGACACCTGCAGCCCCGCCTTCCCCCACCTGCAGGTCACACACACACACAAACGCTCGGGGTATCCCAGCGAGGTCCTTCTCCTTCACCTGATCAGCTGAAGGTCACTCCCAAGGTCTCCAGGAGCTGGCTTTATGATGCTTATAATTACAGGAGGAGTAAACACTTTCTGCCAACACGAGGTCATTCATAACCCTGCCTCATGGCTCTGCTGCTTTCTGCGGGGGGGTGGGGGGGGCATCCCTAGGTCAGTCTGTCCCTCTGTCTGTGCAGGACATAGCCACTCAGAAGCTGGCCATGCCTTCTCCTGTGCGCACGGTGCTCGTTGCCGACTTCGACAATGACGGCGAACTGGAGGTCTTCTTCAACAACATTGCTTACCGGGGCCCTTCTGCTAACAGGCTCTTCAGGTCAGCGTGGGGTCAGGCACAAGCAAACGGTTTCAAGCAGCCCACAAGCAATCTCTTTGTGGCCTTATAACAACACATTATGTAAGTCCTCATTATGTAATAACTTGACAAAATGTGATACATTTTCACTTCATTATGTGAGAACTCCCACGTTTTGTAATAATATGCTGCATTATGTAATAAATGGTTTATTACAACATGCAGCAGATTAATAAAGTTCCTTACATAATGAAGTGAACATTTATTACATTTAGTCAATACAGTGTTATTACATAATGTGGTTTCACAGGCCTCTCCTGCTGTGCTGAGGAAACATCTGCATGTATGAGATTTGAATTCCACTCTCCTCCCCAGAAGCAAAGTGCCACAATTGGACATAGACACTAAAGTTTTATATCTTTAATTCTGATGGACAGAGATGCTCACGGAGGTTTACTGTGACAGGGTGTTCCGGAGGGAACATGGCGATCCCCAGATCGAAGAGCTCAACGTTGGGGAGGCCGCCGAACCTGATGGCCGCGGGACAGGTGACTGCTCCTTACCCGGAAAGTCAGTCTGAGCTGAACAGCAGGTGGCGTAGTGGCTAAGCAACAGGATTTAGCATGGTGCTTGGCAGCTGAATATCCTGTACAGCTGAACATCCCCTATATGAATGAGTCACTTTTAAGATGGAGACAGAGTTTATTCTATAAACTATAAATCAACATGTGGACTTAAATGTCATTTCTAGTGCTACCACTAGGTGGAGATGGAAAAATGTGCTAGGAATTAACTTCTGCTGTCTTGTGGCTTAACTTTAGTCAGCTTGTTGGATATCGTAGTCTGACTGCTGTACTGGACCAGCTTTAGTCTTGACAGTTTCTAGGGTAATCTGCATCTCCTGGACCCCCACAGGAGCCACAGTGACTGACCTGGATGGAGACGGCAAGCTGGAGCTGCTGGTATCCCATGGGGAGAGTGCTGCCCAGCCCATCTCAGTCTTCAGAGCCAACCCTGTGAGTCCAGTGTGTTGGGGTGGGGGAGGGGTGTGTTACATGGTTCTAACTAAATGTGAGTGTGTCTTTCTCCAAATCACATGCATCAAACTCAAGGCCTACGGGCCACATTTAGCCCACAGCACAACTTTTCAGGGCCCGCGAAATGATTTAGATATTCTGTTATATATGGCCTGAGAAAGGGGTGTTACAGGACACAAAATTCGCTGTACAAACCTCGGTTTTGGGTTTATAGTTCGGTACAATTTTGGTACATATGCACAAATAGGAATAATTGCTAAACCAGTGGCATTGTGTCTGACTTTGACGTGAGAAACCAAAATGTTCCCAAACTGCTGATTTATGACTGATTGCTTTAGTCGATACCAACTCACAGCCACAAGTAGCATTAACAAAATGCTAATTAAAATAGCATTTTCCAAGTTGAACATATATTTGTGAACTTAGGTACTGCCCATGTCAGTAAATGTATTCATTAGTTTCACTGCATGTGCACGATGAATATGTGTTCCTGTATTACACCTTCCCACCCCTCCCACACTGACGTGCTCAATAGCAGCAATATTCCTATAAAATCTAGCAAAACATTCTAGTTTTTATTTGATTGCTTTGATTTCTTGGAACTAAACTATTTCTCATTTAAAAGTGCGAGCTAGTAGATCAGATAGAAAGTCAGATGAATAGCAATAGTTCATTAGCCTAGTGGAAACATACAATTTAATCCTATATCTTCAGAGAGGTTTTTGTATATTAGTGTGCAGTTCTATAAAAAAGATGTGTACTACAAAGTTACATATAGTACGGATTTCAACCAAACAACTGCAAAGTTTGGATTATACTGCGATTAATTAAATGAATAAGCTTTGGTTGGCCTGCAGATTCATTGGTGGTTTTTAATGTGGTTCTTGCAGTGGGTGGTACCCATGCCCTAAATGTAACTCTGCTTCCTTACCAGGGTTCGTCCAATAGGTGGCTGCGTGTAATCCCTCGCACCCGGTTTGGGGCATTCGCGCGTGGGGCCAAGGTCGTCGCCTACACCAAGAGGAGCGGCCCACACAGCCGCATCATCGACGGCGGCTCTGGGTACTTGTGCGAGATGGAGCCCGTGGCCCACTTCGGACTGGGTATGTGTGACGGGAAGCTCGCGGCTGCCCAGCAGCTGCTGCAGCCTGCCCGAGGCGACTCACACCAGGTAGCGCGCAGTGAGCACAAACAGAACCACCTGCCTTACCCATCTTCCATTTCAACACCCATCACCATGGCAACCAGGGGTCTCGTCCAACTACCTCTGTCTCTCCATGTAAGAGGGGGTGGCCTCTCCGCAGGTAAGGATGTGGCGACCAGTGTAGAGGTCTTCTGGCCGGACGGGCGTTCCGTGGCCAGGCGACTTGAGCCGGGGGACATGAACTCAGTCCTGGAGATCCACTACCCCACAGATGAGCAGGAGGCAACAGCAGCGGCGGAAATAGAGGTGGGGTCAAAGCTTGCCCGTCTTCCCGGGAATGAAAAAGCCTGGGATTTTGTGTGTACAGGAATTTACTCTGAATAGCATTATCTAATCTCTTTCAGTGCGGAAATGGATTTGTCGTCAATGAGAACGGACGATGCACAGGTGAGCGACGCCGCATGTGTGTGCAAGTGTGCGTGTGTTTGCGTTTGTAAGGGAACGTCACCGCGGTGACACGTAATTCCCAGACCTGAAGGGGGCGCCCTAGCTGGTGCTCCTCTCTCAGACAGGGACGAGTGCACGCAGTTTCCTTCTGTATGCCCTCGGGACCGTCCCGTCTGCATCAACACCTATGGGGGCTACAAGTGCCGAGCCAACAAGCGATGCGGCCAGGGGTTCGAGCCCAACGAAGAGGGGACAGCCTGCGTGGGTGAGTCTGGTGGGGGGGGGGGGTCCCTCTCCACATGCTCCCTTGGGCCACCATGGCGAGGCTCCGTAACGCCCTCTGCTGTGTGCTCTTGTCCCTGCAGCTCAGGTGGCTTACTTTGGGGGGACTCGCTCCTCTGGCCGTGGGCTCGGGACGCACGTCCCCTGGCTCTGCATGGTCGTGCTGAGCCTCGCTACACTCCAACTGCCCTAGGACACCTTCTGCATGCTTCGTTCCTTCCTTCCTCACACTCTCCCTTTTTCCTGCTTCTGCTGTCCATGTACCTCTCTTTTGTTCTATTGGTCCTCTTCTATCTATTTTCCTTGGGACTGCCAAAATGAAGGGGGGGGGGGTCACATACCTCACCTTCTTCTTCCTCACGGTGCCCTGGGAAGCGTCCGGTTCACCCAGGAAGGAGGGTGTTGCCGCTGGCTTGACCTTAGTCTCAGGCCTGTAGTGGAAAAAAAATGCTGCATGCTGGGTTTGATCATAAACATTTACGTCTGAACTCCGCCTGGACGTCCATGGAAATGGCCTCTTGTTAGGGAGGGGGCGACTGCCAGCGGTGGCAGTAAGCAAAGATCTTCCAGCATCTGGAGGGCCTTGCCGTCTCTCAGTGACTCCGCCGTGCCGCGGCCCGTGGGCACAGAGACTGCTGATGCTGGCCGTGGCCCCTCGAGGGGGCAAACCTCACGACACCATGCGGTGCGGTAAGGCCGGAGGACGGAGATCATCGGATCATGTGGTGCATCCAGGGGAGACTGCTGCTGAGGATGAGGATGGAGGAGATCTCACCTGCAGCTTAGCCTTCCTCTCGCATCACGTCTGGACTAAACCGGTCGTACCAAACAAGCTCACTGATGCTTGGAAAAAATAAGCCTGAAAATAGTCTGTATTAGGTAGTGTCATAGTTTTGATGTCCTACACAGAATAACTGGTCCCCATGTAGAATAAATCTGTATAATATCCTGAAGACTTTGGGAGTGTTTTGCCAACCTGAATGCAGGTGTGTGTGTGTGTGTGTGTGTGTGTGGTGAATGTTAAGCCTAGTTCTTACTTCACTTTTCCACCTGTGCTTTCATATGCTTTCAGGCTGGGGACGGTCGTCTGCGTGGCAGCTTGTGTTCATACTTTATCTGGCTGTGGATGTGGATGGTAGCGGTTGGTGCAAGCATACAGCAGTGATTATTCTTCCAGACCTGCAGGGGGCGACAAACACAAATACAAGCAGTACAGTGAAATGGGACAGTATTACAATAATGAGGCAAACCACAGTATTTTGAAATCCTTACTATAAAATTACCTGGTATCCCGCCCCCCACCACCTTGGCGAATTTTATAGCCAAGATATCAAAAAGCCACAATTGTGCTGCTTTTTAAAATACTATATAACTTGGTATAATGTCTGGACAATATGAAAAATCAGATATGCAGGTACCTTCAACCCTCCGCATACAGCTGCACAACTACTCTTCCTCTACGCTTTTGCCATTTTGACTGCTGAACTGTGAAACTCCATGCTGACACCTACTGGAAACACCTAATCAGTTATCTTGCACATGTGTGTGGATGCACATAGATTCTACTACGCATAGAAATCTGGGCTGCACGCCCACCGACCACAGTCGTCCACAGCCAACCCCTGATGATGAAATTTACGCCACCTCCCCTCACCTGCAACCAAAAGCGCACAAGGAACAGTGAAGTTTGACTTGGCCTTTATGGGCACAGTTTTGAGGACACCTAAGTGCTCCCCATCACTGCTTTTTATTAATTACATTAGTTAAGCTATTTCATGAATAGTTAATTTTCTCAACAGTGAAATTACTAATACTAAATGGAATGCTAATTTATATCATATTGTGGCTCATTTCTTGACTGTTTTGGGCATAGAAAGTGGAGGAGGTATTGGGGATGTGTCCCCCGAAGATGTTTAATTTGGATTCATTCTTCCCCTCCAATAAATAGACCTTTGTATTTAAATTATTAAGTTGTGTCCCCTCAATATCAAACTCTCCCCTATGCCATTGGTTGTCGGGCGGGTTTATAACCAAGTCAGTGATGCCAAAATGTCACTTGAAGAATGGATGGGTTGGCTAGTGAGAAAGGCAATGCACACAGGAAAATAACTGTGCAAGATTGGATTTTGTATGCAGTGGTATGCAGACTAAACTGATCACACCACACACAATGTATTTGTGTTTTTGATACACACGGTAGAATTGAAAATGTCATTTAATTCGCATTGTGAGAAGGCTGGCTGAACCAAGTGACAGTAATTGTGTTTTTATGTCAGTCATCTTCTTCCACGGCCACAGATACTATCTCCCCTAGATGTAGATATTATCCCTCCAGCATGTCCTAGGTAATTCTTGGGGGCCTCCTCCCAGTGGGACATGTCTGGAACTGCTCTTTTGGAAGCCGTCCAGGGAGCATCCTTATAAGATGCGCAAACCACCTCAACTGACTCGTCTCTATCGAAAGGAGTGACAGATCTATTTCGAAAAGAATTGTATTTCTTCTGGTTTATTTTAGTGATTTGTAATAAATAATTTTGTATTTTTTTCACAAATTTGATCAAGTTGAAAAAAATGACTGCAAACAACTCACTTGGCTGAGTAGTTATGATGCTGAACACAAAGAGAATGTTTAGGGTTTGCAATTTTGTTTGGTGAGCTAATTGTGTATATGGCTGTCAGTCAAATGGTGATGCTCAGCAATGGAGATATGTCTTTGAAACAAGCAAAAACGGACTGATGTATATGACAGGAAATAAAATTTCATTTAACACTTATATGTTATATATTTTTACTGGCCATAACAATAATATAGACCTTTTTCAGACCTAAGTTTGGTTAGTAGTAGTCTGTTGCTCCACTAGACACTGAAAATCGTTTTACAAATGACCTAGATTCTGAGCCCCAAGCAGTCTTTGCAATCTTCATGAACAGCGAATTGGCCTCAGTAACGTGTGGATTCATAGTAAAAGATAAGGAACACACTTGGAATGAACTAGAATGACAAATTTTCATAAAAGTTCCTGCAGGTCTAATGGCCAGGTAATAATTTAAATACAAAGGTCTATTTATCGGAGTGGAATAATGAATCCAAATGAAACACTGGGGACACACATCCCCAATGGTACATTAAGGGAATATATTTTTCGTATATATTGTTCAATATATATAAAGGCAAATATAGCACATACTGTACAATATATGAAAAGCAGCAAATCCTTATGTATTTCTCAATATATTGTAATATACTTTAACAATACATTTTGCATTATATTATGCAATATTTTACTACAGCAGACACTATTGACAAAAACATCGAAATGTTCATATATTTTAAATATATTTTTGTTTCGTAGGTGATCAATAAGTTGCACTAAAACAATTTTACTCAGACATAGGAAAAAAACAATTTGGGAAACATCAAATGCACAGCTAGGACAGTTCTTAACAGGCCCCTAGAAGCAGGTCTTAAGTCCTAGGAAGCACGGAAGAAGCCCTTCATTAATGAAAAGCAGGGAAGAGCCAGGCTGCAGTATGCAAAAAAAATCTAGATTTTAAAAATAAGCATACCCATAAATTGAGAAATGATTGAAGCTAAATGTTTTCCAGAGCTGCAGTATATGTTAAAAAACAGACTAAATTTGTTTACCGCCGGTGCTTTTATATGGGCTCTGCGCATCATAATCATCCTTGTCCTTGCTGTTGGAGTCACTCAAATGAGGCGGGAAACGAACAATAACTGGTCACGAAAAGCAAATTGTCTTCCGCTGTATGCAATATACTATATTACGTAAGATGACAAGCCTACCTTCGTTTTAGCAGTAATTATTTTTGACATACAGGAATCACAGAAAGTAAATTAAGCCAAAAAAGTCAGTCATGGCAAAGACAGGATAGGTTAGTCCACGAGGCTAAATGGCACTTAGCTGTGGCTAACCTCGCATTAGTGGGTGAGTCTGTCAAACGAATGTATTTTAAAAGATGTATTTGCATTGCAGTCGTGCTGTGGTGATATTTCAATCCTACTGTACAATGCTGAGAGACGACTGCATTTTCAATCACCTTTAATGTTAAGTGCTTCTACACAACTGATGGTTTTCGCTCTTTATTTGGACCCTACCTGCTGCGCGCCGTCTCCCTTCCGCCATATTGCCGAGTAGTCGAGAAGGAAAATTTTAATGGATGCTTTTTAATAATCGAGTAATCGAGCGTAAGGAATAATCATAACAGCATTAAATGACATGAGCTTTTTCATGATTTTAACGTAATTTTACGTGAACTGAATTGTTCTTAATATCAGTACTCACTCCAGAACACCATGAAGACTG
Source organism: Petrocephalus schoutedeni (assembly GCA_026780765.1). Lineage (NCBI taxonomy): Eukaryota > Metazoa > Chordata > Actinopteri > Osteoglossiformes > Mormyridae > Petrocephalus > Petrocephalus schoutedeni. The sequence continues at coordinate 12,446,436 of JAODKL010000062.1, read as the reverse complement.
AGGAATCCCAGGAGTCTTTGTTTACGTCTCTGATAATGCCGAGTTAACTGAGGCACTAGAGAGATTCACTGACTATTATAGCCCTCAGGTTAAACTTTTAATTTCCATGTTTTGACAACGTTTTCTATTCGACCAAAAAGTTCCTATTAGAGCCACTAGAGGGCCTCAGCGTTCCAGAACATTGTCAAAGAAGGTACTTCGTGTCGGATGCTTTTTCCCCCAAGAATACATGCTCATTGCCCTTTCCCTTTTGAAGTCACTCTGCATACATTGCGTTAGTGTTATTCTTCAGAGAGCACTGAAGCTTCATATGGATATGTCTGCATCACAGGGTTTCACGGAGAACTGAGAGCAATACATAGTAGAAAATAGACATCATCCTGTGTCCCCAGCAAGCACCAGCTCCACAGAGAACGATAAAATGTGAAAATGTCTTAATAAAGGAAAATGATTTTTGCTAATCAAATTAGAGTAGTTTGGATTAAATTAGATTTATTAAGATTATTCACCATCCCAGAACTACTACAGCATTTTGTTTGAAAGTCTTTTCTGTCCGTGGGATCAGAAAAGGCATTAACATGCAGTAAAGGTGAGATATTGGGAGCAGAGCCAGATAAAATGGCCAAAAAAATCATTCAGCACTGTTCAAAACAACAGGGATTCAGCACCCAGGACAGCTGCCGGTGTCACACCTGGGACAGGTGAATCAACTCCCTGTTGCGCTCTCTCCATGTCAATGCAGTGACTTTAAAATGACATGCTGCAAGCTCCATGGTAGGTAGTTTTCACTGCCTTTGTGTCCTCCCATGTGCCTGGTTTTCCTTCTCACTGGGCCTCAACAAAGTGGCCGGGTCAGCATTGTAGCCTTGGTATCTGTGATAAACTTTTCATCCTAAAGCATGCACTTCCTACAGTGTTGGGTATGATTGTCAAAATTCCCCTTAGCCTTTAGTGCGTCTCACGGGAAACACCCACATACAGGGCCACTTCCTGGCTTCTGGTCGTCGTCGCAATTGTGCAAGCAGTTCTCTGTGTGCGTGCTCGCCGCAGCTGGTTGCGTGCCAGCCTTAAACACACGAAAGTGCAGATGCATACCTCTCACATACCAAACGGTCAAAAAATGTCCATTTTAAACACCATTCATTTCTAACATGCATGCTGCTATAGCTAATAAACCTTATCATACAATATCAGGCTGTAAAGGCTGATCAGAATCCCCACAATTATCTGACATAATATGTAGGCACGTGTTCACATATTTACTACATGTGAAAGGGATAATTGTGTTTTTTCTTCAAATTTTTTATCTTATTATTGTGTTTGCATTTCTGTGTGCTTAATGTTTGTGACTGTGTACCACGTCCATCGCAAATGTTCTCTTTTTCTATTTCCATCAATATCCCACTCGCTGAATTCCATCCACCAGCCATTTCTCCTCCATCAGCCAGTGGGCTTGTTTGCTTGATTTCATCCACAGTTCAAGAATTTTCCCCCTGGGATCAATAAAGTTTATTATGTCTGATCTTACCTGATAGCAGCAAAACTGAAATAAGACCGACATACAAAATGGAATTGAGGCACTCATTTTCCATTGTCCTTGTCACGAATAACAAATGACCACTGCAATATCTGCATTTCTTCTATTGACCTCTACTTCTTCCCTCTAAAATGGTTGAGACAACCAAGTAATGGAATAAAATGAAATTTGCCTGCAGACAAGATATCCAAAGTTTCCTCATATAAAACAACTATATATGACATTTAAATATATTTTAACTCTTCATTTTGAGAGTTAATAAAGGAATTGTAATAACCAGAACTCAAAATATTCAGCTGGAAAACTTTTTTATTTTTGCTGACGTGCTGAAAAGGCAAGGTACCTGGAACCAGGCCATCCGCCCACTATGGCAGGTTTTCTGACGGTCCCTGAGCTTACTGGACAGCACACTGCAGGAAACTGGTATCCAGTGAGACTTATGGCTGCTGACTTGATGGGCAACTTAAGGACAAGGTGAAGAAGAAAAGAGTGTGGAACACTAGGGGAGCCAGGAAGGTCTACCCCAAAACCCCAGTTTAGTGTGTTCTCAATCAGACAGATTTATGTATATGCAACATCCTATAGAATATTCTTTCACTGTGCAAAAATAAATACTAGACAATCATAATTGTTTTATAACCTATAATGCAAAAAGAAAAACTTTGAAATGGATTAATGTGGTTAAATTTAACCATTTTTAACTTTTCGGCATGAAATAGGATTGCAGAAGTTAGTTGGAAGCCTATTTTACTTCGTAATTATGTAGGTATTCCCTTGCTGCAGTAACTGGGAAACCTAAAGTATCACTCTGTGGAAACCTGGACATCTGGCAACCTGCCAGCTTCAGCACTCCGACGTTCTCCCTCAGCCCTCCTAGCCCGCCGCTGAACCTTGTCTTCTGCCTGGGAAAAGTGAATGTTTGCGACAGCAGCGCTCTTTGATTACTGGAGTGTATCCCCTGGACTGAGCAAACACACCCGAAAAGGTTAACCCTCGCTGTTTAAACACGGTCAGAGTTTTCTCCCAGCCACACTTCCTGAGGTTAAATGGACCTGTGGAATTATTCAGCTTTAGGAAAGAATTACAATATAAAGACGTGACAACCAGCACAGTACTGTTTTAATCATTACGCCTTCTTAATATACAGTATTCTGTGTGACTGTATGTGCAAATGGTGTGTAAATGCAGCCTGTGATGGATTAGCCCCCTGTTCTGGGTTCTTCCCTGCCTTGTGCCCTTAGCTTTTGGGATAGGCTCCGTATGCCCCTGACCCTGAATAGGGCAAGTGTGTACTGAAAATGGATGGACGGAACATTATATGCTGTGAGGTCCTTCATGTTTAAGAGCTGGATTCTGTGTATATGGAGTCTAAAAACAGCCGATGGATGAAGCTCCACCTCTGAGTTGCCCATAGCTTGTTTGTGTGATGTTTGTGTCTGCTGTGTTGGACTGGCACCAATACAACATGCACACAAGTTCAGGATGTTTCCCTGCCTTGTGTCCTGTGCTTCCTGCCTTAGCCTCCAGGCTCACTGTGACGCTTTATAGAATATAACCCGCTACAGAATAAGATGGATGGATGGATGAATGGATGGATTTATTCATAACCATATATTGTTGTTAAAGTAAATGGTTTCCTAATTACATTACGTCATTAAACACATTTGTTACCGTTATGTGCTCTGTCATGGAGCCTGCGCATTGAACGTGTTGGTTGATCCTTAAGCCATTTCATTTTGGTTTACATTTAATCTGAGTCCCAGATTCCATTAAAAAGATCTTTTGCACCCTAAGGACAAGCTGGTCTGAAAATCTGGATTGCTTGTAAAAAGGTGGTTATGTCACCCTGCTGGAGGGAGCAAATTCTTTGTTGACTCACTTTGACCCCAGTCCTGATGGGAACGGGGCATGTCTGGACGGGGTGTAGGGTAGAGAACACTTCCCTTCAGTGCTGGAACATTTCCTTTGGAAGCACTTTTGCCTTCTTGGCACCGGAATGGGAATCTGTCTGCTTTATTAACCCTTTAGGTGCTGTTTTCTGAAACACCTTACCTGTACCTATGTACCTGCTGTTAAATAATATTGACTTCATCATTTGCAGCCTGTGTTTGTTATCCTACACTTTGATGAAATACTTGTCAAAGTGTGTGATTCAGTATGCATGCCCCTTTGATGGATTGGTATCCCAACCAGGGTCAAAACTACCCTAAATCCAATACTCCAAGGATAAGTGAGACACTGTACTGTATTCTGAGTAATTATTGAATTACCCACTTTAATTTTTTGGTTGGTTCGTGAATTCAAAGCATATAATCCCTTATAACAAAGTCTTGCAGATGCTTTAAGATTTAATGTTGGTGAGCAGTACCACAAGTTTGTTAATTAAGAATTAATTGACTATGAAAACATGATACAAAAATCCTGCCGGTAATATTTCAGTAGCACTTTGACTCTTAATGGCATCCTATCCAGTGTGTAACCTTAATCCTGTGCCCCGTGATAGGCAGGCATCTCATCTGGGATATAATGTAGCCTCATGCTCTGTGAAGGGCTGTCATAGGCTCCAAGCCCCTATGATCCTGACCAGTATAAGCAGTTACAAGATTGATGGATGGATTTTGGTTCTGGTTCTTCATCCCATACCATAAAGGGATGGGATAGCTGAGTCACTGGGTGTCTTCAAATGACGACTAAAGACCTACCTCTTAAAGATAAAAAAAAGACCCTGTATTAGTATTGGACAGAATTCTTATCCTGGCTTTTATTGAACCAGTATCAGAAGGCATTCACTAATTGAGTCTTAAAGCACTTATGTAAGTCGCTCTGGCTAAAGGCGTCTGCCTAATGCTATAAATGTAAATGTAAGGGAAAAGCTAAGCAGGTATTAACAAGGGAGAGAGGGAGGCCATTTATATGAGGGTGTCACTCTTGTGACAGATGATTCTGGAGCCCAGGACACAAGAAGCACTTACTTGATTATGCACTATTCAGGGAGGGCTTTGCTGAAAGCTTGAAGCACGGGAGCTAGTGTCTGTTGTTTAAAGAGAACAGAGCACGAGGTTTCTTCTGTGAAGAAGCTGCCTCATTGTCAAGGGAGGAAATCACGCCCTTCTTGATAGAATGTCTGTCTACTAAAAATGGGAAAACTGAAGTATATCTCCTGAAGTATGCCTCCGTTTTTTCTCTCGTCAATCACATTTCATTGCAATGTTGTCCCTGTGCTAACTTGCATATGACAAATAAAGCTGAAACTGAACTGAACTGAGGATCTATGCATAGTCAAAGTCTGATTTTTCTAAATTGCTTCAGCCATGTTGTTTAACTTCCCAAACAATGATGATAAACATGATCCTCTCTGCTGTTTGAGGAACTAACTAATTTTAGCATAATATTTCCGTCACGGATATGCCCAGCGAAAAGGGAACTCACATTATGACCTATTAGCAGGGGAAAACTGCCACGACTGGGCCTCACACGCACCCATGCACAAGGATTTTATGTGTAATGCAAAGAATGTAAAGCAGGCAGGTAGATAGCAAATCAGCAGCTGGCAGAGGTGACCATTGCTGTTACATTCTCAGCGGTAGGTTGGGGAGCAGCTGTCAAACTGTCCCACACTAAATGCATTTTAATTGGCTCCCACAAGCAGCTCCCACAAACAGCAACTCTCAATCAAAAACCATGACCTTTGGTACACACAAGGGCAGTGATTACATCAGGAACAATAACCTGCTTCAGACAAACACTGGTTAGCCAACAAACCACTAATTACCAAAATAAACCTTTTTGCAGGGGATCACCCAAAATATATATAGCAAAATATAACAACAAACATAAAATATAAGCAAGAGATCAGGTTATCGCTATCCCTTGATTGTATGTAAGTGTTGATTTATTTATTTAATATATTTTTTGCCCATCACACTATCACATACATTTGTGTAGAGCTCAGGCTTATGGCCCATAGACAGACTCAGCTAGGAGTAGGAGCTGTTGCAGCCCTATTGTGTAAAATTCAATGATTCACTTGTGAGACATGAAAATATTATGTCTGGTACATTGTAATGGCCAGCCCTGTTTCCTCCGGAGCATAAACACTGTAGTAAAATGTGAGCAGTTTTCGAGTTTCACGCCAGTTCACGTAAGCTTTTCTATGAAGTAAAGAGGACACGTTTGCACGCATGAGCCCCCAGAGCCGTTTTTGACTGATACGCTTTAGAGTTCCCAGAATGACACCCCCCCTCCTATATGTGTGTTTGCTCTCATCTACAGCTTTGCAGCTCGGTCTCTGCCAAGTTATCAACCTGTCACACATGCATGTGCCAGCGGTACAGCCGGTATGAAGCTTTGTCACGCAAGCCTGTACAGGGCGGGCTGCCTCTCATCTCTGCGGCGTCCCTCCTCATGTACGTGCCCTGCCGCAGCCTCATGTAGCACACGCTTTAATGCTACATTCCCCCGAAAGAGGCAGCTGCCAGCTCGGGTGGCCAGGCTTTTCCTCTCAGTCTTATCTCCCTCCGGGGTTTGGGCCACACTTCCTGCTCTGACATAAGTTTCTCTTTACAACTTGAATGGATAAGTTAAACACAAATCTTACCTGAATTTCATTCCATCTTCTATATTGATTCGACACATTGCACAAGGCGACTTTTCTGTTTGGAATACAATTGATATAATCCGGTCCTTTGTTCTACTTACAGAAATCTGAGCCATATAAGGGTGTCAGGGAAGAAAGATGGTGCTATTTTTTCAACAGTCACAACAACGATGAAATAAAAAATTTACTCAGTTTTTTAGACACTATGGAGAAAAATTGAAGCAATTACTGTTTAAGATGAAATAAATATAATATTATTACGACATTGTGTTTCTTCTGATGTGAATAAAAAAATTCTTTCACCACTGGTGTCACGTTTGTGCCGCGATCGACGACCCATATTGCAGGCGGTTTAGGAAACAGGCGTTTATTTCGGAAGGAACACAGGATTTCGAACAACAGGAACAACTAACAGAAACCGTGAGCCGATGTAAGGTGATTGGCATCACTGT
>JAODKL010000062.1:12422932-12434854 GCA_026780765.1 Petrocephalus schoutedeni | reverse complement strand
ATTGCTTCCGGGATAGGCTCCGGACCCCCTGCGACCCTGAACAGGATAAGCGGGTTGGAAAATGGATGGATGGATGTTAGAGATGTCCTCAGGCACACTATGAATAAGTACTCAGGACAGCTGTTATGGTTATAGCTGAACAGTGAACTGTGGCAATTATAGAATCATCACACTTTCCTTTCATGTCCTAATTTCTTGTGCAGTAGAATACAGTAGCCTTCTGTACATGGATGCTAATAGGCTTCTCAGACTTTCTTGGAGCACCACAAACATGCCTTTAATACTGCCTCAGCCCCATCTGCTCAGCTTATGGCAGAAGGCCTGTTGTGTTCCCGGACATCATGCCTAGTAATCACCAGACTTTTATTCCTCTTCGCCTTTAAAGCGTCCCGTTAATCTCAAACAGTATCGTTCTTGTTCCCCTTTCCTCCTCTCAGCACTTGAAGCTCTTCAATATTTGCTGACTGCTAGTTAAAACTCTCCGGAAGGCAGCTTGACTCCCTAGTCGGAGGTTTGAATGAGGGTTAACCCAGGCGTGTGGCTAAATCTTCTGCAACTGTTTTGTGGCCCTTAATGATCAGTTCACACATGAAGGGATTGTTAATAGCCAATCAAATGGCACATTGCATGTGAAGACACTGGGGCAGGGCCAGCTGTCGTGAAACCCGGAGGTAGTTTATATGATCTGCCCATATTTTACAGGGCAATGCTCGCATAATCTCAAAGTCAACGGCAACTTTACTGCGAATATCAGCGTTTCACTCAGCCGAGTTAATGGGTCAGGAGGCACATTTCTGCCACCAGGTGGCGCAAAATGCTCACATATGAAGTTGCAGTAATTCCAGCATTTTTGCAGCAGTCAATAAGACCTGACTTAATTGTTTATTGGAGAATTATCTGCTAGGAGCTATGTCCTTTTGCAAGGTTCTGTGACCTTTTCGTGTTATTCTTGCTTTCTGAATCTCCTCTCTGGATATTATAAGTCTATAGTGTGTTCACACCAATGGTCTTGCCATTTCCCTTTTATGAGCAGAATGTCTTTGACACAGAAGTAATGCCTGGAGAAAAATACAGGCCTTTGTACTGTGTTTTAAAGCATAGTATGGCAGTATCCATTCAATGTTGGTGCCTTTAGCAACAGCTGAATCCATTAACTGACTGTCATTGTAAATATTCTTAATTTTGTCAAAGTTAAATGTTATGTGTTATTGCTGTTTAAAATGCACAGGACAATTAATTGCTAAAATATGTATTGTTTCTGTTCCCTGCCTCGTGCCCATTGCTTCCGGGATAGGCTCCGGACCCCCCGCGACCCTGAACAGGATAAGCGGGTTGGAAAATGGATGGATGGATGGATGTATTGTTTCTTCTAATATTTATATTTCTTTATTAATTCAGCAGACATGTTTATCAGAGAACAGAGACACACTGTCCCTGTAGAAATTGGAGTTAAGGACCTTGCTCACAGACCCAATAGTGACATGATTACTCCGCCAGTCATGGGATAATAATCTTTACAGTGACTAGACCTTTAGATGAGAGAGAAACTGCCTTAAACCTAATTTTGTTAGCAAAAAGCAGGCCTTTCAAACCCCTCATCAGCTTTCAGTAAATCAGTTTTATTATTTCAAAACTCAGGAAGTGGACAGTCCCACTTGCATCAGTGTACTGGAGCCACAGCTCCTGCATGGGCAGCATTTGTAATTTCTGAAATTTCTGAGTTCACTGTGGCCTTGAATTGCCAATATACATTTTTAACTTTGACATGACATAATTGCAGTTGCCTAGTTTGTTCATGGTGGGGAAGCAGAAAAACACATTCACTTAATCAGTCTGTTCTGGCATTCAAAGCCCCAAAGGGATGATAAAATAAAACAGCTTTAATTTGTGAACAAATGTAATCTCTTTTCATTAGCATCTATGTACTGGCCTGTATCCCAGCCTCATGCCCTGTGCTGCCTGGGACCCTGTACTGGGTTAGGGGCATGAAGGTGGATGGATGGATGGATGGATCTCTCAAAATTCTGCATAGGATATTAGCACTAATGTTTTGTAAGTAAACTACAAACCTCAGGACTTCTCTTGCACATGTTTGGCGGGGAGGATATTTTATTATATTTCTGCATTCTGTAACATTGCCAATACCATAATCTCTAGAAGGCAATCTTTGTACAATGGTTTTCCTTGAATTCACGTGAAAGGTCACACAAATCGACATAAATTATTAAATGAAACCCTTTAATTTCTGTATATATGATTTATTTTATAATTTTTGTATGCCTTAATCGGGTCCCAGAAATGCTTGCTAAAAATATGGCCAAGTTGGCCTTGGGAAATGCAGTCGCTCCTCTGAAACGGGAAAGTTAAAGTGGTTCAGGACACAGAAGCCAAGTGACAGACTTGGTTTCTTGTCTGGGGGAAAAGGCATACATATATATATATATATATATATATATATATAAGAATTTACAGCCGTTTCTTGTTATACTCATGCCTTCTGTTCTGGTTTGCAAATGCCTTTATCTACATATGGCCTTGTTAAGCTAAACTAAAATACTCAGGGCTTATTTAGGCCCTTCTACCAATTTTGGTTATAAGGAGACGCGGCGTCTTCTCTTACCGCCTGTCTGTGACCTAAGGCCCAAGGATGGCTGTCGGTCCAAGTCCTCCCTGCCTTCATGTGTCCCTGTCAGTTTCAGGTCAGAAGTGCTTATGTAAGACTGACTGTTCCACCATTAAGGAACACGAGCAGGAAGTTTATATTTCAGGCCAACAAACAATGAGCTAATTGACCATAACAGACTGCTGCCTAAGATGTGTCAAACTGTCAGACTTATACAAATGTATTTTAAGGTTTTCAAAATCTCAAAAACATTCCTGATGGTTTAGCTTCTAATTCCTATCAACGCAATTGACTGTTGATAACTGAAATCTACATGTTCTGTGTACCATATGATTAAAGATATATTCTTTTAAATGACATCAGTCGAAAAACTTCATTGACCGTAGCACCCTTCAGATATCAAGCCCACAGATATTCCCTCTGTGCTGGTTTTCACAGTCACCAGCCGGCAAATAAATGCATAACAAAAGGAACTGTCACCAGTCACAGCCAGAAAAACCAGCGGCTTATGAAAAGTGAGCGAGGGACGCGGCGGAAGCCCCTGTAAGCAGAGGAAGGGAGGGTTTACCTTAAAAGGCAGAAAGAGAATTGGGCTCCTGCTTGTCAGCTGGAATGCGACGGACTGACCCGTACTCCTTCTAGCACATGAAAAAGGAGAGAAAGGGAGCGTGTAGCAATTACCCAGAAGAAATCAAAGCCCATGTGAGAGAGTGCAAAAGTGTTCATTAATCAAGCTCAGATTTTGCAGCCTGTGACAGGTTTGGGGTGTGGATAAAACAAAAAAAGGCTACTTTCCCCAAATGTCACTTTTTTATTTAATATTACTAAAAAAAAGTACAAAATGATAGAGGGGTGTACAGGGATGCATCCAGGTCCCATGGTGTACGTGGATCGAGCTGACCTACAGGCCGCGCAAACCGTGCATATAGCCTCGCCTCCCTACGCGAGCCAGCATCTTAAGGAACACTATCTCACCCGTTACAAGCTGTTTGCCAAGTTTTTTATGTGTATTTTGATTTAGGCCTATTTTCTGCGTTCTTGATATTGCTTTGACAGAAAGGGTCTATAATACTCATTATTGGAAATTAATAAAGTATTATTTTCAGGATCGACAATTTTGTAAGTGCCTTCACTAGTCATTAATGACCTACCTAGGCAGATAATTTGCTGTTGCCAAACACCATGATAACAAATTCACTTCAAAGTCATTTCGCAATACGACAGATTATCTTTAAGATTCATGCAATTGCGTGTTTCGAGGCATCTGTCAGGCCGGCTCCAGACGGGACGACCAGCAGAAACATGGGATGGGGTGAAGGCGCAGAGATTCTGTTTGGGGATGTGAGTGGGGGTAGCATTTGGGTGCCAGCATAAAGGGCGACAGAGCGGGCTGTGGGTCACTGAAAGGGGCACAGCTGAAGCATGCAGGACTCAAGCTTATATTACAGTTAGTAATAAGGCAGTAGGTGGAGTGAGAGAATGAATTTTCCCTCCCCAGTTGCCCAGACTCCCCCAGCTTACAGCCTGCCTTTGAGATCTCCCTTTGAGGTGACTTCAAACAGGCTACATTATTACTTCAGTTAAACACCAAATCAGATTGTGCATGATGAATCTCCGAAGGGCTGGGGTTTCCAAAAACGTCACGTGAAGACACAACACACTTCTTTTCCCTAAAATGTCATTTGTATTATTTTAAGTTTTATTGTTTTTAAATTGTAGAAAGCCTATGAGGATTCTGTACTGTACATGTTTTTTCAAATTCCATGGAACTTCTTTGTTGTTTTTTTGCTGAATAAATATGAATAATTCTCTGTTTTCTTTTTGATGGACCTCATAAATTAGTGCGATATCTTGCCAAGTGTACATTTCAATAAACTTCCCCAAGTCTAACAGGATGGAGGCTTTGCATGCAAATGCTTTTGGACCCATAAGAAGTTCCTGCATCTGTACCTTCAAGGTGATGTTAGTCTGCAGCCTCTCAGGCTACACTTTTATTGTTTGCTCATAGTTCACAAAGCTCTGTCCTAAGCTGCGTATCCAAAGATGATGTTTAAAGGTGCACACACATGACAGACACGCGATAAAACATGTAAAAAAAGTCGTACATTTGTCCTGTAAAACTGTAGATTTCCTGTCTAGCATAGTGACAGTGAAACGCTGCACACGGTGGCTGTGTTTTGTGTTGGGACTTGGCCTTTCAAACCCCAAAGCCGCCACATGTTGAAGATGCACGGACCCAGTCTCCGCGGCAACAGCAACCAAACAGCAGTCAACAAGCCGCGCCGCGCAGGCCCGAGGTATGTACCCCCTCCCTCCAAGCCCCCCGGCCCCCAGGCCCATGTCTGCTTCTCATCTTGTCTTTTCTTTCCTGCCGCTGTTTTCCTCTGCTACCTTTGCTCCCGTTTCGCTGGTGAACCTCGGCCTCGCACCTGAGTCAGCGGCTCCACTACGCTCACCGTCAGCCTCGCCGTGCTCCGCGACACCCTCTCAGATTCCCCGGCAGCTCCTGTACGGCTCAAAGGGCCGGCATCAACAGCGTCTCGCAGAGCGTCCTTATTTTTACAACATGAATGAAGTAATTATTGTGTTTCCAAAATAAAATGCCAGCCTTGGTTCCACCACTCCTTTCCAAGAGGGCAAGTCGATAGGACAAAAACGCTTTTACACTCCCTGAGACGTCCCCGTGCCGCCCAAGCTGTGAAGGCGGAGGACCCATGGAAATATCCGATTCGGTTCTCCAAAGTTCCCACCTAAGCAAGCACAGGCGTAGCTGTGAGCGCGCAAGCATGTCATGCCGGGTACACCAGACAGGCCTCTTATTATGATACGCTTCCTCTAGGGCTGGAATGGAAAGCTTGGCCAGTCTGAAGTCGTGCTTTCTTTGGCAGGAGGACCTCTGGCTCCAGCATCGTTTCGACAGCAGCCTGACAGCTTCACCTCACTCTGAGAAACAGGAGAGCTCTTTCTCCAACCATGTCTGTCCAGCAGGATTTTTTTTTCATCCTTTGGAACAACTGTCTACATGTCCCTACGAAGGAGTAGGGTTTTTTGGTAACACTTTCCAGTAACTGCACCTTCATTCATTATGCATTCATAAATTGCATGTAAATATACCCAAACACCCTAACATGCCTTAACAACTTTAAAATACATTAATAACAAATATTATATGATTAAACAATTATAATTGTTGTTGTTGTTGTTGTAATTGCTTGTTGTTATTATGTAATGTTTGTCATTAATGTATACGACAGTTGTTAGGGTGTAAGTATGTTAGGGTGTTAATGTGTCCTTACAAGCTGCTCATGAATGTTCTATGAAAGCTTTATGAATGCATTATGAAGGTGCACTGAATGTTCAATGTATGTTTTTTTTTATGAATAAGTCCTTCATATGCTATGCATAGTTGATAAGTGATAATCTGCTGCTTTGCTGGTGAATTTTGTATGGTGTGAATCACTTCTATATTCATAACTTTTACCAGACTTTCCTTAAATTGTACTTCTTTCAGTCTGGATTGAAAAACTGAGCCTCTTGTTTGGTTAAGATGTTGTTCACAAGATACTTGTGAAGTTTCCCCTCTGAAGCAGTGGTAAATACACAGTGTCCTGTTTGTGGGGGAGGCCCAGAGTCCTCAGCAAATGCACCACTGACAAAGGTGGGTGAATATATACAGTGATCACAGCAGTCTCAGCCACCGCGGGCTCTGGGTGCTCGCATCCCATGTCAGTCACAAAGCTCAGTGTCTTCCAATGGCCACGTCATCAATTAAAGATGCTCAGATGGAAAAATGCATGACATGATGCTGAGCGAACAGTGATTGTGAGTGGGGAAAAAAGCAATCAGTGTTGTCATGCTATAATGAGCCTGTGGACCCCATCCATGCTGTCTCTGTCCATGCTGTCTCTGTCCATGCTGTCTCTGTCCAGCTGCTTTATTTTCTATCCCCCCCTTCCCCAAGTCAGGCCTGGATGCTTAACGGCCACACTGGCAATTGCTGCTTGAGCCAATGTTTGCTGTGGGTCAAACACTGAAGCTGTTCCCACAGTTTGCTTGTAAAAAGTCAAACAGGGTTACTTCCTAAAATGAACCACAAAAAGAATTGCTCCAGATCTACCTCTGAGGTGATCCGATCCTCCTGGGTTCCAGGCAGTAAAGTACAGGTGGAAAAAAGCACTCAGGAGCTAAATTGCTATCAAGAAAGATATGTCAATTATTCATATACAGTGTTTGGGAAGTTAGTCACAAAAATAATCAATTACAGATGAGGTCAGGTCCAGAATTGTGTATATATATGTGGTAACACTTTCTATGAATGCCATACCTATAAGAATCTGAACACATTCATAACACCTTACAATGCATTCATAAGCATTATAAACATGGCTATAATTATTAATAAAAAGGCAGAAAACATCATACCCATGTTTATTATAAATTATAAGTGACTTTTGAAGCTCTCATGTATAATGCACTAGATATCTCCATACTTCAGTACAAAGGATCCTTAATTCTTATAGATGAGAGCTTCACTGGAGCTTATGAAGTATTATAATCAACATTAATGCCTTATGACTGTCAATAGGAGATACTGTAATGCTTTATTAATTCTTATACCGACCATTACAATGTAGAATTTTCTGCTTCTGTGCAGTGAATTTCTTGTTCTGTCTTTTTCCAAAATGTGTTGTCACATTTTTGTTTGTTTTGGTTGTTTTGGTGCCCCCCGGACATTGGTCCATTCCCAGGGTGCTCTGGGCTTTCCTGGGAGATGTGCATGCCTGCACTTGTGTTTTCTTCATTATAGGTTAGGTAAATAACCACGTTCTCTGGCCTTAACGCCCAAATGTGACTCACCTGCATACTCTGCCATTACTCTGCTGGTGAATAGCACCGTGCCTCAGTGCATGGACACCTCACAACGACAACGTTTTGGGAGGTGTGAAATTAATGCAGCAGATCACGCCTCTGGGTGATACAACAAAGGCAAATGTGGCAGGCCGTGGTCTGCAGTGTGGGAGAACATGTGACCACCTGGAGTGGTGGGAGATCACTCCATACAGAGACCCTCTGATTCTCAAATGCTTGTTTCAACACTGCTTGGTGAGCTACAGGCTGTCTATTTATACCAGACAAACTTTGCCCAGGGGTCCTTTACTGATTCTGTATGATTGATAGCCAATGTGAAGATCAACCCCTCAGCGCCCCCCCCCCACCCCAACTGCTACCCTGACCCTGATCTGATTTATGGCCACAATCATATAACTGTTTCCACAGTGGAATGATGGGAATTTTAAGAAGCTCCCTCCACCTCATATACAAATATATTTCCTCCCACCATGCCCTGTAGCGCGACCCCCAAACAAGCGGAGTTGGCGTCTTTTGTGGCCAAAGCTCGGCTCATCCCACTGCTCCCTCAGCACTGAGAGCAGCACATCGGAATGCTGGGAATGCCAGAGGAAGGGGGAACTCTCTCAGTCCTTCTCTCATTCTTTACACCCCCTCCACCGCACCCCCTCCTGACACTCCGAAAAAATCTTGGGAATTTGCCCAGTGTTTAAAAAAAAAATAAAAAATTTTACCACAATATTAAGGCCAACGAGCAAGCGCCCCACAATTCCCTGGACGACATCACTTCCACGTGAAGGATAAATGCCAGTGACATCCGGACACCATTTTGTTGGCTCTGGTTAGATAATAAATGTAACCAATCAGACAAAATGCCTGTTCAGTTAACACAAACCCTTAAGAAGAACAACTTGCAAAAAAGGCTTTATTATAATGACAGAATGAAAACAGTATATGTATATATTGTTTCTTGGTGTAGTGATATGAGCTTTTCATAAATAAATGATGGAGGAATATTCTTTTTTGTGTTTGGACTTTTTTTTAAAAAAAAAAGAATACTTGTTTCTCTGATGAGCAAAATAAAAATAATCGTTGAAGCATTATTATTAAAAAAAATGGCGTTTACAAAAAGCAAGAATTCTCAACAACGAATAAACCCCTCAACCCATACCTAAAACAGTACCATTGTTGATCTACCTCTAACACTGGATGGTTCAGGCTACAATAAAACCGGATCCCATCTCAATTTATCTACAAATGTAAAGGCACAGTATCTTTGTTATGCCATTGACAGTCATGGCTACCAGTATTCATGTGATTTGCATACCTTATTTCACAGGGGAAAGGGGTAAAACAAAGATTTGTGTTAAAAAGTCCAGCTTTTTTGTTAATCATGGAAATTACAGAGTCATCAGTGAGTCTCTTACAATTATTTTTCTGCTCAATTTCATGGTTGGACCTCAGTCTTTGGTTTGTCCATTATGTTCAGCACCTCATCCAAAATAGAGGGTCCCAAATCAAGTTCAAGTGAGAGCAATGAGCCATTGATCTTGGAAATGGAATCCTGTGAGGCATGTGGCTCCTTAACAAGGTCGTCATATTGGAAACGACTAATCCTACCTTCTTCTGTGCTTCTGCTATCCAGCCAATGGCTGAAATTCTCAGAGCATTTTTTCCCGTAGTGTAAAGCACCATTGCCATTGCTGTTGTATGACCTGGCATTAAAGCCATTTTCATCTGTGACGACCTTTCCAGATGACTTCAACTTTGGCATTTCCTTCTGCTTCTCGAACATGTGGGACAAAAAGCTGGACATGCCTGTGGTCTCTTCAGGCAGGTTGGATCCGAGGACGTCGAGGGACAGGAGCAGCGTGTTTGGCTCCAGATCGTCGCTCTTATCCAGAAAGCTGGGAGTTGGGAGGCTTTCGCAATCAAAGGGGTCTGGGTTTGGAGGCAATGGGGTCATGGAGATGAGTGGAAGTGTAAGAGCTTGGGACCCACCAATGGTAGGGAGGGAGATTGCATTTTTGAGTACTGGGGAATGCGTCTCCAAAGAGGAGGCTTCAGAAGTGCTGTAGGCCCTCAGGAATTCACTGTGGCATTGCGGTACGGTTCGCTCTGACTTGCCTGGAAGGAGCTCATACTTCCCCTGAAGGAAGGACATGTCTCCAAAAGCATCCCGTTCTCCACCCTTTCCAATGTGGACGGTGTGGCGGAAGTCTCCCAGAGGGGGACTAATCATGTCTGGTGACAGGATGTCCCTGAGGCGACACTTTTTGCCTTTTCTGCCATTGGTGGATTTCAGGTATATGGGCGTTTTGGCCGGCATGGCTTGCAGAAAACAAGATCTTGAAGAATAACGACAAGATGGGTGTTGTTACCCAAGGTTGTTTGATTTGCCTGGGGATTGCGAGCAGATCCTGACGTGTAGCTGTCTGTCACATTCTCAACTGAGAAGAGCTTCGCCCTTCGTGAATGTCCTTCATCCACGAGCTCAGAAGCCAGGCTGGTCAGTCCAAGTTCCCCAACAAGCTAAATGACTCAGCTCAAAGACCCAATGTCTTCAGATGCTAGATGACAATTTTTCTGAAAGAGAGGGAGAAACACACAAAGATTTGATTGGATAAAGCGATAATATGTTTTCATTAAAAGATTCTCATTCTCATTTTTCATTTTTATAAGATCAGATTATGAATATAATTGTACACACAAGGTATTATTAAATGGGTCTCTAAGACAGCATTATTGTCAAAATTTGAGTTGCTCAAAAGTAAATAAATTGGTAAATCTAGCCTTTTTATCAAAACGTTTGTGAAAAGTGAATGAAAATGTTTAACTTTCATAAAGTTCATCATAAAAACCTCCTAGCAACTGAACTGTACAATAGAATTTCAGTCTAGCTCTCAGTGTACTACTCATGTTCCTTACCTATGGGGCAACATCACCAGGAGTTTCAGAGTGAATTACATTTATGCATTTGCAATGCGTTACATAACCGTAGTTTCAGCAACCTACTGATCAAGAAAAAACTTTAAAAGAACCACCTTCATATTTTCTATTGTGTGCTGCTTCATAAATGAAAGCATGGTGAGTAGACACTCATTCGCGATCACCAGCTGAAAAGTGAGGTTTCCAAAAGCTTCACAACACGCCATTGAAGGAGATATAGATCACAAGTGAGCTGACCTCAGAAAACCCCCCCAACCATACCACCACAGCTGTCAGAGTGAATTACGGAAAGTCTGTGCGAACGAGTCGTCTAATTATGTCGACAGGAGGTGCTTCCACCTTTTTTTTTATCTGCAAAAATCCAGGTCCCCAGACATCATGTTACAGACACGAAACATGTTCGTTAAAGAAAAGTGAACATAAAATGTCTTCATTGGGAGCAGCTGGCTGCCGTGATGTTCTGTAAGAAGCTGAAAGGTCTCTCAGACACGCAGAGAAAGGCTCCATATGGCTGCTCCTCTGCAGACCTTAATACCAAACATATGGGCTCCTCGCTGGTAGGTTTCTGACACGCTCCTCACAGGGGGCCGTCACCGAGACGTGGAAATATAAAGCCAGAAATCAGAAATGAAATCACTGCCTTTAAGGGGCTTTAAGGAAGATATTAGTGTTAGAAAGCTGACTGAGAACATTTGTAAAATGCCCATAAATGACACCCTATCCACCTTTTAGCATGTAGACAAATCAATTGTTTGACCAGAATAATCATGGAACCTATGTTGTATTTGAATTTGGGACTATGAGAGGGAGCGGTTGATAGAGACGGGATGGATGCGTGTGGGGAGGCAGATCTGCATGGAAGATGACAGTGGCAGAGCCGGACAAGGAGGCCAGACATGAACGCCACACAGAGGGAGGAGAGCAGGCACGTATGGCCATTTATAGTCATGTTTACTTTTGCAAGGACTCTGGGCGCTGACCCGTACCGAGAAAGTGTGGCACAGTCCACAGCGAGCACCAGCCAGGACATTTACGCGAGCTGCCGGGCGGCCTATCCAAATATTTATCAATGAGGAAACAGCACCTCTTCCCTGGAAAGCTTTGTGGTAATAAGGCGACTCCAAACCAAGACCAAGAACGTCTTCCCCATGTCACTTTTTGCAATTTATACATTTATATACAATGTTCTCTTACTCAATTATTACAAGGTTACTGTGAATAATTTCCACTTTTCTCCCATCTTGATAAATGAGCCTTTTGCCTTATAATCAAAGCTTTTGTTGAATTTTTTTTTCCTTTTACAAAATAAGCAGTATTACATTAAGGTTGACATTAATTTATTGATTGACCCCACCGGAAATGAAGTTCGGAAGTTGGGTGTCTGCGTAACTAATTCGACATAAGAACATAAGAACATAAGAAATTTACAAACGAGAGGAGGCCATTCGGCCCATCTAGCTCGTTTGGGGAGAACTTAACTAATAGCTCAGAGTTGTTAAAAT
>JAODKL010000062.1:12405166-12422832 GCA_026780765.1 Petrocephalus schoutedeni | reverse complement strand
AGACTATTCCATACCCTAACTACACGCTGTGTAAAGAAGTGCTTCCTCAAATTTGTTTTAAAATGTTCTCCTGCTAACTTCCACTTATGGCATCAGTGTGATCTTTCTGCTAATCTCAATTTACTTGTTGCAGGTTATTTCCCAGATATGATTTTCCTTTGACAGGAATGAACTTGTTACACATTTTTCATAACTGACCAAAGAAGGAGCTCCATGATACAAATATACAAAGATGCAAGTATTCAAAATTTGAGAAACTCACACATATGTATGCACATATAAACGCAGCAAACAAAAAAATAGACCAAATGAATAGTGAAGCTAAATTCTTGTAATAATACAACAAGCTGTAGAAAGGAATATAGCTGGATAGTAATATTATGATCATAGTTAAAGTTTAGATTATACACTGTACTACTAGTAGTCTTTGAAGCTAGCTAGGTCCAAAACACGAGGCAGAAATGATAGGTATGATACCTTGTAGCTATCCTATCTTGGCACACAGACAGACATTTCCATACTTGTTAAGGTTCCTTCTAGCTACAAAAGCCAAAACCATCTCAGAAATATCTTCAACAGAAGTATCAGCTCACAAACTATAAATAACGGTGAGGAGTGAAATAGTGAGGCTCTCGAGTGACATTGCTGAGGATCAAACAGAGTCAGCAGTGATTCCATTTGCATGATGGGAAGCAGTGCTCTGGACAAGCGGCTACAGAAAATGCATGGAACAAGGGAACATCGAAGAAAGGAAATGAAAGGATTGCTCATTTTACATGCCTCACAACCTCGCTACGGTATATCTACTATAAGAATGATCGCATGAAAAGCACCCACAAGTCAACTTGATGCAGTGGGGTCAACATGTATCAGCTGTTAAAAGGTGTTGTGCTGTTAAGGGTGTTGAGAGGGGAGAAGGACAGAGCCACCCCCCACAAACCCATAACTAAACTTGTCAGTAGGGATTTCAGTGCAATCTGTAGATCACAGTCTTACAGGGACAGGTATACATCCAAGTATGAAAAGTGTGTACAGTCCTATATAGGGATGAAAGTCACAGTAGCAAATAACAAAGTCTGCCTAATGATTTGTCTATTCGGGCCTTGGCCTGGAATATATTAACAGAAATATACTCTTTACTTAATGCTTTTGGACAGTGTCATCTTCTAAACCCAAGGCATGTACATTATGGTGGGTACCAATCTCATTTACTTATGAGTGTAAACATGCCTCAGTTTTCTTCCTTTGTCTACAGAAACATTCAAAAAGATGTCAAACTTAACTACAGGAAAAAATAACAGATACTTAAGTTTACCATTCATTTTCGTTATACTATTTAGCTTTTATCCGGAGCAGCTGACAACTTTAGACATCAGGTGAGGAACACATATTGTGCACCTTCAAGACTCTATGTTCTATCACCAGCAGCAAGCAGGTATGTCAAATAGCATGTACACCTTTCACATCAACATTGGTGCTGAAGAGCCAATGAAAGTGTGTAATGAAGGCGTAAACAACCTATGAAAGACTTTACCTAAGGCCATTATTTTGTTATGGGCTCAAAGTTCTCATCCCCTAACTGGTCCAGTAACAGCATTATGAAGTGGGGCTGTTGGCGTTTTTCACGCCCTTGGGGAGAGGACCTGGTCACTCTCTTGTCAGGAGTGAGCTTCAGCCACCATTTAGCTCACCGAAAGTGGGAGCTGAAGTGATGGTGTCATGCGGATCAGCCGGCAGCCCATCTACGGTGAGTGTGAGATGGTGATAACAGCAAAAGCCGAGCGCTAATCCAGGAACGTGATGCTGCACGTATTATGTTTCAGAGTTTCATAATGGAGTCACATGCGGAATATGGGGCCGGTGTATTAATAGGGCAACAGACATTACAGTAGTCTAAACATAAAGAGAATGACATCCTGCAGGGTTCCGGGCCATCTGAGGGGCACGGATACCCTGGCAGACTCAGGGGGGCAGTACTTGACATGGGCATGTACAGTACAGTAAGTACATAAAATTATACACAGGATTGGACCCAGGGGGGTCGGGGAGGGGCTCCGAGTTTCTATGTACAGCCTTATTGTACACAATCTTGGTCAGCAACGCAGGCTAAAAGTTCACTTTTCAATATCATCTATATTTGTTATACATTGTTTGACTACACAACAATCCTTTGTGAAAAAGACTGAAGACTACCTCAACATACCAGTTTTACCACATTAGTACTTAGCTGAACAGCTACACCTCATTATTCCAGAAACACCTACTCGTAATATGCCAAAATGGTCGGGGCGGTAGGCGTGACAATGTGATTGCTACGTCCCGACTGACATGTGCTTTTTAATCCTACCAGATACTTCACTGTCTTTGAAGAGTTAAAGCACCCATCTTTACAGCTCTCCGGTAAACAAGAGACGCATATAGAATGAAGTATAAGAGTTTAAAAGGACATACTTACAGCTTCGGCTGAAGATTGATGCATTTAAAAAAACCTCAATTGTAGGCAGCTGAGCCCTCTGGGTTTGTGGTAATATAACCTGACCGCTGTACTGCTGCTATGCTGAAGGGAAGGCTACAGTTCCCATTCTGTTTTGCCCCTTTCTTTGCTGAAGTATAGACATTTACAGGCAGCTGCCAAGATCAGTGCAGGTCCCCACGTGGTGTTGTCCTTGGCAGCAGTTGTCCAGGAAACCGCCTCGAATGGTACATTGTCGAGAGAATGTTCAGATTCACTCAAAATTACTTGCAATTGCAGCTTCTTCCACCTTGCGCTTGTAAAGAATCTGCAGGACCTGGCATTTAAACCTAAAGCTATATCTCTTTACGGGGGGGGGGGGTATAGGGGGTGGGCACCAGCATGTTTTTCGGCATACCATTCAGACTGGAGGCAGAGAGAAATGAACACCATCCATGTCCAGAAATGCAGAAAGTGCCAGACAGGAAATAACTGGAATGATAACGTGCTAAAGCAAGACCACCAGATTACAGTGAAATACACCCCTAGACTTATCATGTATTATGCTGTCTTTGAGCTTCATCATATTCACACACAACTCCTTTCTATAGAGGGACATTACACTATCTTACTGAGGACACAATCACATAAGAGCACTCTTACCTTCTCTTGGTGTGACCCCGAGTCCCATAACAGTGGTGTCGATGCTGGTCATGTCAGACGTCTGGCTACAGAGAGGCTTCTGTGCCAGGAGGACGCGTTTGGTATGTCCTTCCAGACTGTCTTCAGCACGCTGTCTGCCTCAGCCCTGGGTGGGGGGGGTATCGTCAGGGCAGGAGGACAGCTGTTTCAGGATTCTTTCAGACTCGCCCCCTCGGGGATGCCCCCCCAGCACCTGCAGTCGTCCGTCAGTCCCAAAGCTTGGTCGACACGTAGGCGTCGGGATGCCCCCTCTCTCTCTCCCCTCTCGTCCTCCTTCTCTGGGGAGTCCTCCTTCCCACGCTTGTTGTAGATCGCCGCGCAGGGATCGAGAAGAGCGGCCCAAGGAGTGAAGAGTGTCTGCTGGTTTTTGGCCGCCCTCTGCTTCCGCTTCACAAAGGTGCTGCGTCTGAATCGCTTGTAGGGTCCCTCCTGCTCTCTCTCCCCCGCCCTGCTGCCTCACTTTCTCCTTCTCTCTCTGGATCTACTAGAAGGAGTTCTGTAAATCTGCTGGGCAGACACCAGACGCTTCACAGGCAGCGTGCTGTGGGTTTGCTCCTCTCTCTCTCTTTTTCTCTCTCTCTCTCTTGCACTCTATCTCTCTGCTTCACATACACACACCAAATGCTCTCTCTCCCTGCCACCTCCTCTCTAGCTGTACCTCACACATGCACCAATTTTCCCAGAACCATTAAGCAATAAAATTCATGGTCTTAACTCTTTTTTCCCCTAGCAGTGTCTATCTTGTGTCAAGAAGAATACTGACATGATATTCAAACTGATGAAAAAATACTGGAGAGTCCCACCGGGGGTCTGTGAGTCCTCGAGTGTCTGTAGAGCAGAAGCCAGAAATGCTGGTATTTTCATCCAATTTACATGAGGGGAAAGTATAGAGTACTTTTTACGCACTTATAAAGTTGTGTAAAGTACAGAGTACCACACCATTCCAGAATGAATTTGCGTGTGTGTTTCTGTAAATAGGTGTCTGCATGTGTGATATCCCTGCAAGTGTTTGTTGTCACCGTAGCTGACCATGATCTTTCTAGAAATAGAGATGATGGTTTGCAGGACAGAGATCCCAAGACAAACAGACAGAAATGGGACGTCTACCAACTATTCCCTTCCATCTCCAGGGATGAGACGATTATAGAAAACAGAGAAAAGCAGCACCTTTGAAATTCCATGCTGGCTTGTGGAATGCACAGTAGCATCATGAGACAATTACTTTAAATTGCAGATTGGCAACGTTTAAGAAGCAGTTACGAAAGAAGGGGACATTGCGGATGTGATGTAATTGATGACACATGCTGGACACATGACTAAGAAAGGGCACCAGATGAGCGGTTAGGAAACCAACAATTGAAACAATAATTTACAAAAGCAATTAGATGTTGCTTCTTTGCAAATTTGGTTTAGAAAACCCTATAATTGTCAAGGATCCATGCTAAATTATTCCTAAAGGAAGCAAGAAAAATACACTGCAATTGCTACAAAGGCAAAGAAAGGCTTCATTTCCAAAATATTTTATAGACGCTAACATATCTATTAGGCTAGAAACAAAGCAAACAGCTGTTGTGTATCAACAAGAGAACAGAATAAGTCACTGGAGTCTACTGTACTACACATACACTCAAAATACTGTGTTGAGCCTTGGTCCCTAGTCTTAAAGTGTTTCCATACAAGGACAGGTTGGAAGTTGTAAACCTCTTTTGTCTCAAGCAAAGGAGACTGGGGGTGGTGGTGGTATGATCTGAGTATACAATCATGAGGAGAAGAGACAAGGTCAACCTAGATGATTACTTTACTGTTAGCACTGATTCAAGGACATGAAGATGCAAATGGAAACCACTTGGAGGCCAGATTAGAACAAAGAAAACATTTTTGTTGCACTAAAATAGACACATAGCCACTAAGCCACTAGGATAGACAGAATGGCTACTTTTAAAATGCAGATTTTCTTATATGCAAACTTCATCCACAAATGACCTCAATGTCACCATTTTTATGAAATGATATTTTCATCCAACATCCATTTCATGACTGACATAAAACAAACCTAATTATAATGTGACTGCTTCTATAACAGAGACTATGGTGTCAGTGAAATGAGGATGATATTTTGCCTGGATCTTCATTTGTAACATCAAACACACAACTGTTGAAAAGAATAAAGTGATTCCAGGTTTATCACACCATGAGGAGGCGCACACACGCACACACACCGCCCGAGGGCCGGCGACCAGAAAGTTGCTGTATCAACTCCTGTGGTCAGCAGAATGAGCTCAGTAAGGCCATTAACCCCTGTCGCCCCAGGGCCTGGCCAATCCGGCTTTCTCAAAGTCGCTTTAGATAAACATATCCGCTAACTAAACTTTGTCAATATGTGTCAGTCACAGGCCACACAGGCCAAGCTGTGTCCTCGCACTGAGGCAACCTGCTTTTCAGAGCTCTGTTTGTATACATTTACTTTGGCTCACAATGGCCACCCTAGGCCATGCAAACACTTCCTGAGAAAGGCGTCTGTGTTCGCGTCTGTGTGATGATTTTAGGCATCTATTTGTGTCCGAACCTGACGGGAAACTCAAACACACAAAGACACCTTGTTCGTGCTAGGCACCGCAGTGAGATGCATTCTTTCTGTGAATGTCTGATTAAGAAAATGATAATTATACCTACTGTACTACTATTTAAGACCACCTGGCCTGGATCCAGGGTTAAGCATCTCTGCTGTGCTGCAACCTGTCTTTACCGCAGACAGTCAGATTTGGAGAAGTGTTTTGACGGACGCCTGCGTTCCTCTCCAGATCTGTTCCCAGGGGATTCCTTTTCCAGCTTAGCAGAGCTATTTATTTCATTTTCTCCTCCTGTCCTTGTGACTTTTCATGGATTGCTTTATTTTATTTATTTTTTTACCAACACTAAGCTTTTAGCTGAATTGCATTATTTTCAGGTTTGAACACATGCTACTGTATCCTGTTAGCACTTTGCATGAAGGTGCGGAAAGCAAAGATGGAGAGAAAGGAGAACAAAAAGGTAAAAGAAAAGGAAGAAAGCACAGTCTGTAAAGGAGCTTAAAGGAATTTATGGGTTTCATTTAATCTGTTCCTCTGTCTGACTCAGCGTCCCTTTGGAAGACCAGAAAAGTACTGGGGTTTCTTTTCACACTGATCTCCCTCTTCTTGACACTTCGGAATAACAGATAGCATTCAGTCCTAGCAGTGATTTTGCATTCACAGTAAATGTCACTAGGTTTGAGCTCACACACCGATGCCCGGCCTATAATCAGTTACAGATAAAGTAATACTTTGTAATCTGACAAAAAATTGCTAGTATCAAGTTACTGCAGTCAGTAATTAGCACACTGCCCACCCCAGTGATGCAAGCGGGTTCTTTAATTGCACTAATCTTTTTTGCTATAGTATGGAAGACATTGTTCTCTGTGGTGTATCACTTGGTGTATCATATAAAAATATTTTATTTGCATGACAAACTATTTCATTTGATAATGTTTCCTGTTGAGAGAGAATGTTGTATTCTCTGACAGTTTGATATCCACAAAGTGTCACAGTTGAGATCAGTAACTAGATAGTGAGTGTAACTAGATAGTAGCTATGACCATGAAGGAGTCAATCCTCCAAAGAGAATTCCAGAGCGTGAATGCAGCCCTGGAGTTTCTCAGAAAGAAAATACATAGTGCTGTTTCAGGACCAGCTATTATTTTCCCTTCCCCTTCCTCTGCTGCTCAGAGCGTATTTATTATAGAGTGTGGATGCCCAGGGTGGGAAGCCCGCAGATACAGATACAGACCCAGAGTCAGATCTATGGAGAAACTAAGAGTGAGGCTTTTAATTCCAGCTCAGTCTATTTCAGACTCATTCCTATTTTTATTCATTTTCTCCTGGTGAAAATGGGTGGAATCGTGTGTAAAGGAAAAGGCACATTATCACACCCCCAGTCACGATTGAGCCTGCATGTGGACCGCGGCTCGGGGCTGCCTTCGCCCGTTACTGCTCTTCGGTGGAAGCGATCCAAACCGGGAACAGTGAGCCTGCAGTGCATACATGTCCATATTTGCCGCAGTGAAACATCACTATCCAAGGCTGCCAGCATTTTAAAATGAGAGCTTTGACTATAAAAACTGTTTTGAGAATGAGCAGGATGAGACAGTTTATCAACAACTGAACCAAATGCATGACAAAGCGAGACTGCAAATCATATTCACTGCTATGCGCTGCTATGTGATTCATGCATAATTTGCATGTCATCCTGTATTTGAACATGATTCTTTAATGGATGAGACTGCTTGCATTTTCTGCATCGATTGCTGCTTTTCCCCAGTATTTATTTGAAAAAGCAGTTTCATACACCTCCGTGCCAAGTGTTAATACAGGAAAATGTGCCTTTGATTAAATTACAAGTAAACATTTATCAGAGGGACATGCCTCGTATTCAGGGGAATTTGTACGCCAGTGTAATTGGGCTTTCCTGGAGGACCTCTTTATCAGTCCGGTCAGAAAATAACATTCCAGGGCCTGACTAAAAGTTCCTTGAGAAACAGAAGCATAACACAAACTCTGGTCTGTTAGAGATACTCCACAGAACAGCCAGTCTGCAGTATACAGTGCAGGAATCTTCCGGTGCGACGGCAAAGAGCAACGTGAGACGGCAGGAGCCGATATTGTGGTTTTGAATGGAGCCCAATTCTGTATAAGTAAATTGAACGGGCCATGACATTTGGCTGGCAAGGTTTAAATGTGGATTTATCCTTAAAGGGTTTAGAAGTGGACTGGAATAAGAAACTTAAGATCCCCAAGAAGGATTCTTTATATCATTGCTAGAACATTGTTTCAGATTATACCATTCTAATCAGGGGAATTGCTAGAAAGTTTTGTATCCTTAATCTTTTAAATCTACCACGATATCTATTTAATAGATGTTTTAGATTGATTTGATTGGACATGACACTTGACTGTAGTGAACTGATGGAAATAGACCCGACAGAGTACTTGCAAGCTTTGATGCACTTTTCCAAAACATCTGTTTCATATCTACTGCGTCAGTAAGAGGATTAATCTTCTCGGTATTCAGCTCTCGTAGACACTGTGCAGCATTAAACATCCAATAAAATGAAGGCCATTGGATCATAGGAACCAAACACTGAATCATATCCATCACGAAAATCATCTGTTGACTGCGGGAGGTTCAGCTAATTGCTCAGAGAACGCAAACAGTGCCAGAGCAGAGTTCGGGCTAAACGGTGAAGGGGAACAGAGGAAGAGTGGCTGGTCATACACCTGCCCAGAGCTGTCTAATGTGGAGAAGAATAAAGACCCTATTGAGTGAGAATCCATTAAGCTTTGTGGAAAGAGGTCTGTGCCTCACTCCTGGCCAGCCCCTCGGCTTGAACATGTGGACATTCGCTTACCCTCACATACATCAAACATGCACAGAACAGTCTCACGCACTGGTGTAGAATCAGATGTCACACATACCCACTGACACGTGGCTATAAACAGAGCGTGTACCATATGGAGGCCTCTGGTTTCAATGGGAATGGCTCTTTGTGTTAGAGACAAGCCACACAGCCACGCAGGCTACATACCACACGTGTTTTGGCTCTGGACGCTCGTGCATATATTGATGGCGTGCTGAAGGAGGGCTACACTGTACATGGGCAGACAGTCATGCTGAATGAATGAGAGAAGAGAGGGACATGGAAACGAAGACGTACTCTAAAAAGATTTTAAAGTGAAAGCATTCTTCACCTTCCGCATAGTATGATTTGTCATATGAAATCTGATTCCTAGAGTCTATCATTTGAATTGACAAAGTAACATTGCGGCATACTATTACAGGGGATAGAAGAACACAGGGAATTCAACACTTTGAAATTCAGCATAAAAGTAGTTTCTGGCTGGATGAGATGAATGGTATCTCTGGAGTCTATCGCCTTTGTCACAGCTTTCTTTTTTTGCATATGACTGGATTGAATTGTACTATTCACTTCCAATCAGCTCCTTCTCAGTCATTTTAAAGGGCCTCCAGTATCTAGAGATGAACAAGAGTTTAGGCTCATCGACAGCTCAACTGGAGACCATAATTCACAGGTGGTGGATCAGCTCCCAGATGCGTGACCGTCGACATTTACCCTGCATGTTTTTTCTTAGCTATTCAGAAGCTCCGCAATTGAGGAAAAAGTCCAAAAGTACAACAAATCGATAAAGTTGAACATCATGTGCTTTCACGGTGTAGAGAGGCGTGCATTATAGGAACACAATGTCAGGCAGAAAATGTAAGAAAAATGTGCGGAATGATTCATAGGAGTGAAAAAATTCTCCTGGACAGCTAACAGATCCACAGGATGGAGGGATCACAAAAGAGGGTGCGTTTTTTTTCTTCCCTGGGATTCATTTAGTAGGTAAACCAAGCAACATACAAAACAACAATTTGACTCTGTAAATGAAGGTTAATCATAAAGCTGTAAGAAGCAAAAATGTGTTTCTGGACACACTTCCTAACACTGTGTACTCGCTTGATACTCCTCTTAAAGAATTAGGCACAAGTTGTTCTGAAGCGTCCAAGTCCTCCCCATGTCACTATATTTAACATTCATCCATAATTAAGTCAAATTATCATTCTGAACATGAACCTAAGAATTTAGGCTCCAACATACAGCTGCAAACGGTCACAGCCACTGACATTTTGAGCTTCTGCAGTGTTGCTGCTATGTATGTTTAGGACAGGAGGAACAACTCATTTTCAGATTAAACATGAAACACACAATGTTAGCAGTGCCCAAGGTTACAGTCATACCTGCCCTCCTTTGCTAATCTTAATAATTGAGCCTTGTTCATCGTGGTAAATTTAAATTAGCTTGGGGATTTGCTCTGTAAAAAAAAATCTCCCGCTAAATACATTTAACATTAAGAAGCTAAGATGAACCAGTATCGTTATTATGACTGAATTCCACATTCTAACTACTGCTCAAGAGCGCAGAACATCTGCAAGTAATAACTCCTGTTTCTTATAACACTACAAATTCTTTCTATTGCATCTGCTGTATACAACTTCAGGAAAAATATTCAAACTCCTCTGGAGAAAAGTATGTGGCTTGCTATAACCAAATGTGTAATGATCTAAAACCTTTTTCTCCGGTAAGTTCAGTAACTCAGCGGGAATAATAAGGCGTAACTAATAGGAATCACAAGGCCGTCATAGAGAGAGAAAAGATCCACTCGAGGTTTCTGTGTAGTATCGAATTAAAAGGCCTCTCTTTGACCCTTGTGTTTCGACAGGCCGGGCTCAAGAAGAGTGCAGACCGGCAGCCAGTCGGTGACATGGGTGAGGATAACTCTTCGGAAGCCGCCTACCCTGCTGGAGATGGTTATCTGCAGATAAACTATCACCCAGTGGAAAAACTATCTGCCTTTTCCTGCCAATAAAAAAAAAGCATATTAAGGAGACGAAAACACTGCCGATTCCTTGTTGTCTGTCTGTTTATTGCTGTGTCTATTTGTGCTGATGCAG
Source organism: Petrocephalus schoutedeni (assembly GCA_026780765.1). Lineage (NCBI taxonomy): Eukaryota > Metazoa > Chordata > Actinopteri > Osteoglossiformes > Mormyridae > Petrocephalus > Petrocephalus schoutedeni. Next base: position 12,412,154 of record JAODKL010000062.1, on the reverse strand, counting down.
AACAATGTCTTTTATAGAATAAGACCGCTTCATCCTCACTCTCTTTTAGGCTATAAGGCAGACTTTAACACATCCCGTTGTGCTTTTTAGTTATAACCATTCATGCTGATGGCAGCTGGGTACAGATTAGGAGCATATATATATATACACACATGCATCACCCGAAGGTTCTTATCACGGGAGCCTGCTGTAATCATGTGCTAAGGCCTGTGATTCAGGGCATGTTGTACACCCCCCACCTCGTAAATGGCTATATTATCGTGAAAATGAATGGCTGTGCTGTGTGTACTTTGTCGATGACACTCCCGTGAAGGTCACTCGCCTTCGGAACGGGGCCAGTTATGGAGGTAAAGATTTCCTTCCTTCCCCAAACACTTCCAGACGTCGGCATGGGCACCGCACACCCAGCCCCTGGTCAAATCCCCCTAGGCCCTCCACCCCGATGTTTGCGTGCAACAAGCACAATCAGACTAGATGATATCGTCTGTGGCATCTAGTTTCCCATGATTTAGTCATGACATGGGCTGTAGGAGCCCATCAGCGATGTCTCTGCCCCTTTCTAATTGTCTCTCTTCCAGCTGCGCGGTGCGTCTGCTCCAAAAAGTACAGCTGGAGCCAGAGGGAGACGGAAATAGCGGAGGGCGGAGGCCGGGCGGGCCACTGACCGCCGGCATGCAGGAGGAAGCGGACGCCATTCCGCTAGCAAGAGCGCGGTCCCCGAACAGTGCGGAGCGCCCAGGCGACATGCCACATGTGAGTGCACTGCCCATCTCCACCCACTGCTATTTCAGGCCCTGCTGCCCAGTGCAGTGTTTTTACTGAGCGACCACGGGGAGAGTGAGAGGGAGAGTAGGAAAAAGAGAGGGGGGGGGTGTTTAGAGAACGAGAGCTGCCACCAGAGTGAAAAGGACAAAGCATCCTGGCGGAGGGGAAAAGGAGAGGGAAGGGCCGGAAGAGGTAGAGAGAAGATGGAGAGTGGAAAATGAAAGAGCAATTGGAGGGAGAACAGGACAGGAAGACGAAGTAGGTGGGGCCGGAGGAAGAGAGAAAATAACAGCAAAGGAAAGTGTGAGAAAGAGGAAAGATCTGAATTTTGCATTCAGCACATTAACCCATCCATCCATTCTCTGTAACTGCTTGTCCTGTTCAGGGTTGTAGGGGTCCAGAGCCTATCCTGGAGGCTATGGGCACAAGGCAGGGAACAGCCCAGGATGGGGCGCCATCCCATTGCAGGGCACACCTACACGCACACACATGTACACACACACAGTCCATGAATTCCTATCATTATGGGGACGCTCCATTCATTCCTATGGGCATAACCCTGATCCCAATCATGACACCCTTAACCCTACCCAGCCCTAACCTTAACCATAAGTAACCAAAATGTCCCCAAACGGGAAAAAGTAGCAGGTTTTTATCACATTGTGGGGACATTGGGTCCCCACACTGTAATAATTACAAAGCCACACTCACACACACAGACAGCACATTAAATGTAGTAGAAATCATGAGACCCATTTTTTATGTGGACAGATGTAGGATGTTTCATTGGGTACTGACACCCTTGTGAGATGATGAGCTATAAAATTATTTCCCAGCATGTCTCTTTTAGACAGGATACATTTTCTGGGAGGGAGGAGGACAAATAGCATAGTTTGATAAAAAAAAAAAAAAAAACACGGCTGACCACCAAAAATGCAACGGTCACGTTTGGTTTAGCAGAGCGGAATCTGTAGCTGTGAAGTTCCCGCCGTGTCAACGTCGCTTCAGCCTCTGAGACGAAAGCAACGTGGCTGCCTGGAATGCACCAGCAAACACCCCATTTAAACTGGCTTACCTTAAAACTGCTTAAGAGTACGGCTGTGGCCAAGCCTAGATGTGACCTCACCTATAGAGCAGGTTGCCGTGGCTACCGAGCCAGACAAGCTGGCGAGATAATGCACACTGAAAAGAGCTGTTCCATGAGTCTGGGTTGTTCTGTAATGTCTGACTGTGGTTGCTGTTTTTGGGCAGTCCCGGGAAAAAAAAAAACACGGCGTGGAAATGACTCAGGCGTCACGCACCCCGCCAAAGACAGAGATACTGCTGATACCACACGAGGATTCAAAGCAGCCTTGCTTGTCAAAGACAAGCTAAACGGTCTGATTACTGCTGCATTTCATTTATTCTCCAGACATGATAAATGTCTGCATGTGCGCAAGCTGGACGGTGCTTTGGGGAAGCATTCATCTGAGATCATTCACAAGAGACACGAAGAAACCGGAAAGTATCCTGGCATATGTAAATCGAAGCTTTAAACAATTATGAACGTATTTGTGTCATATTTATAGAAAAATGCTGGAGTGCCCACCCATTATCTATTGTACGTTCACAGGGTGGCAGGCAGCCTGGAACTGGGAGGCACACCATACGGGGATGGGGGTCCGATTTCCTGCAGAAACAGCAGCAGTAACCATGGAGTCAGTCACAGGGGTGGATAGATGCAAAGACTGCCCATGGCTGCAGCCTAGCGCCCCTGCACGGCTAGATTTGTTAAATATAAATCTGACCCCCCCCCCCCACCCCAGGTAATTATTGATGTTCAGCCGCATACCTAGAAATTCTGGGCTGCTTGACAAAATATCAGCTGGGCCCTCCCCTGCCTAATTTTACAAATAATTGTACATATTCAAGGGCCCCTGTCAAGCGTTGGGGCCCCTGAGTCTGCCAGGGGTATGTCCCTCCAGCACCCCTGTTGAGGTTACATTGCTTTTAATTCTGTCCCATTTTTCTTTTGACTCTAAAAAAAAGTTGCTTTCTTGCAGGGGGAAGGGGGGGGGGGGCGAGCTAGCCATGTAAGCCTAAGGCCCCTGGAGAAGTTAGTCTGAATCTAATGATGGGTAAAGATTAACTGAAAGACTGTACTTTGGCCACCACCTTCTGGTGAATAATTGTCACTACACGCATGTCGAAGCAGGCAACCATTCGTGTTAATGTGAAATGATTCAGCTTCGGTTAATTGGCTGCGCTCTGGGAGGTGCTATAGCCATTCACCTCCAGTGTTAGGGGTTTCTTTCTGTGCCCACTGACCCTGTACTGATTGGATGATGGGTTGATTGGCTGAAGGGTCTTTGATTAGAAGCATGGACAATGATAACCAAAGAAAGTCTCCAAAAGGTTGCTTTCTTGACAATTCCACTGTTCATATCATCATATTTTACCCTTTAAATTAACCAGATTTTTTACACATCAAGACAGATTTTCTATTGTGTAATAAACCATTTAATTCTGAATACTGTTCACTGAAATATTGCTGTTATATAACCAAAAGATATGAAATAGCTCAATTGTTGCAATTAATCTTGAACTTGTGTAAGTGGTAAAAACAATAATCTTGCTTTTTCAGTGTTTTTTCCAATACTGTGTGAATGATATGCAGCCTAAACATTAAGTTAACATATATTTTCACAGGACATTTGAAGTAGCCGCATGGAACACTGAGAGTAAGTTGTCTCTGTTAGGGTATGTTTATCTTTACCAAACATTGGTGGAAGTGAGCCCCCTATTGGTCAGCTTTAGAAGCAACTTGTTTTTCATTGGATGTTCCAAAAGTCAGCCTGGTAAGAAGCAATCAGTATCTGGGGAAGCAATGAGAGCACTTGGATTCCAGTTACACTTTTGCAGTGTAGGTTTTTTTTACAGTGTAGCTTTACTAGACTTGGAAAAAGGAAAACCTATTATAAAATAGAACCGTAATTAAACAGGTAATCCATTTTTGGGGGGCAGAGTGTGGCTCAGTGGGTTCTGTGCCTAGAGGTTGCTGCCCTTCATAGCCAAGCTTGGGGGAAGTGAGAAGACAATTTCCCCATGGGGATCATGGCGATCCAGAGCACAAGGCAGGGAATAACTCAGAATGGAGGTACCAACCCGTTGCAGTATGCAGTTAATAATTTAGTAAATTCAGATCTGATAAACAGATGACAAGACACACCAATCTTCTTTCTGTCTCTGCCTGCATCCCTGTCCCACTTTGCAGAGGGGCTCTGAAACACCCCCCGGTCACTCCCCTGCCACGTATCACCATGTAACTGAACACAGAGAATATCCATAGGAGCTCCGGGCATATGGAAGGACGCGCGGTTTCCCTGACACGGGGACAGTAAGCCGAGGCTGATGCCTATCTGCTTCGTGCCAGACGAGCTTGGTGCTATGTCTCACGTACCGTCGCAGAACCGCCCGTCAATGATGGCCTGGGGGGCGGGGTGCTTAGAGATAAGGGCGACTGCTCTCATTTCAGGGCAGATCGTGTCTCCGAAACATGTCCTCGGCGTGTCATCTGAGGGGCATCAGGCTGGCAGATGCCGATGGGGGCAGCCGGAGTGGCCAAGGATTCTCCAGAGGAATGTGCCGTTCAGTCATGATGCCCAATCTTTGACCGCATGAAGATATTTCAATGCTCATGAGAAAGTATAGGAAGTTACATGAGTCCAGGAAATGTAAATATCAGTAACTGCAAGAGTATATTTTGAAGATGGTGAGATGGTGGTCAAGGTTGAGTGCAGACAGCTAATGTAAATCCAGCATGTGGCAATATAAATTAAATTGTACTGTTGGAGAAATTATGCGATTTTCCTACGAAATAGGAGCACAGCCTTTATTTTTTTCAAGATGGAATCTCGAATAGAACATGTGACTTCAGAAAATGGATGGATGATACAGAGCTCTTTTCAAGTGAAATTTGTTTCTAAACCAATAGATAAAGTACATTTACACTAATTAATTAACTATTTAGCTAAATTATACATGGTACTTTATCTACCACGAACTGAGAGGCATGTGGCGAGATCATATTGCATGCACATTTAGCACTAAATTATCTAGCTTGCTTCACCATCTGATTATTTAAAGGTTTGTTCTGAATGGCAGGCCGGGCCACTGGCCACAGTGAGGGCCCTGCAACATGTGCAGGGTGTACCCCAACCTAGTGGGATAGGCTTGGGCATCCTGACCATAATATACTTTTATATTTCATGCTGAAAAAAGCAGCGCTTCAAATATCATTTAGGACTAGTAACATGAGGCAGGATCACAGAGCTACAGCCTGGCGCTGGGCCTCGCTCACTCTCTCACTTTCTCTGGCACCATTGTGGGTTGGTATGTTATCAGATGAAGGGATTATATAATCTTTCCTTGTTGTGCACCATCAGTGTGCACATTACACATGGACAGCCCGTGTCGTGTTACAGAAATGAACTGAGGTGAACCTGCCTTTGGCTTCCAAGAACGTGCACTACATGAGCCGGGAAGCCTGGGCCACTTCAGCACTGCAGGGTAAGAGGGGCCACATGTCCACAGGCAGACAGGAGTAGCCATTGTGGGCAGTGACACCTGCTTCAACTGCAGATTAACGGCTCCATTTTCCGATATGTCTACAGGCTAAAATGTATCAAATGTACTGAGTCTAGCTGATGGGAATGGCTGATCTGTCTGGAAAGTGAACAGCCACCTGAAGGATAAGTGATAATGTTTCCGTAAAGGCTGAAACAGTGCTGTGTGTGCCCACTAAGAGCTGGACATCATACTGCTGTGCTGCCTGAATTGTCTGGGTTTCTTCTCTACCTGCCCTCTACTCTTCTCTATATCTATAGCTCCTCTAACTGAGAATATCTATGTCTAAGACTTATTTCCTAAGATTTCTTACAGTAGTTGTCTTCCACTGATTACAGAAGTTGGAGTAAAGTAAAATTAAATCTTTAAAAAAATTCTGGCTGTTACATCTTAAAATCTTTCTCGGTTTTTCATTACCTCGCTTAATTTTTAAGCAGTGCAGAATAAGTGGTATCCCTTGCGTTATTCAAACCTGAAGTCCTGAATTTGTGCATTATGACAATTGTTTAATCATTTGAGAGCCCCTTGGTGTCGCTATTCAGTTTGTACATGTGCTATTTGGTTCTTTCAAAGACTGTATCCCAGAGAAGTGGCCCAGTCTTTGACCTGGACTGCTTGGTCGCATATTAATGTGTTCCAGGATTATTCGCATCGTGAGTTATGTTGAAAAGCAAGACTGCTAATGGGACTGCAGAGTTCAGGGGCTGCTGGCTGAGTCACACTGAGCTGGGCCAAATCTCTTCGGGACCCTAAGCAAACTTTAATTAACTTGGTTGTCATTTACCATTTTCCTTCCCATTCGGTCAGCTTGATCAGATGGGGGCCCCCTGGTGGCTGCTGGGCCCGAAACAGTCTCTGATTCGCTTATTCCTTGGGCCGGCCCTGGTCGCCATCATTCAAAGGGCACATTATTCATCAAAACATTAAGCACCATGAAATCAGTCAGGCTTTAAACCAGGTGACAAATGAAATACTGTCACAAGCTGTTAATGACTTGTGCCGGGCCTCTGTCAGAGCCACCGAAGCAGCATTAAAAATGACAGGAAGCAGGACTTGCCATCACAAAAGACATGCAGCAGAGTTTTGTCCCATAACTTTACTCATATGATTAAAAAACAAAGCTTTTGCTTACAGATGCAGTTTTAAATGTTCCTTTTAATGACAGAGACAGCCTAGCGGAAACCGCACCATGTCAACGGTCGGAACAGGCTATCTCCCGTCCCTTGACTCTGGGGCCCGTCCCGATAGCAGGTCCGTGCTCCGCACCGGCGTCCGTGTTCCAGGCAAACGTGTGAGTCCGTCTGTATAGCTGCTGTTATTTATAGCTATATTTGTACTGAGATAGGTTTATCTTTGGGCTTTCACCCCAATCGGGGCAGGGCTACGGCTGGGTGCATGACAGTTATCGCCTCATCTCCCCCCATCGAGCGGAGAGAAGCTGTTTCTGACACGCTTCCTTTTGAGATGCATGTCCCCGTTTTTCCACAGAATACAGGCTGAGGGCTCCGAACAATGCGGGGAGCCGCGGGAGGACGGAATGCTGGTGACTCAGCCTCTCTGTCCGTGATCAGAAGGTTGCTACATGTAATTCAAGCCCACCCTTAGCAGAATAGTCACA